>CM038675.1:439336899-439749107 GCA_021605145.1 Aegilops bicornis | reverse complement strand
ACGAGAGCCTCGTGAGGTTTGGCTAGCTGCTTTGATATCTCCGCCTCCTCCACAGGCACACCGCTTATAGCTAGGCCACTCCGAGAGGAGGTCTTGTGTCGGTCTATCCGCTTTGTGAGGCTTGGACCTCGCGAGGGTCTTGATTGCCTTGATGATGAAGATGGTAAATGCCGACGACCTGCTGCTTAGCCACATCTGCCTTGTGGGCCTTGCAGCAATGAGCAAGTCTGGGGACCCCGTTCCCGAGCGCCCGACTGCCACGTGTTGCCTCTTGGATTGTGATTGGGATGACTTAGCTTGATGTGCTTACGGTAGACTCCTTTTCCATGAGAGCGTGCCTCTCTAGGGCTTAGATTTCCTGCGTGCCCCTTATTTCAGGGAAGTTCTCTAGGGGTTTCCTTCTTGAAGATCCAAAAGTCGTCGAGCCTCAGGAGGCAACCTATGGCCGCGGGGTTAGGAAACTCTGGAGGTGCCACACCTCAGTCAAAGGCTCCCAGAACATGGGTTGAGTCGCCACCGATTGATAACAAGCTCCTTCAATGCGATGCCCGGGAGGCAACCGCGGACTCAAAGAGGCGTGTGTGCTGTAAGCTCTTCTCGAGCGTCGTGGCTGAGGATTAGGATGCCAAAGGCTGGGAGCACCAAGGCTTTGCGAGGTGTGTTTGTCGGGTCCCAAATCCACACGAGGCCTTTGCAGTAGCGGCCCACTTCACGCTGGGCTGCTGACAAGCGCTCAAAGAAGAGGCAGATGTAAAGCATCACTCTCCCTAAGACAAGACCTCGAAAGAAGCGCTTACGCCGTGAGAAGAAAAAAATTTCCCAACCCTTTCCAATAAAAGACGCGAAAGCTCCAAATTTCATTTCAAGAAGTTGCAAACCAGCTACAGAAAGCAAGCAAAAGAATAGCCGCGTCCGGCACCTACACTAGTCTTCTTGTCTTCTGATACGTCTCCGGTGTATCTATAATTTTTTATTGTTCCATGCCAATATTATACAACTTTCATATACTTTTTGGAAACTTTTTATACTATTTTTGGGACTAACATATTGATCCGATTGCTCAAAGGTGCGATTCCCTGTTTGTTTGCATATTTTATGTTTCTCGCAGAAACCCCATATCAAACGGAATCCAAAGCGAAAGATAAAAATGGATGGAGAATATTTTTTGGAATATGTGGAGAATATGGGAAGAAGAATCACGCGAGATTTGGGCCCGTGCAGGGGCCTGCCGAGGCAGCAGGCGCCGCCTACCCCCTCATGGGCCCCCCGTGTATGGCGGATGCTCGCTCTTCTTTGGTCCATGAGGAAAGCAAATTTTCAGAGAAAATCTGGGCAAAGGTTTCGAAATCCAATCGGAGTTCACGGATCTCCATATATATACAAAACGGTGAAAGAGGCTGAGACCGTACCGATGCAGTAAAATGTGAGAGAGACAGAGAAGGCAGATCCAGTCAATCTCGGAGGGGTTTCTCGCCTTCCTCCCATGCCATGGAGGCCAAGGACCCGGGAGGGAACATTCTCCCATCTAGGGAGGAGGTCAAGGAAGAAGAATAAGAAGAAGGGGCCCCCCTCTCCCTTCTCTCTTTCCTCGGGAGTGGCGGCCGTGGCATTTTCAAGTACCATACACCATCATCATCATCACTTGATCTTCACCAACACCTCCACCATCTTCACCAACATCTCCATCACCTTCCCCCTCTATCTAGAGAGGTCCACTCTCCAGGCAACCCATTTGTACCCTCTACTTGAACATGGTGCTTTATGCTTCATATTATTATCCAATGATGTGTTGCCATCCTATGATGTCTGAGTAGATTTTCGTTGTCCTATCGGTGGTTGATGAATTGCTATGATTCATTTAATTTGCTTGTGGTTATGTTGCTGTCATTTGGTGCCCATCATATGAGCGCGCACGTGGATCCCACCATAGGGTTAGTTTTATGTTGATAGGACTATGTATTGGAGGGCAAGAGTGACAGAAGCTTCTACCTACATAGAAATTGATGCATACGGGATTGAAGGGGGACCAATATATCTTAATGCTATGGTTGGGTTTTACCTTAATGAACGTTAGTAGTTGCGGATGCTTGCTAATAGTTCCAATCATAACTGCATAGAATTCCAAGTCAGGGACGACATGCTAGCAGTGGCCTCTCCCACATAAAACTTGCTATCGGTCTAGTAAAGTAGTCAATTGCTTAGGGACAATTTTGCAACTCCTACCACCACTTCACCACACTCGCTATACTATCTTTATTGTGTCTTTGTCTAAACAGCCCCTAGTTTTTATTTAGGTGCTCTTTATTATCTTGCAAACCTAACCAACAACACCTACAAAGTACTTCTAGTTTCAGACTTGTTGCAGGTAATGGCGAATGTTAGCGTCGTTGCGTGAGGAAGTTGTATCGGTGGTCGATAGAACTTGAGGGAATATTTGTTCTACCTTTATCTCCTCGTTGAGTTCGACACTCTTACTTATCGAAGAGAGGCTAAGCAATTGATTCCCTATACTTGTGGGTTATCAAGACCTTTTTCCTGGAGCCGTTCTTAGGGAGCAATAGCGATGGGGTGAATATTCTCATGTGTGCTTGTTTGCTTTATCACTAAGTAATTTTTATTTGCTGTTCTTAGTTGTTTATTTATCTTTAGATATGGATATGGAAACATGAAATACCAAAAAATTAGGTGTACTTGCTACTCATGGAGATGGGAACCTCCTAAAACCCTCGATGCTCGTTATGTGAAAGATATTATGTATTACTTTAATAATCCTGAGAAAACCCCATTCTATTATGCAATGGGAGACACATTGGACCAACGTGAATACTTTAGGGATTATCGCTTGACTCAAAAAGGGAAACTATTATGGGATCAAATTCATATGTTGAAGTGGTATGCTAGGCAACTATGCTTGAGATATGATTATACTTGTTGCTCTAGGATGAAGTCTCCACACCTTCCCTTTTCATGCAAATTTAATGATAATGAAACCTTGGCTTATTATGCTAGAGGTATATATGATTACTACGATGTGGAACAAATAGAAGAATTTGTTGCTTTTTATGGGTGCTTATGAAATTGAATCTATGTTCAAAGAGTTTGAAAATCTTTATGATGCTGTTTATAGACCTGAAAATTTAGCTATCCTTAAATATTGCTATGCCAATTATGAATTCAATTTCGATATTGATGCATTTTATTGAGAAAGTCTCCGCTGTCCAAGAAGAGACTAATATTTTGCAGAGAATCTATGGAAGAAGAAATTGATGAAACTGTGAGCTCATTGGATGAAAAAGATGATGAGGAGAGCAAAGAACAAAAGGAGGAAGAAGCGGATTAGCTACTCCGATGCTCACCTTTTAATGAGAAGTAACCTCCAACTCATACATTGTTTAATTTCCTTCGTGCTTACCGAAGGATGATTGCTATGATGATTGTTATGATCCGTTGATTCTCTTGAAATATCCTTTTTTTTGATGATGCTTTCTATGCTTGTGGCCATGATGCCAATATGAATGATGCTTAAGGAGATGAACTTGCTATAGTTCCTTATGTTAAACATGAAATTGTTGCTATTGCACCCACACATGATAGTCCTATTATCTTTTGAATTCTCCAAACTACACTATATCCAGAAGTTTGCCTTATTAAGGATTATATTGATGGGTTGCCTTTTACCATTGCACTTGATGATTTTGATGAATATAATATGCATGTGCTTGCTGCTCCTACTTGCAATTATTATGAGAGGGGAACTACATCTCCGCCCCTTTATGCTTCCAACACGAAAAAATTGCAAGAAACTATTTATACTATGCATTGGCCTTTCCTGTGTGTGCATGAATTGCTCTTTTATGACATGCCGATGCATAGGAAGAGAGTTAGACTTTGTCATTGCTTGATATATGTTGCTTTGTGCTCACTACTAAATGCCAAATCATTGCTAATTAAAATTGGCTTTGATATACCTTGGGATCCGGGTGGATTCACTACTTGAGCACTATATGCCTAAGCTTAATGGCTTTAAAGAAAGCGCTACCGTGGAGACAACCGGAAGTTTTAGAGAGTCATTTATTTCTGTTGAGTGCTTTCATATATTTTAAAAACAAAAAAATAAAGAGAAGAACCCAATACTTTTCAAAAAAGAAAAGTGAAAGTGAGATAGACGAGCATTGTGAAAGTGGGGACGTCCTTGAACTTTGTTGATGCCCATGGAAACTTTGTGAATCTTAATTACAGAAACTTTTCAAAAACAAATTAATTATCCCCTTGTACAATTCCATTGTATTAAAAATAATGTGCCAAGGTTTGCCTTTAGGATGTTTACAATGCTTGTTGGTTTGTACGGTGCAGGACAGAAACTTTGCCTGTAGTTAGCGATTATTAATGTTTTACTCGAACTTCAAACGGTTCTGATTCTTTTTGCACTGTCTTTATTTAAAAATGTTTTATTTTTCCAAATTTCTGAAGAATTTTTCAAGTATCATAAGTATGGTGAATGTTCAGATTATTACAGACTGTTCTGTTTTAGACAGATTCTGTTTTTGATGCATAGTTTGCTTGTTTTGATGAAACTATCAATTTATATCAGTGGATTAAGCCATGGAAAAGTTATATTACAGTATCTACAATGCAAAAGAAAAATATGAATTGGTTTGCAACAGTACTTAGAGTAGTGATTTGCTTTATTATACTAACGGATCTTACCGAGTCTTCTGTTGAAATTTTGTGTGGATGAAGTGTTCGATGATCGAGGAGGTCTCGATGTGAGGAGGAGGAGAGGCAAGATCTTAAGCTTGGGGATGCCCAAGGCACCCCAAGTAAATATTCAAGGAGACTCAAGCGTCTAAGCCTGGGGATGCGCTTAGGAAGAGCATCCCTCTTTCTTCAACAAGTATCGGTATGTTTTCGGGATTCGTTTTCGTTCATGTGATATGTGCAAATCTTGGAGCGTCTTTTTTGCATTTAGTGTTCACTTTTCTTTTATGCCGTGTGGCTGGTATGAGATAGTCCTTGGTTGATTTATAGAATGCTCTTTGCACTTCACTTATATTCTTTGAGTATGGCTTTATAGAATGCTTCATGTGCTTCACTTATATCATTTGAAGTTTGATTACTGTTTCTCTTCACATAGAAAACCACAATTTGTAGAATGCTCTTTTGCTTCGCTTATATTTGTTAGAGCATGGGCATATCTTTTGTAGAAAGAATTAAACTCTCTCGCTTCACTTATATCTATTTAGAGAGATGACAGGAATTGGTCATTCACATGGTTAGTCATAAAATCCTACATAAAACTTGTAGATCACTGAATATGATATGTTTGATTCCTTGCAATAGTTTTGCGATATAAAGATGGTGATATTAGAGTCATGCTAGTGGGTCGTTTATTGGATTAAGTAGAAATACTTGTGTTGAGGTTTGTGATTCCGTAGCATGCACGTATGGTGAACGTTATGTATCTAAGTCGGTGAGGATGATTTATTTATTGATTATGTTCCTTATGAGTGGCGGTCGGGGACGAGCGATGGTCTTTTTCCTACCAATCTATCCCCTATAGGGGCATGCGTAGTAGTACTTTAGCTTCGAGGGCTAATAAACTTTTTGCAATAAGTATATGAGTTCTTTATGACTAATGTGAGTCCATGGATTATCACGCGACTCTCACCCTTCCATCATTGCCAGCCTCCTCGATGCATGCATTGCCCTTTCTCACCGGGTGTTCATATAGAGTCATATCTTTGTTCTAGATATCGAGTTGTAATAATGAATTGTAAGTAAATAAAAGTGTGATAATCATCATTAGAGCATTGCCCCAGTGAGGAAAGGATGATGGAGACTATGATTCCCCCACAAGTCGGGATGAGACTCCGGACGAAAAAAAAAGAGAAAGGCCAAAAAAAGAAGGCCCAAAAAAGGAAAAAAAAGAAAAAAAATGAGAGAAAAAGAGAAGGGGCAATGTTACTATGCTTTTACCACACTTGTGCTTCAAATTAGCACCATGTTCTTCATATAGAGAGTCTCTTGAGTTATCACTTTCATATACTAGTGGCAATTTTCATCATAGAACTTGGCTTGTATATTCCAACGATGGGCTTCCTCAAATGCCCTAGGTCTTCATGAGCAAGCAAGTTGGATGCACACCCACTTAGTTTCAGTTTGAGCTTTCATATACTTATAGCTCTAGTGAATCCGTTGAATGGCAATCCCTACTCCTCACATTGACATAAATTAATGGGCATCTCCATAGCCCATTGATTAGCCACGTCGATATGAGACTTTCTCCTTTTTTGTCTTCTCCACATAAACCCCATCATCATATTCTATTTCACCTATAGTGCTATATCCATGGCTTGCGCTCATCTATTGAGCGAGGGTTGAAAAGCTGGAAGCAAGACATTAAAAAGTATGAACCAATTGCTCGGCTTGTCATAAGCCGAGTTGTGCATGATGTGAATATTTTGTGTGGTGAAGATGGAGCATAGCAGAGACTATATGATTTTGTAGGGATAACTTTCTTTGGCCATGGTGTTTTGAAAAGACATGATTGCTTTACTGGTACGCTCGAAGTATTATTGTTTTTATGTCAAATGATAGACTATTGCTTTGAATCACTGTGTCTTAATATTCATGCCATGATTAGAATTACGTGATCAAGATTATGCTAGGCAGCATTCCACATCAAAAATTATCTTTTTTATCATTTACCTACTCAGGGACAGTAGGAATTAGGCTTGGGGATGCTAATCGTCTCCGTCGTATCTATAATTTTTGATTGTTCCATGCCAATATTATACAACTTTCCTATACTTTTTGGCAACTTTTTATACTATTTTGGGACTAACATATTGATCCAAAGGCTCAAAGGGGTGCAGTTCTGCTTTTTTGCATGTTTTATGTTACTTGCAAAACCCCATATCAAACGGAATCCAAAGCGGGATAAAATGGACGGAGAATATTTTTGGAATATGTGGAGAATATGGGAAGAAGAATCAATGCGACGGCAATTGCCCAAAGGGGGCACGAGGCGGTACCGCCTGCCCCCTCGTGGAGCCCCCGTAAGGCGATTGCTGCTCTTCTTTGGCCACAAGAAAAATCTGCAAATGAAGGTTTCAATCCAATTGGAATTACGGATCTCCATATATACTGAAAGCGGTGAAAGGCGTAAGACCGAGAAGGCGGGAGAAGCAGGAGAGACAGAGAGACAGATCCAATCTCGGAGGGGCTCTCGCCTCCCACATGTCATGGAGGCCAAGGACTGTGGAGGAGAAACCCTTCTCCCATCTAGGGAGGAGGTCAAGGAAGAAGAAGAAGAAGGGCCCCACCTCTCCCTTATCTTCCGGTGGGCGCCGGAATGCTGCCGTGGCCACCATCATCATCATCGTGGATCTTCACCAACACCTCCGCCATCTTCACCAACATCTCCATCACCTTCCCCCATCTATCTGTTGGTCCACTCTCCCACAATGTCGGATTTCCGGGTTCCGGGCACCCTTGAGGTTCGAACTACAGGGGTGCGACCGCGGAGATCTTTCCCCTACCAGCTCACGCGTTGATGGTTTGCAAAGGGATCTAAACTAGGAGCGATGAACAGCACAAGAGACACAAGATTTATACTGGTTCGGGCCACCCGTGTGGTGTAATACCACTACTCCAAAGGTCGCGTGGTGTGGTGGATTGCCTCCGAGGGCCGATGAAGAGCAAGATACAAAAG
Source organism: Aegilops bicornis (assembly GCA_021605145.1). Classification (NCBI taxonomy): domain Eukaryota; kingdom Viridiplantae; phylum Streptophyta; class Magnoliopsida; order Poales; family Poaceae; genus Aegilops; species Aegilops bicornis. The sequence goes on along the minus strand of CM038675.1, from coordinate 439,741,393 downwards.
GAAGAACTGACCTCGCATGGAAGGGGTTGTTCTTGAGCGGTGCGATGGACCGCTTTGGGTGAGTCCGATTCGTCGCCTTCTCTCTCTCGGTAGGTTCGACCCCCGTCCTGCCCTCTCTGGTGGTGGCTAGTCCTATTTATAGAGGAGGCCCTGGGCCTCTTCCCCAAATAATGAGCGGGAAGGGCGCCAACAATTGGCCATTTTGAAGGGGAAACATCTAGTACACTTATCCCGACTAAAGTTGGTCTTGGCTGCCAAAGGCTCCGACGGTGGCGCCTGATCACAGGCTCCACGATGACCTCCGTCCTGCCCGCTCTCTTTGGTCTTGTTCTTGTTGCAATCAGGCGGTAACCTTTTCCGATGCCTTGGCCTGTGTGCCCTTGCCTCCTTTGGCGCCAAAGGGGGAAACGAGGACTTCTTGTGGCGCCCTTCTGGCGCCACTTCGCCGATCTCGGGATCGTCATGGCTTGCGTCATGGGGCACCCTCGTGAGGTACCCCGTCAGGATCTTCTCCGCCTCCTCGTGAGCACCTTGATGAGGCTGCTCACGAGGAAGGTTCCTGTCGTCCGCCTCTGGGCGAGGCTTGGCCTCGCGAGGGTCTTCGAGCTTGAGCTGATGAAGCTGGGTCGCAGGCTGGCCCCCACTTGAGCCATGCACGCATGAGGCCGCAGTGTGCAAGTCTCTGGGACCCCCCATTCCCGTAACTCCGACAGTAGCCTCCAGGCCCAAAGGCGACCTGGGACTTAGCCATGAGGAAAGCGAAGGTGGCAAGCGCCTGCGAAGCGCCCTGAACAGCTGGCCTGCGGCCTTGGGCGCCACAGGTGGCGCATTGATTGGCCAGTGGGCGTCTTCGCTTCCCCGGCGCCTCGAAAACCGTCCTTTCCACGACAAAAAGGAGGCCCGATTGTCCACTTGGTGCTCATTCTGCTCGCTGCGCCTTTGCTCCGGATCCCCTTTCTCGCCCTTCTCCTCCTCGCTCCTAAATCCTCGGATCTATCTCAATCCTTCCCATCCTGCAAGCCATGGCGCCTCAAGAACCCCCTGGCCCCGAGGCACTGGGTACCTCCAGTGCAGGATCCTCCCATTGTGTGCCTGAGAAGAATCTCGCCCTTGTGCATCGGAGGACGGCAATTGCAGAGGGCAACGAGGAGCGATCGCCCGTGCTCAAGGCCGGCTTCAATCAGCCTGAAGGCAAGGGGAGCACCTTACCTGTTCTTTGTAGAGCGCCCATCATCGCCCGGTCTGGTCCCTCCTTTTCCGAGTTCTTCCTTGCTTTGTTCCTGGCCGCCAAATACAACTTGAAAGCTCGTGCATCTCCACCCCAACTCTTGTTCTTCTCTCCTGGCGATTTGCCTACTATTGTGAGGCTCATGTTGGGATAAAGCCCTCTCGGTGGCTTTGCTGCGCCATTACTTTTTACCTCCTGGTCTCAGGCCCTATTATCTGCATGCACGAGCTTTATCGCATATTCCAGCTCCAACTCCATCTCCAAGCAGGGAAGAGGATCAAGGCTTGAGGAGCAAGTGGGTCTGGTGGATGCTCAGGCGCATCCACCCCACCTGGCGCTGCTGCTTGGGCAGCCCAAGACCCGTTGATACGTGGTCTCGCACGGAGCTCGTCGACCCTCATGCGAAGATGGTCTTTGAAAGAGGATTGACGTGGACCTCGAGGCAGAGGCAGTGCCTAGGGGTGGTGGCGGTTTGATCGAGGCTACGCTCTGAAGAGTTCTGGAACCGGGGTGGCCCCGCTCAGAGCACATTCGCTCCGTTAATGGAGGCTTGGGAGGCAGGTGACGCCCTTCTGAGCTCCGAGGCCCTCTCTCGACTAAGATCTAGTCAGCGGCTCTCCATTCCTTGAGTCGGGAGGCGTGGCGTGAGCTAGAGGGCGCCTCCGTCCCTCGCTCTCCGACCACTTGGGAGCACCAGAGTGAACACCATGCCCACCTTCAATGGTGAGGGGCTGGTGCCCGCAAGGCTCCCAGAGATCTGGCGATGTTGGCGGCAGTGAACGCTTTCCTCCAGCAACTCCAGTGGGGAGGAAGAAGAGGAGGTGGAGGAAGAAGGTTCGACTTCGAGGCGACATGCGAGGAGTCGGGGATTCCTCGGCAGAGTCCCACGCCCTTCGATCCATGCCGGAGACGATGACGAGGGCCGGTGTTAAAGCGAGGAGGGAGGATTCTCCCGGTCCGAGGATAGGCAGGTGAGGCTGGTTCCCCGGGGTCCGATTCTGGCTACAGGGGGCGAGTGCGAGGCCATCCGGCCTTCCTGACTAGCGCCTACTATTTCGGGCCTCCCAAGGCTGACCCTACTGCAGTGAGCTTCGGGCTTAAAGAAGAAGTTTGGCCAGGAGGTCGCTTGGAGTCCGTGGGCGGCGACTAGTAAGTGTTCGGATCCGGTGTCTTGCTTTGCTTCGCCACCGAGGCTTGACGTCTGTATTCTCTTGGCCAGAGTCGGCTGCTGCAACAAAAGGCGAAGGGGGGAGCCTTCGGCCTCGCTTGAGGCGCGTTCGCTGCCGGGCTGCGCGGCTCACTCAGTGGGGAAAGGAGGCGTGCAGCTCGCGCCTCCCGCCAGTCATCCTCGCTCTGAGCAGGCAATGCAGCACTCTGGCGATGGTCAGCCCCCATGGCCTCAACACTGCGAGGTGCTCAAGCGCTTGACGTTGTCGGCCGAGGTGCCCTGTGCCCGAGGGCTCCTCGCTTCAAGCCACATCACGCTGCCATCTTCTACCTGCTCCATCGGCTCCAGTCCCTTTGATCCCTCGGCCATCTTGGACCAGGGCTGACCCAGAGCCGAGCTTACCGCAAGAAGATCTCCGAATGTCGAATTCGCTCCCCGAGTGGCCAAGAGCGCTACCGGAGCTAAGCCCGGCCGGGCCTGCTCGCCGCTCTATCCGGCGGCGTTGAACCAAGCCACGCCGGCCTCTAGATGGGGGAGAAACAAGCCGCCAGCGGCCGGTGGCCAGCTTCGCGATGTTGCTGGTGGCGCTGTGGCGCCAGGGACAGCCTGTGGCAAGCTGAGGTCGAAACCACAAGGCTGCTGTGACAGGCGCTCGCCACAGGAGGTCAGCGGCCGCCAGGGAGAAGGAGAAAGGAGATGGAGGCTCGGAGGCCACTTGGTCGAGGACCGGGACGCCTTGAAGCTTGATGGTACTGCCGTGGCCGGTTGGAGATGCTGGAGCAGTCGCCGAAAGCGGAGAGGATCGAAGCCAGACAGGAAGGCAAATATCTGGCCGAGGGATCTCGTGGCCTTCGCCAGTTGGAGGAGAAGGCTTCATGCTGCGTTGAAAGGCAGCTCTCACGAGGGTGGCACGGAGAAGCGGTCCAGGTTGGTGGCAGGACGGTCCCGCTGAAGCTTCCTTTCTTGGTCCGTGCACTTGAAGATGTCGCTGAGACTGACGCCTTAGCTTCCGGCTCCGAGAGCCCGGTAACAGGCCGGTATGCATGCCCTGTCTTTTGCAGCGACGCATGTCCTCACCACATCTACCTCGCTGACCCCAATTGTCGACCGTGGCGGCCTGGCTTTGAGCCTGTGGAGCGGCGACCTTGCCGCTGGGGTCAGCTTGAGGCCGTGGAAAGGCCGAGCCGAGGCCCCCTGGGCTGGGAGGTTCCGCGCCTTCAGTACACCTTGCACAGGCGTGGTGCCGCGCCGGCTCCGGCTGACCTCGGGAGGTGGAGGCGCCCGCGTGAAAGTGATCGCCGTAGCTTCAGAAGCTCTATTTTAATTCCTGCAACATGCACCATGCCTCGTGGAGGCGTTTAAACTTGTGTTTGGCGTTGTAGAAGCGACTTATGGCTTATAATATTTGCTTTGAATTCGCATTCTTCCCTCCTACTTGCATGTGTTCTACGTCGGCGAGGCCCGACCCGTGCATACGTCGACCCACTGCTTAGCCCCGACCGAAACCAGGGGCGGACCAAGGAGTGAGGAGCTTACGTGGCAAGTTGGGCTCTGAGTCGCGATGCTCAGGGAGAGTCCCCCTTGACGGGCGATGACAACAAGTAGGGACGGGAGGCATAGGAGTGGATTGGTGCGTTCTCGTCCCGGCGAGGCCCGGCCCGTGCATACCTCGTGGCCGTTAGCCCCGACCGGAGATCGAGATGCGAGGAGCGGGACTAAGGAGTGAGGGGCTACATGACCGATTAGGCTCTCGAGAGTCGCGATGCTCAGGAGTCCCCATGAGCGTTCAAGCGAATTTTCATACCTTGGCTCCACTTTCGGGGGGTTGCTGACGACCAGGTCCGAGGGACACAGGGCTAGAGTGGCTGTGACGTTAGGCGGGCCCGGTGCGACCCGTGTCTAGCCCCTCGCGTGGCACTCGAGGGCGTTGGGATGGCACTGCATGACCCTTTGAGCTCTGGGCTCCCTCGAGGTTGACACGGTTGTAAGCCGCCCTCGATTGTGTATCACCGCCGGAGCATAGCGCTTCCGTATGTGTAGACAGGGCATAGCGCTCCTCGGCGATGTCGCTACCAGCTAACGCGGAGCATGGTGCTTCCATCAGAATGCGTGGGAGGGCTCCCCTCGGGAGAGCCCCAGGCGTGTACAGCCACCTTACTCGACACGTGGCGGCACGCGGTAGGGCTTAGGAGGAGGTGTATCTGGGCACCCGTGAGCTAGGCGCGGGACTCACGAGGTCCTACCTCGAGGCGGGTTGCTTGCCGGCTGCAGGCCTTTATCAATGGTGTGTTCCTGCGGTGGTTAGAATGCAAATGCTCTGTCCTCGGGTCTCGGAAGCCTCGAGCAGCTCAGATACCACTGGCATGATGTGCAGCGATGCCGTGGGTCAAGGGGCCCGAGGCGATGAGGGTGGAGAGCCAATAAGAGCCCATGAGTCGCGATGCTCGGTACCCCCCTTTTAACGCAAGCGCTTTGCATTAGGGCGGAGAGGGTCTCATGGCGTAGTAGGCAATAATTACGTGAATTAGGTTAAAGCGGAGGGAGCAAAATCCATCTAGAGTTAGGTGCGGAGAAAGCACCGCTACCACTTGGTCCGGCCCGAGCAGCTTGGGGATAATGCAGCACAGGCGCCTAACAAGGTAAGTAAAGAACATAAGCAAAACGGATACATGCCGCAGGGGCCGGACCCACGTGGCACAGGAATGATGCAGCCCGAGGGGCGCCCCCAAATCAAAACGGCGGAACTTGGGAAGGTGTCACGATATGGTCGGAGATGGCAGGATGTTGAGGTAGCGGATGGCGTGATGAGGAAGCCGGCCCTCCAGTCCCTCCGGGACCTAGAGCCTCGGGAGGCCCAGGAGCACGGGGGGTTCCTCGCGAGCCATCTCCATCTCTGCCGAGACCAAGGCTGCTGCTTGACCTCCGACCCGGGCGAGCGACCTCGGCAAGTGACGTGGGGAACGTGACCGCGTTCGGCGGGCGAAGGCATGCTAGGCGCATGCCCAGCTGTGAGGTGGACCCTCGCAACGCCCACGTGAGGGCCATAGGCACCCCTCGAGACGCGCAGCCCCGGTTGAGCCTACTGGTATGTCGATGCAGACTCGCCAGCCCAGCATCCTCGCTTTGGATGTGCAGGGCCACGGACAGAAGCAGTGCAGCAGGCGCACATGACTCTTTGACTCCTGTAGCTCATGGATGTTGCTGCGTGATGAAGTCCCGAGGGTTTGGCCCTCCTTGCCTCATACCTTCTTGAGGGAAACATGCCTTGAAACACGCCTGCTCAAAGTGGTGCCCGAGTGCCTCCCTCATGACTCCCCAAACTAGGTCTGTGGCTCGCCATGAAAAAGAGCCCCGAGCAGCTGGCCACAGCAGGAGAAGGCGCCGCCTTCCCTATCTCGACAGAGGGTGGCGCCCCTTGAGCAGGCGCGGGTCCTGACCTTGCACACGCCTCCGGAGGTGCCTTCCCCGCGAGGGCTTGGACCAGGCGAAGCCTTCTTCTTCTTAGGGATCGCCTCGGGAAGTCTCCCGCTCCTGTGATCTGGGTCTTCGATTACTGCTGCTTGGAAGACGCGCTCAAGACAGCACACTACATCCCTTTCCTCACAAGGCACTATGATGACTCCTCCGCTTCCTGGCATCTTGAGGACATTGTAGCCATGGTGAGTCTCCGCCATGAACCTGGCCAAAGCTGGGTACCCGAGGATGCCATTGTATGGCAGGCGAATGTGGTGACGCTGTCGATTAGCTGGTGCGTGCGGTCGTTGTTGCGCTGCTGTCCAGAAGAAGGTGACGGGAGGCGAACTTGCCCTATCGGGGACCGGGTGGAGCCATCGGTGACTCCTGAGAAAAGGCTTGGTCGGGTGAAGCTGATCGTATGGCACTTGGAGATGGATTGAATGTCTCGGCAGAATGGGAGCGTTGAGTCCTGCTCCGCTGGCCCCGTCGATAGAAGGTCACAGTGACTTACTGCGTTCTTGATGGTTAGTGAGCAAAGCATGGAGGAGGACTCGGCCGTTAAGCAGCATCTTGAAGCTGATCCACTCGAAGCTGAACGTGATAAGCGCCACGGCGACCACTGAGAGGGCATGTGGCCTCTCAAGGCTTGGAGGTTTCTGCATTAACCCTCGCGAGCAAAGCTGCTTGAAGATGCTGTTGAGTGGCTAGGGGCCTGAGCACCACCGGGATGTAGCGATCGGCAGCGGCTCACAGAAGCCCAAACCCCCTCGTCACGATGATGGTCTTCATACCTCCTTGGCGGCCGTGGCGAGAGGTGGGAGCCCATACGTTGCCTTGAGGGCGGTCCTCTTCAGGCTGGTCCCTCCAACCTCCCTGCTTGCAGTCTGTCACGCCATCCTTTTGGCGAGGGCACACCACGGGTCTTCCCAGCTGGCCTGCACCTCTTCCTCCTCCTCGCCGTAGCCCCGATCATTGTAAAAGTTTACGCTACCAGGCGTTGGCCCGTCATCGCATCGGCCCTAGCTCCACAGCATTCGTTGGTGTTGTGGGTGTGGAGGTGAAGTGGTATCTGTGATGCCGGCTGCCTTTGGATGACTTCGAGGGCTAATCCCTGCCTGCGCTAGGGTGTCTGCGGATTCGCCGCGAAAGCACGGCAGCCCCTTGCGCAACTTTCACGTCCTTGACCTTGGGCTTCTTCTACTTACGGATCGGCACCGGAAGCTCAAGGAGGGAGAGGCGCCTTTCCTCATCCCCTCGGCGCATTTGGTCGCCAAGTTGAATAGCTCGAGGATGTGCACATGTCTTCATGCATTGCTAGCTCTTCCTTCATCTTGACGTCCACACACGCCATCGGAGAGAAGGCTGAGATGATGGCTTCCTCAGTCTACCACAGGGATCTTGAGGCGGGCGTTGTTGAAGCTACCGGATGTACTTCTGCGGGCAGGTCTCTTTCCTGGCTGCCGCTTTGATGCGGGCGCATGTCGCTCACGGCCGGGAGGTCTGATCAAAGCGAAAGTGCCTTGGAAGTTGGCGATGAAAGCGGGTGTGCATCTTGTCCCGGGGAGGAGATCGTGCACGGGGAGCCAGGTTAGGGCTCCAGTCAGCGCCATGGGGAACCAATTCGGCCATGACCTTTTTCGTCCCCGTTGGCGGAGCTTCGATGCCCAGCTTTCGTAGAGCCGAAGGAACTCAGCAAGGTCGGCGCCGTGCGTAGCGAGGAGGCGGTGTCCTGGCTTGAAATTAAGACCCATCTGGCGCGACGCCACGTAGCTCGGCGGTGAAGGCGCCGACAACCTGCAGTGGCCATCAGCCTTCTGCTGATGCGGAGCTTTGCTCTTGTGGGATTCCTCACAGACCTTTGCTGCTCGGAGCAATGGCGCGAGTCTGTGTGATGGCCCGGAAGCGCGTGGAAGGACGCTGACTCCCGGTTTCAGGGAGAACGCGAGCACCTTCTTGGGGACAGGGATCTCCTGGCAGCTCCTTTCTTATTCTTGGGCAGGCGGCCGGACGCCGAGGTCCCGGCCGGGCCACAGCTTTGCAGAGCCAGGACGCCTTCTTGGGGAGGAGGTGGCGGGGGCACCTCCGGCTCCTCTGCTTCTCCAGCGGGGCACAAGGAAGGGCGGGCAGCGAGAGGGATGTGCACGGGGGAGCCCCCTGCTTGGCCTTGCTGGACAAGCTTCGGCGACGCAGTCGATCACTCCCTCGTGGACATCATCTCGAAGCCCGGTAAGTGTGGCGGAAGCAGGAGCTCGATTTTCGGCCGGGGGATGAGCGCTCTCGAGCCTCCATGGGGAGCACGGAAGGCCATGTGACGAAAGAACCAGCAGGGGTGGCCGAGGAGTGGCGGTCAAAGGCCTTCTCGCCTCACCGATGGATGCACGGATTTTAGGCCGAGGCAACTGCTGCGTTCCCGCTGGGCAGATATGGGCGGCATTAGCGGCGGCAAAGGCACGGGAATGATTGGGGGGGTGTCCAGTCGGCATTTAGCCGTCTGGGGCGACTCGAAGGGCCCGGGTGACGAGCAGTCCGGCTTCAGCAGAGCTTTCATGAACGGCGTCACCATGGACCTGACGGAAGACCACAATGCGACCAGCGGAAGAAAGATTCGAGCGCACCCCTACCAAAGGCGCTTAAATCGTCGATTCGGGTTCCGCAGACCCTTGAGTTCTGGAATCTGCAGGGTGCGCGGACGATCTTTCCCCTACCAGCTCACGCGTTGATGGTTTGCAAGGGATCTAAACTAGGAGCGATGAACAACACAATAAGGGACACAAAGGTTTATACTGGTTGGCCACCGTTGTGGTGTAATACCCTACTCAAAGGTCACGTGGTGTGGTGGATTGCCTCGGAAATTTGATGAAGAGAACAGTACAAAGGGAAGAATAGCCTGCCAGGGGCTGTTCTTGAAAGCTGCGATGGACTGCTTGGGTGAGTCCAATCGATTAAACTTCTCTCTCTCTCTGGTACAGTAGGTTCGACCCCCGGGTCTCCCTCTCTGTTGTGGCTAGTCCTATTTATAGAGGGAGGCCACCGGGCCTCTTCCCAAATAATGAGCGGGAAGAGGGCGCCAACAATTGGCCATTTTGAAGGGGAAACATCTAGTACACTTATCCCGACTAAAAGTTGGTGCCCGGCTGCCAAAGGATCCGACAGGTGGCGCGTCAAATCTGGGCTCCACAGGCCTGATGACCTCAGATCCCTGCCAGCTCTGCTTGGTCTTTGGTCTTGTTGCAATCAAGCGGTAACCTTTGCAGGCTCGATGCACGCTTGGCCTGCTTGCCTCCTTTGCCCCAAAGGGAAACAAGGAGGATCAAGGTGAGTCGGCGCTACCCCTGCACACCGCCTCGATCTCGTCGTCCATGGCTTGCATCATGGGGCACCCTCGTGAGGTAATTCCACTGCCTTGATCTCTCCGCCTCCTTGTGAGCACTTGCCCGATAGAGGCTCAAAGCTCCACGAGGAAGGTTGTTCGGCTGTAAATCTTCCCCGCCCAGGCTTGGCCCCCTCGCCAGGTGAGTCTTGAGCTTGAGTCGATGAAGTCGGGCTGCTACCTTTGGGCCCCCACTTGGCCACGCCTTGAACGCGAGGCGAGCAAGTCCGCAGTGTAATCTGGGGACCCCGTTCGGAAGAACGCTCACAACCGACGCCACACAACCTCAACAGACTGTACCCTCTACTTGAACATGGTGCTTGATGCTTCGGTATTATTATCCAATGATGTGTTATCATCCTATGATGCTCACCGAGTAGATTTTTCGTTGTCATTCCATTCGGTGGTTGATGAATTTATATGATTGATTTAATTTGCTTGTGGTTATGTTCTTGTCCTTTGGTGCCCATCATATGTAAAGGCGGCGCCTGTGATCCCACCCCGTAGGGGAGTGGAGTTAGTTGTATGTTGATAGGACTATGTATTGTTGGGCCGAGGGCTTAGAGGATAGAAGAAGCTTCTACCTAGCATAGAAATTGATGCATGTACGAGGATTGAAGGGGACCAATATATCTTAATGCTATGGTTGAGTTTTACCTTAATGAGCGTTAGTAGTTGCGGATGCTTGCTAATAGTTCAATCATAAGTGCATAGGATTCCAAGTGATGACATGCTAGCGATGGCCTCTCCCACATAAAACTTGCTATCGGTCTAGTAAAGTAGTCAATTGCTTAGGGACAATTTCGCAACTCCTTCCACCACTTCACCACACTCGCTATACTAACTTTATTGTGTCTTTATCTAAACAACCCCTAGTTTTTATCTACGTGCTCTTTATTTTCTTGCAAACCTATCCAACAACACCTACAAAGTACTTCTAGTTTCATACTTGTTCTAGGTAAAGCGAATGTTGGCGATGCGTGAGAGTTGTATCGGTGGTCGATAGAACTTGAGGGAATATTTGTTCTACCTTTAGCTCCTCGTTGGGTTTGACACTCTTACTTATTAAAAGAGGCTACAATTGATCCCCTATACTTGTGGGTTATCATCTTCCCACCAGCGTGGAGCATGGGGCCTCCTCTAGGATGTGGGTGGGAGCCCCCGTGAGGCCGAGGGGTGGCCCTCAGGAGACTCCGGGGCGTGTACAACCCCAACTCATTATTACGTGAGAGTGTCACGAGCGGAGACTTGAGAGGTGCATGGCCTTGATCACGGATAGAAATTCCGGAGGTGCTGGATGTCCCAGGCATTCTGGATGGGGGGCCCGTCCTGTGTCTCCAGGCACGCGGCACCAGGCCTGGAGACACGGGCGATCTTGAACGGGCCCTCCCACATAGGTGAGAGCTTGTGAGGCCCCTCCCTAGAGAGTCCTGGAGCGGACGCTACGACAGTGATACCACCGCAACGCCTACTGGTACCTCGCTTCACGGAGCGAGGCTTGGCAGCGGCGCTCCTCCCCCGCTCATTATTATGTGAGAGTTTCATGAGCGGAGAACTTCACAGGCACGGGGCCTTGCTTCATGGGTAGAACTTTCAGAGGTGTTGGATGTTCCAGGTGTTCTGGATGGGGACCCTGTCCTCTGTCTCTAGGCGCGTGGCGCCAGACCTGGAGACACGGGTGATCCTAAACGGGCCCTCCCACATGGGTGAGAGCTTATGCAGCCCCTCCCTAGAGAGCACCCGCCTCAGGACGAGATCTCCCACCTCGAGCATCCTGGGGTGGACGCTGCGGCAGTGGTACCGCCGTAGCACCTGCTGGCACCTTGCCGCTCGGAGCGAGGCTTGACGGCAGTGTTCCTCCTCCAGCACGAGGTCCATCCCCCACGTGGCGTCCTGGCGTGCCTCGTCAAATTCCAAGACCTGCATGGAGTGATGCTTGACCTTGTGAGGGAGAACCGCTTCGGCTCCGTAGACGAGGTAGAATGGAGTCTCGCCCGTCGGCTTGGTCGCGGTGGTGCGGATGGACCACAACACGAACTAGAGCTCATCGAGCCAGCCCCTGCCGTAGGACTCAAGCTTCTTCTTGAAGGTTCTTGTCTTGAGGTCTCTCAGGATCTCTGCGTTGGTGCGCTCGGCTTGGCCATTGCTCCCGGGGTGTGCCATTGAGGCATAGCATATCTGTGTTCCAAGGTTAGCACAATATATTTTGAAGAGGTTGCTCGTGAACTGAGAGCCATTGTCAGTGATGATACGGTTGGGGACCCCGAAATGGCTCACGAGGCCCTTGATGAACTTGACGGCCGAGCCAGCTGGGATGGTGCGCACGGCGTCCACCTCCGCCCACTTGGTGAACTTGTCGATGGCGACATAGAGGTATCGGTAGCCCCTGGCCACTCGAGGGAACGGGCCCAGGATATCCAGCCCCCGGACAGCGAACAGCCACGAGAGCAGGATGGTCTGGAGGCCTTGAGCGGGCTAGTGGATCTGCTTGGCATGGAACTGACTTGCCTCGCAAGATCTCACCAGCTCAGCGGCATCGCTGAACGCCATGGGCAAGTAGATCCCGCTGCGGAATGCCTTGCCCCCGAGGTCGGGCCGCAGGCTGGGGCACCCAAGGAGGGTGCCATGGGCGGCTTCTCCCGAAGCAGCGCTGGTCCAACAGTGGGGGGAGCCGCCGATGGCTTGAAGAGCCGCTCCTTAAAGATGCCAGGCATCTGGGAGTCGTGCCAGGACGCCCTCTTGGCGATGTTGTCGGCCTCCTTGTTCGTGCCATGTGGTACGTGCTGGAATTCCAAGCCCAAGAATCTGTCGGCGTTCTGGGAACGAGGATCCCACACTTGCCTGCCTGTGGCCCACAGCACGGTTCCACCAGCGGGCCCGTGCGGCCCATCTTCACCAATAAGCATCCAAGACCCTCATGAGGGTCCAAGCCTTGCGAGGCGGACAACACAAGACCTCCTCAGGGGCGGCCTCATCAGGTTGGCTCATGAGGGGCGGAGAGATCAAGGCAAGGGACACCTTGCAAGGTTCCTGTGACGCAAGCCATGACGACCACCACCTGGCGGGCGCCCGCGCACGCAGTTTCCTTGTTTCCTCTTTGGTGCTAAAGGGGCAAGCGCAGGCGAGGAGTCCCGAGGCATCAGGCAAAGTTTCCACTCATCGATTGCAACGAGACCAAGACTAGCGGGCCCGGGCGGGCCGGAGGTCACCATGGAGCCCAAGATGGCGTCACCACGAGCCTTTGGCGGCGAAGACTACTTTTGTCAGGATAAGCTGTACTAGCTGTCCCCCTTCAAACTTGGCCATTGTGGGGTCCCTTCCCGCTCAATATTTGGGAAGAGGACCCGGGCCTCTATAAATAGGACTAGCCACCTCCATAGCAAGGGGGATCGAAACCTTCACCAGCTCACCAAGCACAAGAACACCTCACCTCAAGAGGTTGTTCTTCCTGTGTAACTGTTCATCCTCAGCCCAAGAGGCAATCCACCACACCACACTGGAGTAGGGTATTACACCACATCGGTGTCCCTCTGTTCTTTGAGTTCGTCGAGCTAGGCCGTGAGATCCTTGAGCGAGAGAGCCATCGAGGGAGAGAGAGATCTTCGTGCGAACGCCGGTGTTCGAACCTTGAGGGTTTTGCCAGAACCCATGATCCGACATTTGGCGCGCTAGGTAGGGGTGCGCCGAAGCTTTGCTCCGTCGACGGCTTCGCATCTCCAACCAGCTCTCGTGGACGGCGCCGCTTATCCAACTAGATCGACGGGCACCCCAAGAAGCACCATGGGGCTCTGGGCCCTCACCCCATATGCAGCGGGTATAGTGGCCCGCACAAGTTCGGTAGGAGATGCCGCCCGCTCTGACGGTGCTGGCGAGATCCGATCAGCCTTCCTACTAGCGTCTGAGGAGGCATTCTCGAGGCGGCGGCGATGATAAGGTCATATCGCTGGCTGCGCCATGGCCCCTCGGCATGCCAGCAGGCTTGGATACTCCATCTACCAGGATCTTTAGTGGCCTCCTGGGAGAGCTGCGCGACCTCTTCTTCGCGCGCTTCGGGGGACCAGCCCCCTCCCATCGTCACGACCCTCATTGGTGGCTCGCAAGCGCCGCCCTCGGACCGTCATACCAAGCCGTTCTTGCGCCAGATCAGCGTCGCCTCCATGCGGCAGGGGGCTCCCCCGGGTTGGGCGGCGCCCAAGGCCGACCTAATATTTGACTCGGGGGATCACCCTGTCACCACCATCAGTTCGGGCGTGCTCCCAATGCTTTCCACGCCCACCATCTACAGTGTAGCCGTCACCAAGACCCTCATCGACGGTGGCGCCAGCCTCAACTACTCTCTATGGAGGCTTTTAGCCTCCTCCACGTACCGCTGGCTGACTCGCCCGACAAGCCCTTCTCCGGGTCGGCGGCTCCTCCAACCCACAGGGCAGATCCGTTCCGTGACCTTTGGCACACCACGACAACTACCGCACCGAGCTAATCGACCCGACATCGCCGCCGCATCGACCTCACAGGCCTGGCGCCATCCTCAGATACCCGGTGCTGGCCCGATTCATGGAAGCTAATCATCCTGCCTACAACCTCATGAAGATGCCGGAGAGCAAGGGCGTCCTCACCGTGGCTGGGGACACCAAGGAAGCCTTGGCGGCCCTCAAACTACCGCAACCTTCAAGGCATGGCGCCAAAGCTTGTCCCGTCAAGCAAGACTGAACCCAGAGTCAAGGGGGCTGCGCCAACCAAGAAGAAGCAGCTATTCTGATGAGGACATCAATAACATTGTTACACCCACAACCCCTGCTGCTATACATACTTGACCAATTACTAGAGCTCGCACACGCCAATTAAATTATCAGGTACTTTCTTTTCTTGGTAATGATTCTAATGTTCATGAGAATATGATGCTGCCTAAATTGGATACATTTGTTTTTGCTTACAAATGAAGGGCCTGTCATGGATAAGAGGGATGAACAACTTTGGAGCAAGACCGAGCATGGAGATGATGGCATGTAGCGAGGGAACAAGAACAGAGTTACAAGTGATGATTTCAGGACTTTGAAGCCACCATAATGAGTGCATGAAGCCTTGGACGAAATATACAAGATGCCACTTCATAATATTCGTCCATAGGCTATTCTAGGTGCTGCGTCGCCCTATTATTGGGCCAGGCCCATGTAATTTCGAAATACATAAGTATAGGCTGTTTTTAGAGTCCGTATGTGTGGGGAAACAAGAATAGGGTTGGTTTGGACCCCTTCCCCAAAGGGCCAAAATTCCCCCCTCTTTCTCCATATATACAGCCCTTAGGGCACTGATTCGACTTTGGGATTTATATAGATTCAACGTCACCATAGCTGCAACTTTCATGCATTTCATTTTGTGTACAACTGTGACCGGACATAAAGGCGTCCATGAACCCCACCTTGATCAATAAAGCTTTCCTCTTATATTCGGAATATCCAGATTGCAATCTTAGTTTCTTGCTTGTTCTTCATTTGCCTGCAGGAAAAAGACCTTCATGGTCAGGTTGATCGTGCTCCGGCGTGTTCAGTAACCTCTCTGAGTTGGCTTAGCGATTGCTAAGGCGCGACGTCCTCGCACGTTCGTAGTCGGATCGTCAAAGTCGACTTCCTCCAAAATGATAGCCACCATCTTGTCGAAAGACGGGACACCTTTGCCTCTATCATATTCTCTCAAGGCCAAGCCAAGACGAAGCAAATACCGGTTGACGAGGACGGGGCCTCAGGCGCCACCTTTACCATAGGCGCCCGACCTGCGCCTAGATCAAGAAAGGAAGCGTTTTGGTGGATTTCCTGAGGGCAAACAAGGAAGTGTTCGCCTGGGAGCCCAAGCAGCTAGTTGGGGTCCCGAGAGGAGTGATTGAGCATCATCTAAAAGTGTGCCCCAATGAGTACCCTATGAAGCAGAGAAATAGTCCATCATCGTCTAAGAAACCCGCAAGCTGGAGGCGGCAGGTGTCATTCGTGAAGTCCGGTACCCGGAGTGGTTGGCGAACCCTGTCGTCGTGCCGAAGAAAGGAGGGAAGGTGCGCATGTGCGTCGACTTCACCAACCTCAACAAGGCCTGCCCTCAAGACCCATTCCCGCTGCCCCGCATCGACCAAATCATCGACTCCACTGCCGAGTGCGACCTTCTATGCTTCCTGGATGCGTTCTCAGGGTATCACCAGATCAAGATGGCAGTCGAAGACGTGGAGAAGACGGCCTTCCTGACCCTGTGTGGGGTGTACTGCTATACTTGCATGCCTTTCGGACTGCACAACGTAGGAGCGCCCTTCCAGCGGCTGATGCACATCGCCTTGGGATGACAGCTCGGGAGAAACACGGAGGCCTACGTCAACGACATTGTGGTGAAGTCTCGGGAGGCGAGAACTTTGATTCAAGACCTGGAGGAGACCCAGCGAGCCCTACGCCCGAGTGGACTTGCGGCTCAACCTTGGGAGAAGTGCGTGTTTGGTGTCCCTTCCAAATGCTGGGTTTCCTTGTGTCCCACAGGAGGATCGAGGCCAACTCGGAGAAGGTCAAGGCAATCGAAGACATGAGCCCACCGCAGACCCTCTAGGAGATGCAGAAGCTTGCCGGCTGCGTGACCTCGCTGGGGCGTTTCATCTCCAAGCTGGGGGAGCACGCCTTGTCGTTCTTCAAGCTGATGAAGAAGAAGGGTCCGTTCGAGTGGACCCCCGAGGCCGACCTGGCATTTCAAGACCTCAAGGGATACTTGACCAGCCCACCAGTGATGGTGACACCTCGACCTCTCGAGCCCTTGGTGCTCTACCTATCTGTTACACCCCACTGCACTTGTTGGCGCTTGGGTAGCCCTCAAAGAAAGGCGCCAGAGTCAAGGGCCCGCCTTAAGTGGAACCACCGGTAGGCAGACCCAAGCGCGCAGCACCAAGCGATGCTCTGACAGCGGCTACCCGGCAGGCCACCAAGCCCTGGCCCAAGACCCCAAAGAGACACCTCAACCCCGGGAGCCAAAGACTCCGACTAGCTCTCCCGCCTCGCCGAGCACCGGTGTACTTCGTCAAGACGGTGCTATGAGATGCTCGAGGGCACGATACCCAATGCCCTAGAAGCTCCTGGCGCTCACTGGTGGTGGCCTCGGGCAAGCCTGCGCCACTACTTCCGTGGTCACCCCATCAAGGTGCGCTCTCGGCCATCTACCGGAGAGAGTTCTCGGGAGCCCCAATGCTGCTTCCGGATGAGTTGCTGAATGGAACATCGAAATTTGCAAGCGTTTGACTTGGAGTTGACAACCCGGGGTCATCAAGGGGGTTCTTTCATGATTTTGTGGCAGAATGGATCGACACCCCAGAGCTCGAAGCAGGCGAGAACCAATCCCTATCACTAGGGAGTGTAGCGTCGGGTGGCTGGGTCATGTACTTCGATGACGCGTTCTCGCGCCAGGGCGCGGGGGCTGGAGCAGTGCTTATCTCGCCCACCCAGGACAAGCTCTACTACGTCGTGCAGCTCTGCTTTCAGCAGGGCGAGAAGGTCTCCAACAACATTGCTGAGTACGAGGGGTTGATCGCGGGCATCAAGGCAGCGGTGGCTTTAGGAGTGAAGCGCCTCACCATTAAGGGCGACTCGTAGCTCCTTATCAACTTCTCCAACAAGGTGTACGAGCCAAGGGACGAGCACATGGAGGCGTGCCTCGCGGAATGCAGCAAGATGGACAGCAGTTCTGGGTATGGAGTTGCGGCATGTGCCCGAGGCACAAATAAGGAAGCGATGAGATCGCCAAGAGGGCGTCCAAAGCGGCCCCGAACGAGGAGTCTTGAGGCGTCTCTTCAAGCCCTCGGCAGCCCACCAACCGCTGAACCTGCACCACCTCGGGAGGAGCTCCCGCCGCCACTGCCTGGGAGCCCGGCCGGCCCAACCTCGGGAGGCAGCTTACTCTTGGCGCCCACGAGCCTCGGGAGGAGTGCTTGGACCAGGGAATTCAAGGAGTACTGACGCGGGGGATCTTTGCTAGAGAAGGAGGAGGGCGCGAGGCGTGTGGCCCGGCGAGGCCATGACACTCTTGCATCCAGGATGGTGAGTTATACAGGAAACGACCAAATGACGTTTCCTTGCATTGCATCTCTAGGGAGCAGGGGAAAGAGCTGCTCGCTGACATACACGGCGGGGACTGCGGGCACCACTCGTCATCACGGACCCTCGTCAGCAAGGTGTTTCGCAGCAGATTCTACTGGCCCACGACACTCAGCAGCCCAGGCTGGTTAAGTCACAGGAGGCCCTATCGGTTCCATAAGCGAGATCCATCAGCCGGCTCGGGGCCTCGAGACCATCCCACTCTACGTGGCCATTAGCGGGTGCGGGGGCTGATATCTTAGGCCCGTTCCTCGAGTGCACCGGGCCTACCGCTACCTCTCGTCGCCATCGATAAGTTCACCAAGTGGCGCGGAGGTAGAAAACATTGTCCCCACCATCCCGGCGGCTCCGCCGTCCGGGTTCATCAAAAGGTCTCGTGAGCGGTTTGGGGTCTAACCGCATCATCACCGACAACGGCTCACGAGTTCACTAGCAATCTCTTCAAAGCGTATTGTGCTAACCCTTGGAGCGTAGATGTGCGATTTTTTTCAAAAATTATAGCGTATTTTGTAGCAATTTGGAAACTATAGCACATAATGAAAAAATGCAAAACTTCGACCACGCCGACCACGTGCAGGGCGAAAAATGATTTTCGACCAACTGTTGGCGAAGTAGAATTTTCGGCCTTGCCATGGCGAAAAAGTGGTTGAGCTGGCGAAATGGCTGTTTGGTCTTTGTTGTTTGGCGAAAAGTACTTTTTGAATCTACACTGAGCCGAAAAGTACTTTTTGGTCTACACTAGGCCGAAAAAGTACTTTTTGAGTCTAGTGTAGGCGAAAAGAATCCCAGGTCCACCTTTTCCGATTATCTGTTGGCCAATGTATTTTCCCACCAACCCTTCCGCCAACTCTTTGCCGTAACCCCTTCACGCCAACCCTTCCGCCAACTCTTTCCTTGACCCCTTCATGAACCCTTTCTCCTCTCGTACCTATAAAAAACCCTTCCCGATGGAGGTGGATAAGCATTCGGTTTATTGTAGTCGAGATGTCCCATTATCCATTCGATCGTAGTTTTCACCACAGGATGAAGCGGGACTCTTACGGAGTCTAGTTACCGATTCGGGATGGACAATAGGATAATAGTTCCATGGGACGAACTCACCGGTAGTGACACCATAATGAATGAGTTGGCTGACCAATTACGTGAGTGCAGGTGGCCTGAAAGGACCTATGAGGAGAATGCGTAAAGAACTTCTTAGGTTGCATGAAAGGTGGAAGAAGGTGGTGGTGCGAAGAGTGAAACTTTCGAAGGCTTTCAGCAAATAATCCATCTTTATGGATTGAGGAGACCCGGCGAAGATGATATCTTCATGCCACCGCCGGGTTACGCATCGTCCGAAGGGCAAGAGTTCTTCATCGTCCAAGGGCAAGACTTACGCATCCTCGAAGGGCGATAGTTCTGCATCGACGGATGGCAAAAGGACCACATCGTCGAAGGGCAAGAGGGTTGCATCAACGAAGGGGTTGGCGGGAAAATACATTGGTCAGCGATTAACGGAAAAAGGTGGCCCAAGGGACTTTTCGACCTAAACTGTTCAAAAAGTACTTTTTAGAGCCCTACGATTGACCAACAAGTACTTGTCGGCCCAACACTAGGCCAAAAACTCCTTTACCGGCCAAAAGGGTGGCCGAAAACACCCTCTTGACCAGCTTTGCACCTTTTTCGGCCAAGGCATGGCCGAAAACCCTATTCGGCCTAGAGGTGGCCGAAAACACCCTACCCGGCCAACACACAGCGTGACGGGTTGCTAGACTTGATATTTCTCCAAAGCATGCTTTGTAGTTTACGAATTTGCTTCAAATAGCGTTGATAGTTTTGAAAAAATCTAGATCACCTTTCACGCTTAGTGGCACACCCGAGGAGCAATGGCCAAGCCCGAGCAACGCCAACACGGAAGTCTTGAGGGCCTCAAGACTAGGACCTTCAAGAAGAAGCTCGAGGCCTATGGCAGGGGGCTGTACGACAGAGCTCGATCCGTGTTGTGGTCCCATCCACACCACCGCCCTCAAGCCAACAGGCGAGACAACACATTCTTCCTCGTCTATGGGCAGAGCGGTTCTCCCACATGGTCGAGGCATCGCTCGCGTGGGTCTGGCGTTCGATGAAGCGTGGCGGGAGGCCATGCGAGGATGGATCTGTCTTTGGGGAGGAACGCATACCGTGAAGCCTCGCCTCCAAGCTTTGTGAGATACCGATGGCGCTGCCCAGCGGTACCACTTTGCAGGCAGCGTCGCTCCAGGGGCCTTTCGAGGTGGGTGATCTCGTCTGAGGTGGGTGCTCTCGAGGGAAGAAGGGCTGCACAAGCTCTCGCCCATGTGGGAGGCCGTTTGGTCATGTGTCTCGGGGCAGGCGCCATGCTAGAGGCAGGGGCAGGATCCCCATCCATGCCTGGAACATCCAGCACCTCCGGAAGTTCTACCCATGAAGAAAGGCCCAGCGCTTGTGAAGAAGGCTCGGTGCCTGTGAAGGTCTCCGCTCATGACACTCTCATGTAATAATGAGTGGGTCTTTACATGCTCCGGAGTCTCACGAGTGCCACCCTCGGGCCTCTGGGGCTCCCTCCCACATCCTAGTGGCAGCACTTAGCTCTACGCTGGTGAGAAGACAAGAAGACTAGAATATGTGCCGGACGCGGCTTTTCATTTGCTTTTCGTAGTTGGCTTGCCCCTCTTTAATCGAAATTTGCCTTCTAGTGTTACTTGCCGATCTTGTTCTGTCAACTTCTGCCTTCAGTTCTTTGTTCGACCTGTACCCTCTCTCGCGTCCCTGGCGAGGGGGCTGGACAGGTGCCCTCGTGCCCTCGTGAGCATCTTGTCTGCTTTTCGCGAGGCACCCTCGTTCGAGCCGCAAGCTGGCGCACCTCTCTCAATCCATGCCCTTCGGGTACCGCGATGCGAGGTGCTGGGTCATGGCTAGAGGCGCCTGCGACCAGGGCTCGGGATCCCCTAACAAATTTTTGCAGTTCCTCCTCGCAGTGCACGGAGAAATTACGGCGCCTGTGGTAGAAACTACTTCAAGCGCGTCAAGCTAAGTTATTCCTACGTGCCTATATAAAACATTGATATTGCGACGCGACACAGGAACAATAAGCACAACATAACAACTTGGAAATCATAGTTTGTTGCATGCCCCCGTGGGGCCTCGTACTTGTCTCTCTCAGTGCAGTAAGGAAAGGAAGAAAGAAACAAAAGCAGCGCGTGCCTTGCAGCAGTTCGCGAGGAGGGATCCATGACGCCCTCCTGGGCTCAGCCAGACCCCACCTCGCGCTTCACCGGGGCGCGACGACGAGACGACTCGCTGCCGCCCTCAAAGCGGGCACGGCGGCTGGTCATAGCCGCCGCTGGTGGAGCTATCGCCAGTGGAAGAGCCGCCGTAGCTTGACGATCCGCGGTCGACGCCGAGAGCGAGTCCACCTTCGTCCTCATCACGAAAGTCGCCAAGGCCGAGCAACTCGTCGCCGTCGTTGTCCTTAGGGCAGCACCCGATGCGGCGGCCATCTTCTCCAAACACCCTCACGTAGAGGGTTGTGTTGCCGTCGTACTTGAAGTGGAGGGTGCACCGCCTACCCAGGCCGCGCGCGCGGGCAATCGTCTGCCAGCCGCGGGCTAGGGCTGCGTTACCCACGATGGAGACCTCAACCGTGACCCAGGAAGCTTTGCTGCTGCAGCCATCCGCCTGCAGCCAGAGCCCTTTGGACTGTGCCGCAACAACTTGACGAGGAAAGCCGAGCCTTGAGGCTGGAGCGAGCGGTATGGCGGGTTCTCCGACCACACGGCATTTAACTCCGGCGGCACCTCCGTGCGAGTGGAAGCACGCGGGAGGAGCCATGCGACCATGTCAAGTCTCCCTTCATCGACGGGGCTGCCACGGCACGAGCGACTCCCGCTGCGCGAAGGGGCGCCGCCGCGGCCGCGGGCAGCCACGGCGGGGGTCGCGGTGTGCTTACCGTTTTGGTCGTGCCCGTGCTTGGGCGGCGGGGAGCTGGGGCCCTCTTGGCGAGCCTTCCCCTTCTCCACGGCCGAGAACCTCTTCGCATGCGCCACGGATGTCGCTACTGGCAATGGAGCGAGGAAGTAGAAGCGAGCGAAGAAGGAAGAGATGAGCGACGGGGGCTCTGCCCCCACTCCTCATTTAAAGCAAGAGAAGGCCAACCGGGGACCCCCACGATCACAGGTAATGATGGTTTTTCCTTGCATGCAGCAGGGACTTGTCAAATCGGGCATTTGCCAAGGCAGCATGGGGAAGCGGACACGCTCACGTCCGATCAGTCGCCATGTGTCGACCAAGGCCGCAGGCTGTTGGGGCCCGCGGCGTTTCGCACTTGCCCTTTGGCTTCGCCTCGAAGCCAAGTCCGAGCGCACCTTGGGCCCAGGGGCTACTGTCGGCGTTCTGGGAACGGGGGTCCCTAGACTTGCCTGCCTGCGGCCCACTGCACGCCACCAGCGGGCTCGTGCGGCCCATCTTCACCAGCAAGCACCCAAGACCCTCACGAGGGGCCAAGCCTCGCGAGGCGGACGACACAAGACCTCCTCAGGGGTGGCCTCATCAGGCTGGCTCATGAGGGGCGGAGAGATCAAGGCAAGGGACACCTCGCGAGGTTCCTGTGACGCAAGCTATGCCGACCACCACCAGGCGGGCTCCAGGCGGGCGCTAGGCGGGCGCCCGCACGCGCAGTGTCCTTGTTTCCTCTTTGGTTCTTAAGGGGCAAGCGCTGGTGAGGAGTCCCTAGGCATCAGGCAAAGGTTTCCATATCGGTGCAACGAGACCAAGACGAGCAGAACGGTAGGACGGAGGTCACCGTGGAGCCCAAGATGTCGTCACCACCAGAGCCTTTGGCAGGGGAAGACTTGTTGGGTTCTACGGTAGGGTGCGTCGACTGCAAATTAAAATTTTCCTACGCGCAGAACATCCAGGAATATGCTACGGGAGATGGATCACAGTTCGTTACCACTAGACGTGCGGTGCCGTGCAGCGGAAGAAGAGTTGGGGCAGCGCATCCGCGTGGATCGTCTCCTCGCGTCCGATCTCCCTCGAACAGCCGGTCCTCCAATCCCACGTACGAGTTCGCCGGAGCGGCGCAAGTGCACCGCCTCTAACGGTATCCATGCATGCAGGAGGAACACCGTGCGGCGGACTGCTAGGTCCGATCACGATCGGCGGTGAGTGGAAGTGGCTATTCGCAACACATGCAAACCCTAGTCGCAGCCGAAAGCGATCAACGCATGAGTGTGCCGCACCTCCACTTTATATAGGCGTCCGTCGCGAGCTCAACACTTGGGCCTTGCACGGACCCTAAAGCCCAAAGTCTACTCGGTCACGTTCCTAGTCGATTCGGATCACATCCGACGATGTCCCTGAACCGACCTCGTGGATTTCCTTCCCTTAAGCCTTAGCGACCCATTAGGTTCAAGTCGGCTTGGTCACGATTCGGATCACCTCCAAAGCACGCACGGTTAATGTGACCTCTAGCAAAAGGCGTGCCCGACCACCAAAGCAGAGACTATGAAGCTGGTTAAGCGAACACAGCCTGGCGTGTCACACTTACATTCCCTTTGCCATACGATATATGTTGCTCGGGCTCAAGGCTTGTCATCCTTGTGCTAGCCCGACCTCTTTCTCGTTTCAGTTGATGCGACCACAATCCGGATTATTTGATAATCTTTGTCGCATGGCCATGTTGTTCCAGGTCGGATCACCACGAGGGGCCTGAGTATATCTCTCTCGACCGGAGGGCAAATCCCATCTTGCTAAACCATGTCTCACAGCATGGGACTAGACAAACCCAAAACCTACCTTTGTAACTACCCGATCCACGGAGTAGCGTTTAAATCGGCCCAAAGCAAGTCTGTCACCATCCGGTACATCGCGCCGGCTCAAGTCTTAGGACATAGAGCATTATGTTGTACTAGAGACTCACAGATGACATATCGCTCGTCTCTAGTTGGGTCTGTCCGACTTCGAACCTTATCTCGACTAGGATCCGATTGCATCGAATCCGACGAGACCTTTCCAAGTCCATATTATCCGATTAGCATCCAATGCTCCATGGCTAGTGGAGACCAAGCCATCGACCATGTCATATGCTAGTCTAGTCGGGTTCTTGGCGTCCACACAGCCCTTCGACTAAAGGACCTTTTAGGACGGTCATCATACAATGCATAGTCCCACAAACAAGTCACGTGCCTAGCGATACACATCATTGATAATGTCCAACGACTATCTTTATTCATAAACACGCGGAAATATCATCATACATGATTGCCTCTAGGGCATATCTCCAACAGTCTCCCACATGCACTAGAGTCAATCAAATAGACATCGAATGCCCATAGCTCTAACGTGCCCATCATGCTTGGGTTGTGGGCGGCTTAGTCAGCAGATCCGCAACATTTGCATCCGTGTGAATCTTGCATAACTCTACATCACCATTCTTCACGATCTTTACGTATCGGTGATATTCGATCTATGTGTAATACGACCTTCTTCCGTGATTCCTCGGCTCCTTGGCTTGTGTGATGGCACCATAATTATCACAATAAAGGTCCAGCGGTTTCACCGAGGCTGGGAAAATACCAAGATCATCCGAAAATGCGAATCCAAACACCTTCCTTTGCAGCTTCACAAGTCGCAATGTATTAAACCACGTGGTAGAATCGACCACCGTATCTGCTTTGGAACTCATTAGATTACCTTTGCTCCACCATTCAGGACGTACACGAATCCGGACTGTGATCGACAATCATCTATGTCGGTTTGGAAACTAGCATCGACGTAACCCCTTACGACGAGCTCTTCCTCACCTCCATAATCTAGGAACATCTCTTTAGTCCTTTCGGTGTACTTCTGAAATAGTCTTTACCGCTGCCAAGTGACTCTCACCTGGGTTGGCCTGGTATCCACTTGTTAGGCTTATTGCAAAAGCAACATCAAGCCTTGTACATATCATGGCATACATGATGGATCCGATTGCCGAGGCATACGAAATCCTACTCATCACCCGCTCATCGGGATGTCGAAGGACTCTGAGTCTGGCTTAGCCTTATACCATGTGAGAGTGGCAAGAACCCTTTCTTCGCCTCACTCATGTTGAATCGCTTCAACACTTTATCTATGTACGTGCTATGGCTTAGGCCGAGCAGCCTCCTCGATCTATCTCTATAGATCTTAATGACTAAAATATAGAGGCCTCACCAAGGTCCTTCATCGAAAAACTTGCCATTCAATGATCCCTTGACCCGAGTTTAACATGAAACATCGTTCCCAATCAGTAGTATGTCGTCCACATAAAAGATCAAAAACACTATCGAGCTCCCACTTAACTTCTTGTATAAACAAGAGTCCTCTTTCGCTTTTGATGAAACCCGAGACCAGTGATGGCGGCCTCATCAAAATGAATGTTCCAACTCCGAGATGCTTGCTTCAACCCATAAATCGATCTCTTGAGCTTGCATACCTTACTAGTGCTAGTCGGATCGACAAAACCCTCGGGCTGTATCATATACTGCGTCCTCGGTTAAATTTCCGTGAAGGAAAGCCGTTTTGACATCCATACGCCATATCTACGTAATCGAAATATGCGGCTATAGCTAATATGATCCTCACCGATTTCAAGCATCGCTACCAGCGAAGTAAGTCTCGTCGTAGTCAATTCCTTGAACCTGTCCATAAGCTTTAGCGACAAGCCGAGCTTTGTGGATCTGAACATTTCCATCCACATCAGTTTTCTTCTTAAAGACCCATTTGCAGCCAATGGCAAGCACGCCAGTGTGCGGATCAACCAAGTCCCGGACTTGATTCTCATCCATGGACTTTAACTTTCGGATCTCATGGCCTCGGCCATGCCTCGAATCTGGGCTCACCATCGCTTCCGCATATGTGGCGGCTCGTCACTTTCTAGCAACAATACATCAGCGCACTCTCTGCGCAATCTTTCCGACCTCCGTGGTTCGGTGCCGCTTCCACTCTGGGTTCCCTGATCGGCTCGGTATGATCTCATTACCAGCCGAGCCGTCCCGAAGTGGTCCTCGAATTTCTTCATGTCGAACCGTCCTCCTCCAATCGGCTTCCCGGACTGAGAAACTCTTTCTCAAAGGAAAACCCCATTCCGAGCAACAAACACTTTGTTCTCTTCCGGTTGTAGAAGCTTATATCCCAAGGTTTCCTTTGGATATCCCACGAATATGCATTGTCGACTTAGGTGTAAGCTTGTCGACATAAGTCGCTTGACAAATGCTTCACAACCCCAAATCTTTAGAAAAAGACAAACTAGGACTCTTCGGTCCACATCTCATGTGGTGTCTTGTCTACGGATTTTGATGGTACCCTAATAAGTATGTGAAAGCTGCGGTTTCTAGAGCGTATCCCAGAATGACAAGGGTAGATCCGATTTGCTCATCATCGACCGGACCATGTCCAACAAGGTCCTATTCCTCCGATTCCCGACACGCCGCTTTCTCATGGCGTGCCGGAGGTGTGAGCTGAGGTACTATACCTCGACTTTCAGATGATCATCAAACTCTGGCTCATGTACTCACCTCAACGATCAGATCGCAGAAACTTTATAGTCTTGCCGAGTTGATTCTCAACCTCGTTCACGAAACTCTTTGAACTTTTCAAAAGTCTCAAACTTGTGCCTCATCAAATAGATGTATCCATATCTACTCAAGTAAATCGGTAAAAGTCACGAAATCTTGATAGCCTCCTCTGGAGGTTGTGCTCATTGGACCACACACATCACTATGTATAAGTTCCAATAGCTCGGACGCCCTCTCGCAACTCTTTGCAAAAGGAGACTTAGTCATCTTGCCGAGCAAGCATGATTCACATGTCTCGAACGACCCAAAGTCGGACGAAGTTAGGAGGCCATCATCATGGAGCTTCTTCATGCGTTTCAAACTAATGTGTCCAAGCCGGCAATGCCAGAAGTATGTCGGATTTATCTCATTAGGCTTATGCCTCTTGACATTCACGGTATAGACCGGTTCCTGTTCTAGATTCAATATAAATAGCCCATCAACAATGGGTGCATAGTCGTGGAACATACCATTCAAAAATATCGAACAACCATTGTCCTTTTGAATTGAATTCATAACCTTGACTCATCAAACATGAGGCAGAAATAATGTTAAAACTAAGTGCAGGAATGTAATAACAATTATTCAATTCCATAATGAATTCGGAAGGAAGTTGGAGCTGCATCGTGCCGATCCAACGCAGCAACTCTTGCTTTGTTCTTGACCCTGATGTCAATCTCCCTTGTGCCACACGCCTAGTTCTTACCAGCCCTCGCATCAAGTTGCAAATATGAACGGCCGATCGTATCAAATACCCAAGAGCTACTAGGTATGTCACAAGGCAAATGTCTATAACATATGCAACAAGTGTACCTTTGCACGAAGCAACATTCCGGCCTTCTTGCCATGCTCTGCCAAAGCCACTTGCTCTGATTCCTCTTCCATTGGACCGGTTTCCTTGCGGTGATAGCAAGCGGTCTTCGAGTCCGGTCAGGACTTGGCCTTTTTTCTTGGACCAGCTCTTCTTGAACTTAGCGATTACGCACCATCAACACTTGATGCGTGCCTTTCTTAATATCCTGCTCACGCCACCTTGAGCATCCCATGCAATTCGGTGAGCTTCTTATCCATGCCATGCATATGATAGTTCAAGATGAGCGTCCCATAAAAACTGGGCGGAAGAGAACGCAGAACTGACATCGATGCTTGATTCATCCAAGAGCGGGAAGCCCAAAGCGATCCAAAGCTTGCACATATCCGATCATCTTGATCACATGTGGGCTCGATGGATCACCTTCCTTTAGCTTGCAATCCATCAAGGATCGCCAGACGTTGAACCTTTCGGTCCTAGCACATGTAAAGAAACATGCTCTTGAGACTCTCGATCATACCATAAGCCTCAACATTTTCAAAATGCTGTTTACCGTCAGGGCTCCATACAAGCCAAGACATCGGACAACTGATCTCCGTTGGTTCATCAACGAGTTTCTGGTAGGCATTCCTAGCTGTGGCACTAGTATTATCGGCAGGTTCCTCTAGAAGTGGATCCTCTAGAACAAGTTCCTTTTTATCGTTCTTGAGAACAATTCTCAGATTTCTATACCAGGTGGTAAAGTTTGTTCCATTCAGTTTATCCTTTTCCAAAATTGATTTCAATGAAAAATTGGGTTGAGCAGGTGGTGCCATTGATCTACAACAGAAAATATGCAATCACTAAGCAAAGTGTTTATGTAGAGTAATTCTAGCCTTAAACAGAAATACTCCCACTGAAGTCAGCATCCCTCCGCAGACTCTCAGTGATTTAGGATCCGACTAGCGCATGCGACTAGTGAGCTTTAGCATCACTGCTAGCCAACATACCTATCCGGTAAGCAACTCCTTGCTAATCGTATCTCTATCGACTCGCCGGTCGATTAGGAAGGTATCTCATACCCGGCTCCCAACCTTCTTTGCCACAAGGCCCAAAACCGCTTTGATAGCCTTGTCAAGTTAACTTTGATGCGGTGCATGTCACGTATCCGACGAACCCTTCGGTTCAAGGACAAGGACACCTAGCAGCACCAATTTTATGTGCCCACTACTAGGCGTGAGTTGGCGTGCAAAGGTGCAACATCGGGGATGGCTTGATATTCATGAGGATCATTCTATCATTCTAACATGCATAGAAACAAAAGAAGCATAACAATCACAAATATAACACATATTGTGAAATAGTATGGCTCCTTCATGGACCGTTCTTCCGTGTCGGCTCCGACTCAGATGACCATCTCACGAACTCCATCTTGTTTGTCACGTCCGAGGGCCATAAACGCCAACCTGATCTCTATTATCCAACTACTACAACTAGTAATGAATTTACATAGAGTCACCAAGTCGACGACGCATGAATTAGGTCGTTATACAATATAATAATGACACTTTGTCTCCTGTAGGGTGACAAACGCTGAAAATGAGCCATTATAAATTTCACACATGCATCACATACACATGAGCCATACTATACACATCAAACCTGCCAAACAAAGTTATGCATAGAATCGCATTCTACCGGTTTCTGTGTCGGGTACGAAATACACGGCGCTATGCACACGGCGGTCCTGCTAGCCGGTTAGCGGGCGGGGTTTGAAGGGGCAGCGCCCCTCGTGGGTTCGAGCGGCGCCCGACGTTTTCGGAAATTACAGATCACATCTGAAATCCGATCACGCCGAATTCTCCGATCTGACCGATCTTATCGATCATCGCGAATCCTGATTCGGATTTACGTTTCACTGTTAACCCCGATGGCGGATGACCGACCGGTAGAGGGTAGATCGTGGTCATGACCTCATTGATCCCGATTGATGAAAACATAGCCTCAACGATCCCCATGTGCAGTTGATCACATCAACCGTGCACATAGCCGATCTTATCAGCGACAACGGATCTCATCGCCTCCACATATCTAATATGCATACGATGCGAAACCAAATCCTACAGCAGAGGCTCGATACCTTGTTGGGTTCTACGGTAGGTGCGTCAAGCGCAAATTAGAATTTTCCTACGCGCAGTAACATCCGGGAACATGCTACGGAGATGGATCACAGTTCGTTACCACTAGATCTGTGCCGCGGTCAAAATGCGTGAAGAAGAGTTAGGGGCAGCGTCCGCGTGGATCGTCTCTCGCGTCCGATCTCCCTCGAACAGCCGGTCCTCCAATCCCGTCACGAGTTCGCCGGGCCCAGGCCAATTGCACCGCCTCTAACGGTATCCGCGCGTGTAGGAGGAACACCGTGCGGCGGACTGCTAGGTCCGATCACACAGTCGGCGGTGAGTGGAGGTGGCTATTCGCAACACATGCAAACCCTAGTCGCAGCCGAAGCGATCCACCACATGAGTGTGGCACACCTCCACTTTATATAGGCGTCCGTCGCAGGCTCAACACTTGGGCCTTGCATGGACCCTAAAGCCCAAAGTCTACTCGGTCACATTCCTAGTCCGATTGGATCACATCCGGACGGTGTCCTATGAACCGACCTCATAGGTTCCTCTCCCTTAGCCGCCATGACCCCTTTGGTTCAAGTCGGCTGTCACAGTTGGATCACCTCCGACCTGCACGGTTGGTAGCGACCTCTAGCAAGGCGTGCCGACCACCAAGCAGACTATGAAGCTGGTTAGGCGAACTGGCCTGGCGTGTCACACTTCTGTTCCTTTGCCGCATGATATATGTTTAGCCGGGCTCAAGGCGGACTTGTCATCCTTGTGCTAGCCCGAACTCTTTCTCGTTTCGATGATGCCGACCACAATCCGGATTATCTGATAATCTTTGTCGCATGGCCATGCTTTGTTCCTGGTCGGATCACACGAGGGGCCCCATAGTATATCTCTCTCGACTGGAGGGGCAAATCCCATCTTGCTCGACCATGTCTACGCAGCATGGGACTAGACAAACCGAAACCTACCTTTGTAACTACCCGATCACGGAATAGCGTTTGGTCGGCCCAAAGCAAGTGTCATCACCAGCCCAAGTACATGCGCCCGGCTCAGGTCTTCACGACATAGAACATATGTTGTACTAGAGACTCCACAGAGATGACATATCGCTGCGTCTCTAGTTGGAGTCTATCCGACTTCGGACCTTATCTCGACTCAGATCCGACTCACGTATTTAATCCGACCAGACCTTTCCAAGTCCATATTATCCGGTTAGCATCCAATGCTCCATGGCTAGTGAGACCAAGCCATCGACCATGTCATATGCTAGTCTAGTTGGTTCGCGGCGTCCACATGACCCTTTCGACTAGGGACCTTTTAGGACAGTCATCATACAATGCATAGTCCCACAAACAAGTCACGTACTTGCTGATACACATCATTGATAATGTGCAAGGACTATATTTATTCACAAACACATAGGAAATATCATCATACATGATTGCCTCTAGGGCATATCTTCAACAAGACTACTTTTGTCAGGATAAGTTGTACTAGTTGTCCCCCTTCAAACTTGGCCGTTGTGGGATCCCTTCCCGCTCAATATTTGGGAAGAGGACCCGGGCCTCTATAAATAGGACTAGCCACCTCCATAGCAAGGGGGGTCGAAACCTTCACCAGCTCACCAAGCACAAGAACACCTCACCTCAGGAGGCTGTTCTTCCCTTGTAACTGTTCATCCTCAGCCCAAGAGGCAATCCACCACACCACACTGGAGTAGGGTATTACACCACATCGGTGACCCGAACCAGTATAAATCTTGTGTCACTTTGTTCTTTGAGTTCATCGAGCTAGGCCGTGAGATCCATGAGCGAGCGAGCCATCGAGGAGAGAGAGAGAGATCTTTGTGCGCACCCCAGTGTTCGAACCTTGAGTGTTTTGCCGGAACCCATGATCCGATAGAATTGTTTCTCAATTTTGCGTACCTCTTCAAGGTATGCCTCCATATGCTCGTCTTTTGGCTTGTACGCCTTGTTGGAGAAGTTCACGAGGAGTTGGGAGTCACCCTTGATGGTGAGGCGCCTGACCCCCAGGGCTGCCATGACCTTGAGGCCAGCGATCAATCCCTCGCACTCAGCAATGTTATTGGAGACATTCTCACCATGCTAGAAGCAGAGTTGTATGACGTAGCAGAGCCTGTCCTGGGTAGGTGAGATGAGCACGGCTCCAGCCCCCGCGCACTGACATGAGAACACGTCGTCGAAGTACATGACCCAACCATCTAGTGCCTCATCACCGGGCATGAGGGAACGGTCCTCGCCCATCCCTCTGTCAGGGGCGTCAGCCCTTGATGACTCTGTTGGTGCTAAACTCCAGCTGGAATGCCTGCAGCTCGATGTTCCACTCAGCAACCCTTCCCTCGGCGTTGGGGCTCCGAAGCACATTATCCAGGGGGTATGCGGAGACAACCTTGATGGGGTGGCCTTGGAAGTAGTGGCGCAGCTTCACAGGAGGCGGCGAGGAGCGGCGAAGCTTCTATAGCATATAGCGTGCAGACGCGTCTCATGACACCACCGTCTTTGACGAAGTACACGGGATGCTCGATCAAGGAGGGGGCGTAGATGGCGTCCTGTCCCTCTTGAGACAAGGGAGCCTCTGGAGCCTTGACGTCTGGTGGGGCTGTCAGGACCCTGATTCCAAGTCACATCGATCTAGCCGGTAACACCTCATATCACTTTGCGGCCTCACGCACGGTATTCCCACGGGTGTCGCCTTACCATGGCAGGACCGTTTGCCTTTTGGCTCCACGTATATGATAGTGTCGCTAGCATCCATATGATAGAGAACCCGGGCCGACATGGCTGGTCGTGAACCCAGAGCGGCACTAACCCATGGGGACGAGCATACATGAATCACGCCGAGCATGTCGATCGCTGACGTGTGAATCCGGGCTGTATGCACTGGGCTAACAGGACTCCGGGAACCCGGGCTGGGCGAGCTAAGCGAGAACTCCGGATGTCACAGCGAGACATTTCCCAGAAGGGACGGAACCACGAGCAGAAGTGAATCACATCTTGACCCGATTGAAGTGTCGGAAAGCGGTAGTCTTTGGGCTAGCGGACTCCGGTGAACCGGCTGCATGGCGAACTACTATATTTCGGGAAGCACTAGACTACATTTCCCCATAAGAGAGGCTGCCAAGGATAAACAACTAGATTGTCGGATCCCACACATACCAAGCATTTCAAACATACACACAATATGCTCAATATGTGTAAATACAACATGGCATCACAACATAACTCTACGACTCAAAGTATTTATTCATTAGGCTCCGAGGAGGCGAGATATTACAAACATGGGTCTCATGACCCAACATTGAGAGCATACAAATCAAAGCACATGGAAGCTTGACATGTCTGAGTAATGGACATCTACAAATGAAAAAGGCTTAGAAGCGACTATCTACGAGATCTTGCCCGGCGGCTAAGATCGTAAATGAGGGTATCAAGCTAAACGTCAAGTCCACAGCGGAACTACTAAGCGAGGCCCAGCGTCTCTACGCAAAAACATAAAATAAGCAAACATGAGTACAAATGTACTCAACAAGACTTACATCAGAACTAACTACATATGCATCATTATCAACAAAGGGGTGGTGGAGTTTGGCTGTGACAAGCGGCTTTGACTTCATTAGCTATCTGAACTACGTGCAAGTAACTCTTTTGAGGTGGCGCATACGAGTCCACATATTCACCATTCAATACACCACTATGGATTCGATCCCGTCTTCTCTGAGGAACGCCCATCCATAGCACTCCACGCTTATCCTGCGCGATTTTAGAGTATCCACTTACACTTGTCTATGAACTGTTATAGGCAACCTTGAAGTCCTTTTTCGCGGACACGGCTATTGAATAGATCGTATTAACCCTGCAGGGTGTACTTCTTCACACGCTCTCGCCACTTACCGCCATGTACACCTCGTGTATCAAGGCAACCTTCAGCGGAAGCTTTGGCGAGGGAGTCGGCCACGACGACTAACCACCACGAGTCTCTAGTCCGAGGTTTATCGCCTATTCGGGTTCCATCCGAGGAGAATCCGTAGGGGTGTCGCCACGGCCCCAAACGATGAGTGCAGGGTTCGAGGAACCAAGCAGGCGTCGATACACCGTGCCTCGTGTCTCTACCGCAACATAGCCCACCCCTAGAATTCAGCGCTTACGCATACGGCCCCAACACATATCCTACAAACACGAAACTAGTTGCAACTCACGGACAGAGATCAAGTTGATTAATAAGTCGAGAGAGCTTGGAGTGCCCGGAGCCCAATGTGTGGTAATGGCTGTTTCATGGATCACAAACACAGAACTCAGTTCACGTGGAACGGCTACAATGAGACAACCAACCATGTACTCCTACATGGCCTCTCACCCTTCGTTTACCAAATCGTATTCACTCACTTAGCTCTCATGATGGGACATGTTTACACACCTCGATTCATTAGGATGAATCGGACGACACAACTCTAAGCAATAGCGGGCATGACAAACAAGCATGAATGAGTAGGCACATCGGGGCTCAAACAACTCCTACTCATGCTAGTGGGTTTCATCTATTCTTGTGGCAATGACGGTCATCACGAGAGGATAAAGGGGTTATTTCAGCTGACAAGTAGCAGATGAATCGTTGTTCTCCTAATGCAATAAAAGAGAGCAGGGAGGCGAGAGAGTGGGATTATGTCGGAATGAACAAGGGGTTTTGCTTGCACAGCGCACGAAGATATTATAGCTCTTCATCGGTGTCATGAACTCATCGTCGGGATACGCCTACCGAGAGGGACAAGCACCGGCAAACGGAAAGAACAAAATCAATGCAATGCAACAATATGATGCATGATCATGACATGGCAATATGCTGTGATTTGGGCTAATGCAACAGAAAGTCATTTTAATTGAGGTGGAATTCAAAACTACATCAAATTCCAACTCCAAACCTATTATGAAATTTGCCCTAATCATGTTTCATCCTAAAGAGTGAGGTTAACTTGCTTAAACATGCATGAAAATGGTACAGATGGATAGGTTGGATTTTTCTGATCATTTTTCATATATAATTTGTTTGATTTGGAGCCTACGGTTGATTTTCTATGATTTTTAGAAGTTTTAACTATTTTGCAGAATTCCACAGCAAAGAATAAATCCAGAAAAAAGATTCTTGCGTCGACTGACATCATCATGACGTCAATGAGGTCAATGAGACGCAGTCCGTGTCAAACTGACCAGATGGGTCCCGATGTCGATGCCATTAGTCTAACTAGTTTTTAGTTAGTCTTAATCCTAACTTAATTAGCGGTAGGGTCCCATTTGTCATCGACCAGAGGGGTCAAACTGGGCCCACCTAGTCAACTTGGTTAAGCGAGGTCAAACCCGCCGGCGACTCGGCCTTGGCGAGGCCAGGAGCAGTGGCGGCGTCCCGGCGATGCTTACAGGCCTCGTTCAAAGCGTGTCTGGGTGCGTTGGAGAGCTCTTGCTCCCAGCGTCCGAGAGCAGTTCACCAGGTCTTTGTCAGGTGATGGGGAGGCCGGAGCTGTCGACGGTGAGCTCCAAGGCGGCGGCGGGAATTCCGGCAATCTCGGGGCGGCACTACAGAGCATGGGAGAATACGCTGTGGGTGTCTATGGGCTCATGAGATCGTGTTGAGCACGACGATGGGCTCAGGAACGAGCTGCGGTGGCTGTGGCCACGGCTAGGCCATGGCCGGCGGCGAGAAGCTCTCGGCCGCGGTGGGAAATGAAGCTAGGGGATGAGTGCGAGCTTGAGAGAAGAGGGGCGAGGAAGAGGGGCTCACGGCGAGTGCAGAGGTGGCCTCGGCGTGCTCGGGGAAGGCTGGTGTGGCGGAAAATGTGGCGATCTCCCTTAGTGAAGGAGGAAGAAGGGGCGGGGAGCGGTGCGTCGGGGCTCTTGGTCAGCGTGAGGCATTTGACGAGGAGACGAGCAGGAACGGGCAATGGAGCTCTTTAGGCGTGTCGGAGAGACTTGGGATGGTTGCTTGACCATGTGAAGCGCTTGGTCGTGGCGGCGACGCTACGCTTCGGATGAGCTCAAGGGAGAGAGCCAGAGGAGTGGAGGCGTGCAGCGAGTGAGGAGAGGAGTGAGGGGACAGGCGTCGTCGTGTGGCGTCGCTAGGAGGCGGGGAAGCGGGGAGGTGGCCTGCCAGCGTCTTTGTCGTCGTCGGGCTGCACGCCCTCGTGCCTCTTGGCGGGGAGGTTGAAGGCAGTGGTGGCTGCGATTGGGCTGGGCGGCTGGAGTTGGGCGGAGTGGGCTGCCTGATGGGCCCAGCTATGAGGTGGGTCTAGTGTCTCTGGTGGACCTCAAGGTAGAATCCAAGTAAGGATACATTTCCTTTCCTTTTCTATTTCTGTTCTTTTGTTTTTATTTAAATCTTTGCCACTGTTTTAAATCTAAGCAAAATTTAAAACTAGTGCCAAAACTCCACTTGAAATATTTATTTTGCCACAATGGACCCAACCAAATGCACATAAATTATTTACGGGGTATTTTGAAATATATCCCACATATTATGAATATAATTCCAAATGCAAATACGATAATGATTTAAATTCAGTGCCCAAAATAATCCAAAAAAATGTTCACTATTTTTGGTTTGGACCCAAGGCCTTGCCAAAATTACCAAACATTAATGGAAGCATTTTGGGTTCATTGAATCATTTTTTAAAATTTGGACCTATTTGGATTTTTAAAGTGCTAGGGTTTGATCACCCCCATTTAAGGTTTCCAAAAATTTAGACATGATGCATGCATGAAGCTAGCCTAGTGTATTGCCGAGAAGCTAGGGATGTAGCGAGGGCAGTGGGGCCTCGGGGTGCCGTCCTGAGGTCACATTGTGTAGTGTCGTGTGGCAGCACGGGCGCTATGGTGCACACCCACATCCACGCGCTCTTCCTGGACCACCACGAGTGCCACACTAGCTGAGTGGGGCGTGGCAGCCAGGTAAAGCACCAAGGGCTCAAGAGGACGAGGTGCTACAATCACCGGTGGGCTGGTGAGGTACCTCTTGAGGTCCTGGAAGGCCGCCTCGGCCTTCGAATTCCAGTCGAACGGGCCCTTCTTCTTCATTAGTTTGAAGAATGGGAGGGCGTCCTCCCCTAGCTTGTAGATGAAGCGCCCCAGTGAGGCCGCACAGCCCACGAGCTTCTGCATCTCCTTGAGGGTCTATGGTGGGATCATCCTTTCTATTGCTTTGATCTTCTCCGGGTTAGCCTTGATTGCTCAGTGTGACACCAGAAAACCCAGCAGCTTGCTGGACGGGACGCCAAACACGCACTTCTCTGGATTGAGCCGCAGGTTCACCTTGCGCAGGTTGGCAAACGTTTCTTACAAATCTTCGACAAGGGTCCTCGCCTCCCGCGACTTGACCACTATGTCGTCGACGCACACCTCAGCATTTCTCTCGAGCTGCCGGCCCAGGGCGATGTGCATCAATCGCTGGAAGGTCGCGCCGGCATTGCGTAGCCCGAACGGCATGCGGGTGTAGCAGTACACCCCGCACGGGGTCAGGAAAGTTGTCTTCTCAACATCCTACACCTCCATCTTGATTTGGTGGTAGCCAAAGAAAGCGTCCAGGAAGCACATCAAGTCACACTCGGCGGTGGAGTCGACGATCTGGTCGATGCGTGGGAGAGGGAAAGGGTCCTGAGGGCAAGCCTTGTTGAGGCTCGTGAAGTCGACGCACATGCGCTCCTTCCCGCGCTTCTTGGGGATGATGACTGGATTGGCCAGCCAATCTGGATGCGGCACCTCTCAAATGATGTCGGCCTCTTGCAGCTTGTGAACCTCCTAGACGATGAACGATTGCTTCTCCGGGGCTTGCCGCCGAGCTTTCTGCTTCACCGGGCACGCGCCGGGGCACACCATCAAGTGGTGCTCAAT
Organism: Aegilops bicornis; assembly: GCA_021605145.1. Taxonomy (NCBI): domain Eukaryota; kingdom Viridiplantae; phylum Streptophyta; class Magnoliopsida; order Poales; family Poaceae; genus Aegilops; species Aegilops bicornis. The sequence goes on along the minus strand of CM038675.1, from coordinate 439,704,685 downwards.
TACTCCTCGCGGGACGCTGACTAAGTCCGTTGCCTCCCATGGAAACACGTCCTTGTTTGCACAGAGGAAGCTAACCAACGCCTCTTCCTGGTCTAGGGGGAGGTCAGCGCTTATGGTGAAGGTGGGGCCTGATCCTTGTGATCGTCGACTGGCACCTGCTTCGTCTCAGCCCGGTCTTGGGAGAACAACTACTTCTTCTTTGCCGGCGCGGCCTCTGGGATCTCCGGAGCGCCCTCCGCGTCCGGTCGCCCAGCCGCCGCCTCCTTGAAAGCAAGCGTGAGGACCATGAGTGTGTCCTTGGTGTCCCCCACCACGGTGAGGACACCGCTGCTCCCTGGCATCTTGACATTATAGCCGGGGTGAGTCGCTCCCATGAACTTGGCGAGGGCCAGATACCCGAGAATGGCATTATACGGGAGGCCGATGCGGGCGACGTCAAAGTTAATGAGCTCGGTGCGGTAGTTGTTGCGCGTACCAAAGGTGACGGGGAGACATATTTGCCCTAGAGGGAAGGTGGAGGCGTCGGCCACCCCCGAGAATGGCTTGGTGGGGAGGAGCCGGTCATAAGGCACATGAAGGAGGCCGAAGGCCTCCACGGAGAGGATGTTTAGACCAGCACCGTCGTTGATGAGGGTCCTGGTGACTGCAACATTACATATGGTAGGGGTGCAGAGCATGGGGAGCGTGCCGGCAGTGACCATGGTCTTGGGGTAGTTCCTGGAGTCGAAGACAAGGTCGGCCTCGGGTGCTGCCCAGCCTGGAGGAGCCCCCCCCTCCCCCGCCGCGACTCGGCGACCCCCATCTGCCGAAAGAGCTACTTGGCATGGCGGCTTGAAGCGGGCACCTACGACCCGCCAAGGATAGCCATGACGGCGTGGGGTGCTGGAGCCGCGAAGCACGCGACAAACAAATCGTGCAGCTCCTCTCAGGAGGCTACCGAAGACTCCGGTAGGTTGAGCAACCAGGAGCGAGGCACGCATGTGAGAGCCATAGGGAGCCAGTTTGCCATGACCTTGTCATCGCCGCCCACTGCCCAGACGGCCTCCGCGTACACCTGGAGGAACTCCGTAGGGTTCGCCGCGCCGTCGTACCACGGTGGCAACTCCGGCCTGAACTTCAGCGGCCACTGCACTTGTCGCAAGGCGGGGGAGAAAGCTCGGAGGCCTGCGATGCCTCCGAACGCGCCCGGCGGACCGGCGGGAGGGGCAACGCCTGCCATGGAAACCGAGCGGCGAGGGCGCTGCGCAGCTGATGAAGAGGCAGACCTCTGACACGCCCCTACCTGGCGCACCAAATGTCGGATTCAGGGCTCCGCAGACCCAAGGAAGGTTCGAACTCTGGGGCGTGTGCGAAGAACTCAACCTCTCTAGCCAACCAGTTTGTCACCCCCATGGCCTAGCTCGATGAACAAGGAAGAAGGTGGACACAACAGTTTACCCAGGTTCGGGCCACCTTGCGGTGTAATACCCTACTCCTGCTTTGGGGTGGATTAGCCTGATGAGGGGCTGAGGATGAACTAGTACAAAGGAAGAACAACCTCGCGAGGTCTGCTCTGGTGAGGGAATGATTTGAGGATAAGATCCCCCCTCTTTGTTGTGGCTAGCCTATATTTATAATGGCCTTGGTCCTCTTCCCCCAAAGCATAGGCGGGATGGGATCCTACAGTGGCCAATTTGAAAGGGGACAAGTAGTACATCTTTTCCTGATGAAAGGTGGTCTTCTTCTGCAAAGCCTTCGGTCGTGACGCAGCGGTGGGCTCGACAATGACATCCATCCTGGCTGTCTAGGTCTCGTTGCACGGGAATGGAAACCTTTGGCAGATAGCTCGGGACCCCGCACCTGCGCTTGCCTCCTTAGCACTAAAGAGGAAACTTGCTACTCTGCGCTTGCTGGCGCCCGCCTGGCCTTTGTTGTCATGGCTTGCGTCACCTCAACCACATGAGGTGGCACCTGCATAGAAATCTCTGCTCCTCGGGAGCCAGCCTGGGGAGGCCGCTCCCTCGGGAGGTCTTGATGTCACCCGCCTCGCGAGGCTTGGCCCTTCGCGAGGGTCTTGTCTTAAAGGAGTTGTATATGGGCCATACCAGGCCGTCGATGGAGCCACGCCGTGGGCCGCGGGCAGGCAAGTCTGGGTACCCTGGTTCCCAGAACGACGACAATGAGCATGGAGCCTAGAACGAAGTCCATAGGTGGTGGAGGTGCTCTGCTTCTCTTCAGGGTTGGGGGGCAGTGCTCCCTGGCAACTTCAAATCCTGCTGAGGCGCAGGGGCTCCAGCGAGGATGAGCTGCATGAGGAGCTCGAGTCTGATTGGGAGCTGGAGTCGACTCCCGTGACTGCCCGACGCTTGATGGGAGGGGCCTTGGCCTCGGAGAGGCGAGAAGAATGCCGGCGCTCCACCTCCGTCTTGTCGCTCTAGGAGGCAATCTTCTTCACCTTCCTGATGGCAGGCGCAGGGGCAGGGGCCACTATACCCCGACCAGCCGCCAGCCTATGAGGGTGCTGATCCAAGTCTGGTTTGGTGGCTTGTGGGCCCCATGAGAGCCACTCCTCCTTGGGCTGCTCCTCCGCCTGAGCCTCGTCCCCTTCATGGGTCTTGTGGGAAAACACGGCCACCTATGGCACCATCAACCCCTTGTGGTTCAGCAGGGGGGAAGAGAACATTGCACAAAGAGCAGAGGGTGCAAAGCAGCACGACAAAGATCACACGAGTAGTTTTTACCCAGGTTCGGGCCGCTGCGAGGCGTAAAACCCTACTCCTGCTTTGGTGGATTGATGAGGGAGCCGTAGTGGAGACGCAGCGCTTCCGCCCGGCAAGGTTGCCTTGGAGCCAGAGCGACTACACGCGTATGAGTGTACAAGGGTCAGAATCCTTTCTAAGGTTGCCACGGCCCTCCTTTTATTAATGAAGGGGTCACCACAATGGCAAATCAGTCATTGTGTATTGATTAGATAGCAAACAGTACTATAATACCTAACTCTGCAGGCAGGACATGGCGCATTAAATGCGCTGCTTAGTGTCACATCGTAGCATAGCCTGGCAAGCCTTGCCGGGCCGTTCGGCCACCTTCTCACCTGCATGCGTGACACATCTCTTGTCGGGTGTCTTTTGGAGGTAATTTCCTTAGGAAGTGGCTGCCACGTGCCAAATGACAGCCACCTACCCTCTTGGGGGCTCGACACTGCACCGATCGATGACTTGTGTTGCTGTGAGGTGGAGCGGTGGAGCCATGGCAGGGTAGTCCACCCTCATCGTGCCCGGAAGGCCTACTGGGGTGGTCTTGATACTTGTCTTCGGGGCAACCTCGACCTCGCCGGTCTCGCCTGCCCGACAAGGGAGGTTTTTCCTTAGTGGTATCTTGCTTCTTTAGCTTGACTTGGTCTTCTTGATCCGCCCTTTGACTTCTCAAAGAGCTGATCTCTTCTGCTTCGTCTTGTCTTGGATGCTAAGAGTTGCCAAGCCAGTGGTTTGCAGTCCGTGCACAAGTCAGGGGAAAACATACACCCCTGTTTGTGTACCCCGACAGAAGGCCTGAGCCATACGTGTCACCGGGCACGTTGGGTTAGGCCCCCAAACAGTGCACGGACACGTGGCGAGAGAACGTTGCGAGTGCAGCGGTTTGTCATGATGACCAATCAATCTAATGTCCACCTCGTGTAATAATCATGGGTCATGGGGTCGCGGGACTGCAGCAGTTAATGTAAAATGGTAACTTTCTATAGAGTCACGCCCTCCCCCACGTCCCTTCCCTTAAGAGGGAAAATCGCGAAGGGGCACTGCTCATTCATCGTCTACCTTGCCCCTCCACCATCTTCTTCCGCAAGCCAAGCGACTGCTCTCTCTCCTTGCCCTTACTCGTCGCTGATTTCCACCCAATTTCCTTCCTTCATCCTTTCGCAACTCGAAGAGATGGGGTAGAAAGTCGCCGCTCCAAAGGTGAAGCGGTCGATCGCCGTGAAGGAGCTGGCTGTCGAGGGAAGCAAGAAGAGAGCGGCAGAGCTGGATAGGAAGCAAAGGGGAGATGTGGTCTTCTTCCTGTCGAACTAGATGGCGATGTCCTGAAAGCAAGGTATGGGTATCTGTGGGGGAGGGAAGCCCCAAAGGGGCATGGCGCACCTAAAGTTCTGGCAGAGGGGAAAAAGGACCCGCCAGATTCTTATCGATTCTTCTGCACATATTTCATCTACGGCCTCTGTCCTCCCTTTTTGGATTTCTTCGAAGCAATGATGATGATCTATGGATTCCACCTCCTGTACTTTACGCCAAATGCAATGGCGTGCATGGCGATTTTTGCCCATTGTGCGAGAACTTTGTTGGAGTTTCCCCCAACGTCGACTTCTATTCTGTTCTGAGGTTGGAGAATAAAGCCCACCGTTCTGGGAACATAAGTTGGTGTCAGTGTACAAAAAGAGGGGTGTGTTTTTGAACCCCTGTACCTGTGCACGAGCAGTCGGAGCCGCGCCTACGGTCATGCCAAGCAGAACAGGGGAGGTGAGCCAAGGTAAGACCAAAGCCGAAGATAATAAGAGCAACGCCAAGGCCAAGACCACAAAGAGAAGAGGGACGAAGCAGGTTCCCCCTGCAAGACCCTTGCCGGGCAGCTCAAAGAGGGCAAGATCCTTTGCCGGACAACTTGCCCCAAGACTGTGAAGAGCGGCCACCCTTGAGCCCACAGTCTCCAACATCACTTTGGTCCAGTGCTAGGGAGGCACCTCCGTGGTGGCAAGCAGATCTATGTGAATACAAAAACAAGATCAGAAGTCGATTAGAATACGATGATCCTCGGCAAGATCCTTGCCGAGGAAGGCCATTGACCCTTCGGCAAGGCCCTTGCCAAGACGACAAATACGCACCACGGCAAGACCCTTGTCGGGCCAACACAAGACCCTTTGCCGGGCCACCCGCAAGGCCCTCACCAAGGACGCCAGCAGGGCCACCGCCAGGCCCACGCCAACCAAGCTTCCACTGCCATTCACATGCAGCTGCCGACCCAACCAGCTGGGCGGGCACCTGCGTGGCAACATGCAGCTCCCAGGGCAACTCATCGAGTGCCGTCGTGGCGGCATGCAGATCTTCGTGAAGGCTCCGCCACTGCGCCACATCAGCTGCCTGCCTGCCTACAAGGCACCACGTGCCTCACTGGCCAGGGTGCGTGTCAAAGCGAGGAGGAGCGGCGACGGACAGGACGGGCCTCGCCCCCGTCCCCAACAAAGCAAGGGGACACCTAAGCTACGCATTAAATGCGTCTTGTCCTGTAATATGAGCGATAAGCTTAGGGCACTGTACGCCTTTCCACCTCCTGTGTGCCACTGTGGCAGCGCCTTCCGACTATAAAAGGAGGCCCATGGCATACTGGAGAAGGATTCGGCTCTTTTGAACCATGCACTGACCACAACTAGTTTGAGAGCTCAAGAACTCTCTGAAATACACCCACCAAAGCAGGACTAGGGTTTTACGCATCCTCGCGGCCCGAACCTGGGTAAACGATCCTTGTGCTGTCTACTAGCCCTGCTCTTCTCGCAACCCCGCGCCCCGGCAACCGTAGTAGCGATTCTTGTGATCCCATAGGTGTCATTCCACACCGATATCTTTGGCGCGCCAGGTAGGGGGTCACAATTGTGAGAATCTGGTCTAGTAGTTAGCCTAGCAGTTCTTCGTCGCCATGGCTCCTAAGAAGAATCTGACCATGGCGGGCAACTTCGTTGAGCGAGCACGCTTGGTCTTGAAGTGGGCGGTGGACGATCGCAGAACGAGGACACGGGCATGATCCGCGAGCACCAAAGACGCTCATACGGTAGTCCGAGCTGGCGGCGGCATCGTTCAGCGCGCAGATGACCGGCTACCACGCCGGATCAAAAGCGCGAAGTTGGGCCCCGCGGCGTGGGGCCCTCCAGAAGTGTCGTTATTGCCACCTCCGGCGACGCAGCGACCTTCCAGACGCCCACACCGGCGACCACTGGGTGCTCTTCCCATGGTGTGCGCGTCGAGCAGCGTCACCACTTTGGTGACCCAGGGCACCGCTGTGGGAAGAGCCCCGTGCGTCGTCCGCAGGATGAAGGGGTTCAGCACGCCCGCCGAAGCGCTGGCAAAAATGGCACGTGGACGCTGGGTCGTAACGAAGCTCCTTCTAACGTAGTTAGAAGTCGAAACGCGCCGCGATCCATGCAGCTGTCACCGCCGCCCACGCCGGCAGAAGCTTTGGTGCGCGCGCAGCTGCTCCTCGACTTCCTTCCTGCTGCGGAGATGCTTGACGAGTGGGGGGCCACCATCCGGAGCCTCGTCGACGTCGCTAACAAAGATGATCCGCGATCGGCAGGACCCTCGGGTCGGCGCTCCGCCGAGCCACCACATGCTGGTGCTGGGAGGACCGGGGGAGTTGCGGCCACGGTGCACTCTCCTCCTCCTCGCCAGCTGCCGCGGGCGTCGGCCCGTCGTGACGACGCTTGTGATAACATCTCCATAGTGTCATCCGACCCACGGACCCTCCATGACCAGCGCCAGGTCCTTTGGGAACGAGCTCACGAAGACGCTCGAACCACCATTGAGCGCCGGCGCGAAATGCACCGCCAGTCGGACAAGTGAGCGGGACCGCTATGGACCACCCGGCACTGGGGGGCTCCGGTGGCCTACCTTATGAGGTGGGCTGCCCGGCCTTTACTCGTGAGCTGCAGCAGTTCCAGTGGCCGTCCTACCGCATGTTCAAGCCCGATGTCGGCGAGAAGTACACTGGCAAGACCCATCCGCCCGAGTTCCTCAGCATCTACACCATCGCGATGCAGGCTGCTGGGGCTCGCGACGACAAGGTGCTTGCCAACTATTTCCTGCTGGTGCTCAAGCCCAATGTGATATCTTGGTTGATGCACTTGCCGATGGATTCCATTTCTTCTTGGTCGGATCTGTGCCATGAGTTCGTTGGCACCTTCACGAGAGGCCACCAAGCTGGCGGCTGTGCCGTTGATCTCGCATATCATTCCCGGAAGGAAGGGGAGACCTGCGCAAGTACATCCAGAGATTCAGCCGGTGCAGTACAACATCCCCGACGTTCATGCCGCCATGTGATTAACGTGTTCCACCGTAATACGCGCGCAATCGTAAGATGTGCGAGGAGCTGGCGATGAACAAGGTTAAGGATGTGGCTGAGCTCTACGTTCTAGCCGATAGATGCGCCCGGGCTGAAGAGGGAAGGAAGTACACTGGCGAAGACGCCGGCGCGGAAATTGACTCTATTGATGAGGATGACGCTACCCCGACGAAGAAGGCCGGCATCGCAACAGGAAATGCAAGGGCAAGGCCGTGCTTGCTGTTGAGGGATCTGAGAACACCGGTGTCGGCAAGAAGGTCAAGGCAGGCGCTCCCGACAAGGATATTGCCGGGTGCGCCGCCTGCCGGGCCGTGGGGGCTACCGACGAACCAGGGAGCTCCGGCAAGCAATACTGCAAGATCCACCACACCAAGGGCCACGACCTCCAGAACTGCCGACAAGTCAAGCTGCTTGATGAGAAGCAAAAGGCTGAGTATGAGAGGCGGGACAAGGAGAAGGACCAGGATGGTGCCGAGGGATCCGGCAAGAAGCGTGGCAGCCAAGGAGGCCGCCCCGGCAAGGACAAAGACTTTTGACAAGCTACGCAAGAGCGGAAGGCGCTGGATTGATGAATTGCCGGCGGTTCTTTGGTCGGCCAGGAAGACGCCAAATCGAGCCACTAGCCAGACACCTTTTGCCCTGGTCTACGGGGCAGAAGCATTTCTCCCCACGGAACTCATATATGGGTCACCTCGAGTGCTGGCTTATGATGAGCTTGAGCGAGAGCAGTTGCGCCAAGATGACGTGACGCTCCTTGAGGAAGATCGTCTTCGGGCGGCTGTGAGAGCAGTCGCTATCAAAGAAGCCTTGCGCCACTACCATAGCCACAAGGTTCATGCCCGAAGCTTTGAGGAAGGCGACCTTGTTCTTCGGCGCGTTCAGTCGGCCAAGAATGTCAACAAGTTGACGCCGAAGTGGGAAGGCCCTTATCGGGTAAAACGAGTCACCAGGCCCGGCGCAGTCCTCCTAGAGACCGAAGATGCCGTCCCAGTGAGCAACTCCTGGAACATCGAGCATCTTCGCAAGTTTTACCCATAAGGCGCGGCTTGCCGGGCCTCCCTGCAAGCCACCTTTTGTACAAGATTTGCTGGCAAGACATGTAACCCTTCGTACAAAGCCAGGCGCAGACCCTGAGCATAAATAAATGAAGCGATGGCGCCCTAAGTCATAGCATGCATGCTAGGTCGAGTCTCTTCCTTGGTTAGGGTTGATAGTGCTCAGCAGCGACTAACCCATAGCTTAGAGGTCGAGTGCGCGTCTATCTGTTTCTCTTCTATCCTCTTTTGGTCCGCAGGGCACATGAGCACTTCTACCGAGCTACTTGGAAGAAAGAAAACGGACCGGCGTCCCAACCCCGGCAAACGAGAGTTGCCGGGGGCTGCAAGCACAAGGATCCAACCGCGGCAAGATGAGATTGCCGGGGGGCTGCAGATCCAGATAAGTCTTTTATCCTCTGTCATGCATTTCGGAACAGGACTGGGGCATGTGAAACCTCGTTTTTATCTCTAGGCTGTCGTGCTCCTTTTTCCTATACCTAAGGATTATTTCACGGGTCCGGATTTGGTTGTAGCCGCGGTGGCAAGGAGGTAGAACGAGGATCCTAAAGCCCACTTCATCCCTGCCTCCGCCAAGAGCGCGAGAACGGTCGTGTGGAGTGGGGGGGGGGGGGCGGCAAGGCCTGTTGCCGGGCGAAAAACATTTATCTTAAACAATAACAAGGATTCACTTCTTGTTCGCGGGATTTACCCATGAACGAAAAACCCAGCAAGCATCCCTTTTTCATTAAAAACATCCCATACAGGTACAGTTCGTATGGAATGAAAAACATGAGCAAGGGGATTACAAGTTCTAAATTTAACAAAGGCCCGCGGGCTTATAAACTAAAGAAGAAGGATAAGATGCCCGTAATCCCTTTATTGTCCCTCTCCTCAGGAGGCAGGTGAAGGAGGCGAGAGGGCAAAAGGGGCGCCTAGGCGAGCTACGAGCGGCAGAAAGCACCAAGAGACCACCTCGGTGACCGCCCGTGGCGGGCCGTGATGACGGTGCCGGGAAAGGAGCTGGAAGATGAGGCGGTAGGACCGGCAAGATGCGTGATTTAAGGCGTCGGTGCCCGTGTACTCCGAGTTGACGGACTTGCCGCCCGCACTCTTCCTCTTCCGCAGCCTCCCAACGCCAGCCGCCCAAGGAGACGGCCCCGAGAAGTTCAAGGAGCTGGCCCCACCACCGGCAAAACTCTGCCAGAGGAGCGGCCAGGTGCAGATGTTGCTGCTGCCGCACCCGCCCAGGCGCGGGGCGTCCGACGCCTAGTCGGACTCGTCTCCGCCGTCTGCCCTGCTATCCTCCTCATCACTTTTGCTCGAGGTAGAGCTTCCATCGTCGGAATCTCCATCGGAGGAGCTCTCCACGCAGCACTTCAGGCGAGTCCCGAAGTTGCCGAAGACCTTGACGGAGAGCAGGCCATCCTCCATTAATTTGAAGTAGAGGACGAGCCCCGCCGTCAGGCTGTGGATGCGAGCGAACGTCTTCCATCCACGACGGAGGTACATGACCCACGGAGCCGGGAAGTTGACGCCGACCCGCGTGCCCCCATACCCACAACCCCTCATGTGCAATCTGAGGGACTGGGGTGGGTCACGCTCCATCTCCCGAGCGAACGGGGCGGGAAGACGAAGACGGCGACACGGAGGCCAGCACAGCCTGATGAAAAACTCACGTGGCTGGTCTCCAACATGGCCTTCCATTGGAAAAGGCATCATTAGCGGGGGCGAAGCCGGCGCGCCGCCCCGTCCTCCTCTTCCCCGAGCACTACGACCTCTGCCCCGGCCTTGCCCACAACCTCGCCCCCTCCCCCTTCCCCTCGCAGCCGGTTCCACCACCGCGGGCTCAGGAGGAGGAGGGACGTGCTGTCGGGCGGCGACCCTCGCCGCCACCGTCGAGGGACCAGGATTCCCCTTCTCCATGGCGAGTGAAAGGAAGAAGCAGAAGCGAGAGGAGATAGATGAAGGAAGAGTGCGGGATGCCATCCCCCCCTTTCCCCTCTTTATAAGGAGGCGGGGACGGGGCTCGGCCGCCCCGCTCGGCCAATCCAGCCACCAAAGGCACGGGGAATCAGGACCGACCCGCTGCCCCAACCAGCGACGGCCCGGTTTCCCGCCTCCACCGCTTGCCACCCCAGGTGCATGGAGGACACGTGGCGGACGTGCAGAACCGAGGGGACGGGCGAAGCGACCTCTCCCCACCCCGTGATCGTCGGGAGTGGATGCCTTGAAGACCGTGCCCCGGCCCCGTTCAGTAAATGAGTCGCGCCTCCACGCCTCCCTCTTTTTACGGGAAAGACGCGAGCCGCCTCTTTACTGCGATGTGACACATGCGTGTGGAGACCACCCCACGCATGCCGCACACGTCATGCACACCCCTCCATGCCACGCTGCGCGCGCGGGTCGTGGGAAGCGGAACGCACGAAAAGTTTTACCGCAGTAAAAACCGCCCCGCCTGCCCGCTCACCGTTTTGGGCCTGGCCCAACAACGTGTCGCGCTTTTGCATGGCCCAGGCAGGGGGGCTCCTGTCGGTGTACAAAAAGAGGGGTGCGTTTTTGTACCACCTGCGGCACGGGCAATGGAGCCGCTACCACGGTCACGCCAAGCGTAACAGGGAGGTGAGCCAAGGTAAGACCAAAGCCAAGATAATAAGAGCAACGCCAAGGCCAAGACCACAAAGAGCAGGAGGGACGAAGAGGTTCCCCGGCAAGACCCCTTGTCGGGCAGTTTCAAAGAGCTCGGCCCAAGATCCTTGCCGGACAGCTCACCGCACCAACAGAGCGGGCCACCCTTCAGCCCACGGTCTCCAACATCACGTTGGGCTGTGGCTCGGAGGCACCTCCTTGGTGGCATGTAGATCTTTGTGAAGACATATTCAAGAACAGATGAGGATTAGAAAACGACGATCATCGGCAAGATCCTTGCCAAGGAAGGCCACCAGACCCCCGGCAAGGCACTTGCTGGGGACGACAACGCGCCACGGCAAGACCCTTGCCGGGCCACACGGCAACACTCTTGCCAGGCCACCCGGCAAGGCCCTCACCAAGGACGCCAGCAGGGCCATCGCCAGGCCCATGCCAACCAAGCTTCCACTGCCGTTCACATGAAGCTGCTAGCCCAACCAGCTGGGCGGGCACCTGCGTGGCAACATGCAGCTCCCAGGCCAACTCATCGAGCGCCTGCGTGGCGGCATGAAGATCTTCGTGAAGGCTCCGCCACTGCGCCACCTCAGCTGCCTGCCTGCCTACATGGCACCACGTGCCTCACTGGCCAGGGCGCGTGTCACACCCTGATTTTCATGCCACAACACTTAAGCTAATAAATAATGATAAAGTGTGGTTTGACAAAAACTTTTGCATTATTTGGCTTTTATTTGGAGTTGGTTTTCTCTCTGTGTTTTTCAAGTGCTCTTTAAAGTCAACACAACTCCACCTTCTATACTTCATCTCCTTGCCCCGAACTTCTGTCCAATGATCATGCCATGTGTATAGTGCAATATAGTATTTTCTTACAAAAATAATTTTGCCAAAAAGTATTTTCTAAAATTAGTTTTCCAAAAACCCCTGAATTGAGGTTTGCACTACAAGTACTTGATTTGGGTTATGAATAATCTTTTAAAAAGTATATTTGAATCCTAATAGATATAGGACTCCCATGAACCACAAAAATATAATTTTAAAAGTTATTTTCCTATTTTATTTAAAGGCTTTTTCTTTAGGCCAGAAATGGTCTTTAATAGGTTAAAATTATTTTAATGCTTTAAAAATATTTGGGAAAAACCTAGAGAAACTCAGTGGACATATATTGTCCATATATAAGAGTTTCAACACATGGTCATGTTCAAAATATTGGTCAAATCCCTCAAAAACCCTTTCTGGATATTTCAAGCCTTTTAAATATTTACAAAGGAAATATTCCCCAAAAAGTCCAAGAAAATTCTAGCATGTGACATATGACATGTTTGATGATCTTGCCAAGTCTCATGTCATGGAGAATAGTATAACCCCATGAAATCCCCTCAAATCCATTTCTGTCCATTTTGATGTTTGAGCAACTTTACATTGCCAAACATGTCCAAATGTTCTAAAACTTGGTGCACATGATCAAATGGTCTAATTATTCGTCTATACCAAATGGCACAAGTTGGAGAGAATGTTATCTTGATCAAAGTTCCCCAAAACCCTCTCTGTCCAGAACCAAATTTGAACAACTTTACATTGGCAACATTCTCCTTTTGATCTCAACTTTTTTGGACATGTTCAAAACCTCAAATGATGACACTACACTAATTGGTGCATCCAGGAGAATAGATTTGCATGACTAAATCTTGGAAAGTCCATTTCTGTTGATTTCTAGGGTTTACAAAGGTTGCATTGGCAACTTTGCCCAAATGAGCTCAAAGTTGGTGGAAGGCCCTAATTATATGTGCCATTTCACCATGTGGAGTGTCATGACAAATGGAGATCATCTACTTGCCCAAACCAATATCAAACACCTTCTGCCACTTTACCAAAATTCCATTTTTGACCTCTTCCACTAATCTCCATGGGCTCAACTTTGTACGATAGCTGCTCCTGACCCTCTTCTACCTCCAGTAGAAACGGCAGCATCTCAGATCAATTATTGGGGGGGGGGGGGCGGGGTAAAACCACCTCTTTCTCTCTCTGTTCACCCATGGCAGCACCTCTCTCTCCCATTTCTATATTCCAAAGCCCACCTAGCATCTCTCCACCCTGTGGCATCCAAGGAAACCCCAAGGCACAAAGGGACATGCCCTGCCCTTTAAAAATGGCCATGCCAGCCATTTGCACGCTTCCAGCAAAGCACGCCATAAGGCGCTCCCAAGATCTGTAGCCGCCTCGCCAACCACCCCCGGCCACCTTGGGCCTCCCAGCGCGCCTGACGAGGTGCCTCGACATCTGCGTCACGCTAAACCCCTGCCCCCTCCTGCCGCCCCTCCTCGCACGCGCACCGGCCGCCCTAGAGCTCCAATGAGCGGCCTCACACGCGCGACATCTCTGGCCTTACCCCGCTCTATCCCTTAGCTCCCCTCGGTGTAGTCCACGCCCAGCAACACCCTAGACATGGCGCCAGCTCCTCCCGAGCGCTATGGCGACAAGTAGGAGCTCGCCGGCGCACGGGTCCATGGCACCCCGTCGTTCGCCTATTTAAGGGCCTCCCGGAGTTTCTCCCTCCCCACCACTCGCTCCTACCTACTCCAAATCGGCCCCCTGTGCCCTCTACTCTCCTCCAGGAGCACCCGAGCTCGAGATCAAGCTCGAGCTCCGCCGCCTCGGGTCGCCGTCGATCTCAGGGTACAAGCCCTCTCCGCCGCTCCTCTTCCTCGATCTGGAACCTCATCGGCTCACTGATCATTTCCCCTTTCCTCCCCGCTTCTTTTGCAGCCGAAAACGGCCGGAACCGCCGCCTCCCGAAGCTCTTCCGCCGGTTTCCTCATCGCCGGCGAACCCCTACACTCCGGCGACCACCTCCACCTCCACCCAAACGGCGACTCCGCCCTGAGCACGCCGGTGCCCTCAGATCGCCTCGTCGTCGACCACAGCGACATCGGTGAGCTCGCCTCCCTCTCTGGCCCGAGGTTGAAGACGGTGTCCATGGGGCCTGGCTGGCCTCACACTCGACGGGTGGGCCCCACGTCGTTTAAAACATGCGCCACAGACCGTCATTTGGCTGGAGGCGTATTTCCCAAATACGCCTTCGACATGGCAGCCTCGCGCGGGCTGGATTCCCCCTGGGCCTGCTGCACTATGGCCGAATAGGCCCAGTTGCACAGTGGCCTTTTTCCTTTTCTTTTTCTGTCACTTTTCCAAAAATTCCACAGGATTAAATATTCATCCAAATGAAATAATTACAACTCCCATATTTTTCTAAAAATCTAACCTATTTAATGGTATAACTTTCACCCATGTCCAAACAAGTTTTGTGTACTATTCATATTCAAATTCAAATTTGAATATATCTAAACCCCTCTGAAAATCCATTTCTCCCATTATTCTACTCCAAATCCAAAACTAGGAATTTTCCCCTTCTTAGTTTTCCTCCTAGTATTTTACAAAAATGAGTTGACATTTTTCTGAGCACTTTGATTTTTCTGTTCTGCTATTGCCTTATTTTTCTCGTTATTATTTTGCGATGATAGATTGCGTTGCTAACGAAGGAGTTGGACCAAAAGACTTCGAAGACCCAAGAAGAGTTTGCTGAGCCAGGCAAGCAGCCCTTTGACCATGTCTAAGAAACCCTTTTTATGCATGTCATATGACACTTTTATTGCTTGCATCGAAGTCATGATAAAATGGTGACCACTTGAGGTGGTTTGCCTCCGTTGCTTTTCTCGTTGACACTTGCATGATGCATGACCCTACCTTTCTATGAGGGTTATGTGAGTGGCTATAGTTAGGATGCTAAGTAGCTGCTACGCAAATGGGATGGGTATATGCATGGTGATGGAAGCAAGTTTGTTTTTAGAAACTTTTCGAAAACCCCATCGGGTGCCACTTATGCCCGAGGGATATAATGAGTTGGGTAACCACTAGATGATGAAGTGGTGTACCGACGCAAGTGTGTGTGTTGTTTTAGAAAACGTATTAGATTTAAGATTTGTCGACTGTCCCAACCTTACATGCGCAACCACTCTACCCTTGTATGGGAAAGGGCATTATTGATTATCTAGGCCGATACTAGCTTGGAGCCCGCATTACTAGTGACGGGGGAGAGTTGGTGCTCTCTCTCGGGACGGGGTCATGCCAGGTAGGGCGGCCAAAACATTTTTATGGGGCACCATACACACCGTTGGTACCCCGTGCCAGTGGTATGTGATGAATATGGGAGCGAGGCTCCACAATTTTAAGATGTGAAATGTTGGGCACGGGGGTTACTACCAATCGAGTGGACTCTATGTTAGTGGCGTCTAGGGAAAGATAGTGATCGGGTGCTTACCCCGGGTACTTGAGGTACCGCGGGTCGTGGATGACACGGAAGTTCCCCGGATCTTGTGGGTAAAGTGTGCAACCTCTGCAGAGTGTAAAACTATTTGAATAGCCGTGTCCACGGTCAAGGACAGTCGGGCGGTGCTTCTTAAACTACGTCCAGAATTTTACAAACCACGTGTGTGTGTGTGTGTGTGTGTTTGTTTGTTGATGAAGCTAAATGGGTTAAGTCAGATGACTTGACATGATGATCAAGTTGGATTGGTGTCCAACTCTATTTATGTTGATATCTGTAACTTGTTCATATGGATATCTGTACTCTCATGATGCATACCTTACAGGTTGATAGATCATGCCATTGCACTCAAAAGTAGCTTTCTGCAAACTACCTACTTAGTGCTATATCATTGCATTATTGTGCCATGTTCCAATCATGGGTTGCTTGCGAGTACATTCAAAGTACTCATTGGCTTGCCACTGGTTATTTAATTGGCCAGGCATGGAAGAACAGGAGTTCGAAGAAGGGTTCTCTAGAGACGAACATGCGAACTAGGACATTTCCCAGTCAGAATGCCTGTAGGGTTAAGGTAGATGGCATGGGTTCTATTTATCGACAAAGATTTCCGCTGCTTAAGTTTATTTGGTATTCAGCCCTTGTGGCTCTATCTATGTAAGACTTGACCATAATGGTCATAATTTGTGTAAGACGGTATGTATGGATGTAAGACTCTTGTTATTCAGCTTCTGTGTGTTTAGTGAGCATTGATCCCTGGGATCACTGTACACATGCATTCGGCGATCACGACTTACGAGTCGGGGTCCCCACAGAGCTGGTATCAGAGCCATCCTGACTGTAGGAAGCCTTAGTTAGCATGGTCGTTTGTTAGGGTAAAACTATTTCCAAAACTATTACTAGTTTTCAAAACTATCTATATTTCTCTTCCCTTCTCAGTTTTTCAAAAACTAAGGTATAATTTCCTTATTGGTCTCTTCCTCTTCAAAACTTTTGGCCGCTAGTACCCTTATGCCCCTGACCACGTGATTCCTTGCAATCCTCGTGGATAACCTAGAAGTCAGACGCCTTGCCATACCTTCTCCCACATCTTCTGAACACAAATTTGGCGACACCAAGACAAGACGGAAGATACCTTCTCGAGGAATGAGGAAACCAAGACTCAGAAGATGGTGACACCCTCGACACCGCCCTAGGATGATACAATCTTGTCCCAAGACGATCAGGGTGTAAGATATGCAAGATCATGATATACATCGCTAATAGAGCAACCATGTCCTTACCGTTGTTGTATTGGCAACCACCGGTGGATGAGAACCTAGCCATTTTGGTCCGCCTCACTATAGTGAGCAGGAAACGGTTCTCTTCATCCCCTGCTCTTGGTGTCGATGATGTCATCAACGTAACAGTCATGTTGGACCTCTACTATGCCTTGTTAATGTCATTGCACAAAGGATTACCTACTTGGTACCATCGACACCTTAGAAGACAAAAAGGGATCGTCATGATTAAGAAGACAACATAAGACCGAGTCAATGC
Source organism: Aegilops bicornis (assembly GCA_021605145.1). Classification (NCBI taxonomy): domain Eukaryota; kingdom Viridiplantae; phylum Streptophyta; class Magnoliopsida; order Poales; family Poaceae; genus Aegilops; species Aegilops bicornis. Next base: position 439,688,068 of record CM038675.1, on the reverse strand, counting down.
GTGCTACGAGAAGCCACCTTCACCCCATCACTTCAACATGGAAGAAGTTGTTGAAGAATCTTCAGGCTCAACCTGGATTGTTTCATCGAACAACTACAAGAGACGTAGCAACACCTGAGGAAAACCCAGAAGACTGCACGAGGCACGAAGTAAAGCACGACTACTTAGTCCGAGAACCCCTAGGGTAGGATGAGTCGGGTACCCCCTATGCGCAGTCGAGTCCATATGATGGTTCGAATAGAACCATGATTGTGTGTTGCTTGTTTTTTATTTGTTTGTGTTTTGATATAAGTCGCACTCTTGCCCTAGGCAACAAGTACACGACTATATCACCTGCCTTATTTTGTTGTTTGTGTTTGGCCCTTTCGGCACATGTTTGTTTGCACCTGCACTATAGAACCCCCTTTAGGCATTCCCCTCTTCTATGCTACTTTCCCCTCTCATCTCTCTCCTTAACTGAAGGCCAACAAGACAAGATGCACCAAGGATTCTACTTCAGCAACCAACAAGCACTGAAGAAATTTTCTGCAGCCTCCTCGACCAAGTGAAACCCCGTAGAGTTATGTTTAACCCTCCAGACTAGAAACCCATCCCTAGACCCTACAAGACTTCACGAGATACCCCATCTCGAATCCCTTAACCATGTGCTTAACCCACAGAATTGCAAGAGAACCAGTTAAGCCTCCATAACCTCGCTCAACATTGGGTTCACTATGGAACTAGTGGACGTAGGGAATGAGCACATTATCATCCTAATATATCACCAGAACTGACGATGCCATAGGGAAGACCAGTTTGAGGATATAGGAACAGAGGACGAATAACTTGATGAGTTTATATCAGTGAGCTTGAGGAATTATCTGAGACTCTTTGGTGGATTATAAGGCTTCCATGTTGGTAGATGAACTTGGTGGGATCATGATTATAGAGTAGCATAGCTTTCATTACCCCTGGATAAATTGGATTTAGTGGGACAATTAAGACCGCAAGCTGAATTCTTGGAAGCATAAGGATTTGACTTAGCCAGGGGATATTGATAGAAGATAGTTGGCATTACGATAATGACTTGGGGGAGACATATAGAAATTCTCGTTGGACATGAGATTTGGATTTAAGTAGGTGATTCTAGTTGATTATAGATGCTGAGTGAGTCTACATGGTTCGGAGTAAATTGGATTTAGACTGATGATCTCGATCATGATACCATGTTTCTTGGAGGACAATAAACTAGGAGATTGGATTAATTGTCGGAGTTGATTTAAAGATCTATATAAGCTTGAGATTGGAGTTTATCAGATCACGATAATGAGAATTGGTGGACTTACTATAGTAGAGTTAGCCCTTTCAAGTATTAGGGGGATTATAAGGACTTTAGGAGATCATGTGGAACACCATAGACATTGGATTTGTAGAATTAATGGATTATGTAGTTATTAATGGAAGTTAACGGTTTGTTGGAGTTGATTCATAGGAAGGCAACAAGATCTTGGAGTGGCATACGACGTATTTCTTTGGATAGAGATGCACTACCTTGGACCTTGGAAGAATGGGCTGAGCACTTGGATTGTGATGTTTAATTCAAGCTTAGCAGCTTCTACATTCTGCCCATGGATTATTTTTGCATAGATATGAGTTTGGGGATAGTTGACATGTATTGTTTTGTTAGACCTCCTCTTGGGAGTCATGAGGATATGAATAGCATGAGTAATGATTGGAGTTGACCTATACAAGATAATGCTTTCGGTGGAATAAGGTGATTTGTTTGAAGGACTAGGTAGAACAGTTGGCATCTCAGAATCTGTGATTAAGGATAAGGTGATAAACGTTCACTCGCACACTAGAATCCTTGAAACCCTTAAGCCCCACCAAGCCACGATATGGTCGGAATCACAACCACGGGCTTTGGCTCTAGGTCAAGTAGACCCTGGCCAACACTCAACCATGACCACCACCAGTACCCTAGCCTATTTTATGTACCCCATGAGCAAGTCCTCCTAGAGTACTTGGACAAGTTGATTGACCTCTTTAATTGGTGACCTACTTGTCTACCCAAACACGAAAGAAGAGTCGTTCAGCTGGTTAGGGAACATTTGAAGACGGCCATGTCAAGGAGGAAGAACTACACCAACCACCATCATCAAGAAGTAAACCTCCGCGTCGAAGACCAGGTGTATCTGCAAGCCACTTCTCTCAATGGAACAAGCATTTCCATGTCAAAGGGAAGCTCACACCAAGATTTATCGACCTTCTCCAAGATCGCCGCAAGATGAAGAGTAAACGGCTACCAGCCGGAGCTACCACCTGAGTCACCCACTGTGCACAACATTTTTACACACAACACCACTCCGAAAATGTTTCTGACTTCCTAACTAGCCCGATCTCTACAAGGACATCGATCACCGAGCCATCGACCTCCAGCCCAATATGACTTACGCAAGAGACCCCAATTGCAATCTGGATCAAGCAGGATGTCATACACGAAGCCACGCCATTGAGTACTTCAAGGTTCAATGGAGCACCACTCGGAAGCACAAGCGGTATGAGGACGTGATGACTACCCCCGGATCCAGTTTTCGTATTCCTTTCCACGCCTAGTTTGGGAATCTCGGGGACGAGATTCTTGTAAGGGGGGTAGGTCTGTCACACCCTGATTTTCATGTCACAACACTTAAGCTAATAAATAATGATAATGTGTGATTTGACAAAAACTTTTGCATTATTTGGCTTTTATTTGGAGTTGGTTTTCTCTCTGTGTTTTTCAAGTGCTCTTTAAAGTCAACACAACTCCACCTTCTATACTTCATCTCCTTGCCCCAAACTTCTACCCAATGATCATGCCATGTGTATAGTGCAATATAGTATTTTCTTACAAAAATAATTTTCCCAAAAAGTATTTTATAAAATTAGTTTTCCAAAAACCATTGAATTGAGGTTTGCACTACAAGTACTTGATTTGGGGTATGAAAAATCTTTTAAAAAGTATATTTGAATCCTATTAGATATATGACTCCCATAAACCACAAAAATATAATTTTAAAAGTTATTTTCCTATTTTATTTAAAGACTTCTTCTTTAGGCCAAAAATGGTCTTTAATAGGTTAAAATTATTTTAATGCTTTAAAAAATTTTGGGAAAATGTAGAGAAACTTAGTGGACATATATTGTCCATATATAAGAGTTTAAACACATGGTCATGTTCAAAATATTGGTCAAATCCCTCAAAAACTCTTTCTGGATATTTCAAGCTTTCCAAATATTTACAAAGGAAATATTCCCCAAAATTCCAAGAAAATTCTAGCATGTCACATATGACATGTTTGATGATCTTGCCAAGTCTCATGTCATGGAGAATAGTATAACCCCATGAAATCCCCTCAAAACCATTTTTGTCCATTTTGAAGTTTGAGCAACTTTACATCGCCAAACATGTCCAAATGTTCTAAAACTTAGTGCACATGCTCAAATGGTCTAATTATTCATCTATACCAAATGGCACAAGTTGGAGAGAATGTTATCTTGATCAAAGTGCCCCAAAACCCTCTCTGTCCAGAACCAAATTTGAACAACTTTACATTGGCAACATTCTCCTTTTGATCTCAACTTTTTTGGACATGTTCAAAACCTCAAATGATGACACTACACTAATTGGTGCATCCAGGAGAATAGATTTGCATGACTAAATCTTGGAAAGTCCATTTCTGTTGATTTCTAGGGTTTACAAAGGTTGCATTGGCAACTTTGCCCAAATGAGCTCAAAGTTGGTGGAAGGCCCTAATTATATGTGCCATTTCACCCTGTGGAGTGTCATGACAAATGGAGACCTCTTCCACTAATCTCCATGGGCTCAACTTTGTACGACAGCTGCTCCTGACCCTCTTCTACCTTCAGTAGCAATGGCAGCATCTCACATCAATTATTGGGGGGTAAAACCGCCTCTTTCTCTCTCTGTTCACCCATGGCAGCACCTCTCTCTCCCATTTCTATATTCCAGCACCCCACCTAGCATCTCTCCACCCCAGGGCATCCAAGGAAACCCCAAGGAACAAAGGGACATGCCCTGGCCCTTTAAAGATGGCCATGCCAGCCATTTGCAAGCTCCAGAACGCGCTACAATGCGCTCCCGCACTGTAGCCGCCCCCTGCCAACCACCCCCGGCCACCTCGGGCCTCCCCAGCGTGCCCGACGAGGTGCCTCGGCGTGTGCGTCACGCTAAACCCCTGCTCCCCTCCTGCCGCCCCTCCTCGCACGCGCACCGGCCGCCCGAGAGCTCCAATGAGCGGCCTCACACGCGCGGCATCTCTGGCCTTACCCCGCTCTCTCCCTTAGCTCCCCTCGGTGTAGTCCACGCCCAGCAACACCCCAGACATGGCGCCAGCTCCTCCCGAGCCCTGTGGCGATGAGCAGGAGCTCGCCGGTGCATGGGTCCACGACACCCCGCCGTTCTCCTATTTAAGGTCATCTCGGAGCCTCTCCCTCACCACCACTCGCTGCTAACTACTCCAAATCGGCCCCCTGTGCCCTCCACTCTCTCTCCAGGAGCACCCGAGCTCGAGATCGAGCTCGAGCTCCGCCGCCTCGGGTCGCTGTCGATCTCAGGGTACAGGCCATCTCCGCCGCTCCTCTTCCTCGATCTGGAACCTCCGCGGCTCACTGATCATTTCCCCTTTCCTCCCCGCTTCTTTTGCAGCCGGAAACGGCCAAAACCGCCGCCTCCCGAAGCTCTTCCGCCGGTTTCCTCGTCGCCGGCGAACCCCTACACTCCGGCGACCACGTCCACCTCCACCGGAACGGCGACTCCGCCCTGAGCACGCCGGTGCCCTCGGATCGCCTCGCCGTCGACCACAGCGACACCGGTGAGCTCGCCTCCCTCTCTGGCCCGAGGTTGAAGACGACGGCCGTGGGGCCCGTCGATCAGCCTCACACTCTAACGGGTGGGCCCCACCCGTCAGGTTGAAGCCACACAAGACCGGGTTCATCTGCGGCCGGAGGCGTATTTCCCAACACGCCTTCGATGTTGCAGCCTCGCTGGCTAGATTCTGGCCTGCTGCACTATGGCGAATAGGCCCAGTTGCCTGATGGCTTTTTCCTTTTCTTTTTCTGTCACTTTTCCAAAAATTCCACAGGATTAAATATTCATCCAAATGAAATAATTCCAACTCCCATATTTTTCTAAAAATCCCACCTATTTAATGGTATAACTTTCACTCATGTCCAAACAAGTTTTATCTACTATTCATATTCAAATTCAAATTTGAACATATCTAAACCCCTCTGAAGACCCATTTCTCCCATTATTCTACGCCAAATCCAAAACTAGGAATTTTCCCCTTCTTAGTTTTCCTCCTAGTACTTTACAAAAATGAGTTGACATTTTTCTGAGCACTTTGATTTTTCTGTTCTGCTATTGCCTTATTTTTCTCGTTATTATTTTGGGACGATAGATTGCGTTGCTAACTAAGGAGTTGGACTAGAAGACTTTTAAGACGTAAGAAGACTTTGCGGAGCCAGGCAAGAAGCCCTTTGACCATGTCTAAGAAACCGTTTTTATGCATGTCATACGACACTTTTATTGCTTGCTATCGAAGTCATGATAAAATGGTGACCACTTGAGGTGGTTTGCCTCCGTTGCCTTTCTCGTTGGCACTTGCATGATGCATGACCCTACCTTTCTATGAGGGTTATGTGAGTGGGTATAGTTAGGATGCTAAGTAGCTGCTATGCAAATGGGATGGGTATATGCATGGTGATGGAAGCAAGTTTGTTTTCAAAAAAAATTCGAAAACCCCATCGGGTGCCACTTATGCCCGAGGGAGATAATGAGTTGGGTAACCACTAGATGACGAAGTGGTGTACACAGGCAAGTGTGCGTGTTGTTTTCGAAAATGGATTACATTTAAGATTTGTCGACTGTCCCAACCTTACATGCGTAACCACTCTACCCTTGTATAGGAAAGGGCATTATTGATTACCTAGGCCGATACTAGCTTGGAGCCCGCATTACTAGTGACGGGAGAGAGTTGGTGCTCTCTCTCGGGACGGGGTCGTGCCAGGTAGGGCGGCCAAGAACATTTTTATGGGACACCGGACACACCGTTGGTACCCCGTGCCAGTGGTATGTGATGAATATGGGAACGAGGCTCCACAATTTTAAGATGTGAAATGTTGGGCACGGGGGTTACTACCAATCGAGTGGACTCTATGTTAGTGTCGTCTAGGGAAAGATAGTGATCGGTGCTTACCCCGGGTACTTGAGGTACCGCGGGTCGTGGATGACACGGAAGTTCCCCGGATCTTGTGGGTAAAGTGTGCAACCTCTGCAGAGTGTAAAACTATTCGAATAGCCGTGTCCATGGTCAAGGACAGTCGGGCAGTGCTGCTTAAACTACGTCCAGAATTTTACAAACCACGTGTGTGTGTTGATGAAGCTAAATGGGTTAAGTCACATGACTTGACACGATGATCAAGTTGGATTGGTGTCCAACTCTGTTTATGTTGATATCTGTAACTTGTTCATACAGATATCTGTACTCTCATGATGCATACGTTACAGGTTGATAGATCATGGCATTGGACTCAAAACTAGCTTTCTGCAAACTACCTACTTAGTGCTATATCATTGCATTATTGTGCCTTGTTCCAATCATGGGTTGCTTGCGAGTACATTCAAAGTACTCATTGGCTTGCCACTGGTTATTTAATTGGCCAGGCATGGAAGAACAGGAGTTTGAAGAAGAGTTCTCTGGAGACGAACATGCGAACTAGGACGTTTCCCAGTCAGAATGCCTGTAGGGTTTAGGCAGATGGCATGGGTTCTATTTATCGACAAATATTTCCGCTGCTTAAGTTTACTTGGTATTCAGCCCTCGTGGCTCTATCTATGTAAGACTTGACCATAATGGTCAAAATTTATGGAAGACGGTATGTATGGATGTAAGACTCTTGTTATTCAGCTTCTGTGTGTTCAGTGAGCATTGATCCCTGGATCACTGTACACATGCCTTCGGCGATCACGACTTACGAGTCGGGGTCCTCACAGCGCGTGTCAAAGCAAGGAGGAGCGGCGACGGACGGGACGGGCCTCGCCCCCGTCCCCAATAAAGTAGGGGGACACCTAAGCTACGCATTAATTGCGTCTTGTCCTGTAATACAAGCGATAAGCTCAGGTCACTGTATGCCTTTCCACCTCCTGTGTGCCACTGTGGTCGCCCCTTCCGACTATAAATGTAGGCCCATGGCATACTGGAGAAGGATTCGGCTCTTTCGAACCACGCACTGACCACAGCTAGTTCGAGAGCTCAAGAACTCTCTGAAATACACCCACCAAAGAAGGACTAGGGTTTTACGCATCCTCGCGGCCCGAACCTGGGTACGATCCTTGTGCTGTCTACTAGCCCTGCTCTTCTTGCAACCCCGCGCCCCAGCAACCGTAGTAGGGATTCTTGTGATCCCATAGGTGTCGTTCCACACCGACAGTTGGATGCCCCGGGTGGCGAGGGAAAACTGGGATTACCTCCCTAGTTACCAGCATGATAGATGGGAGGAATGGCGGGTCGACTGGTGCTGGATCCAAGACGTGAAAGCCCCAGATTTTTGCCAGGCGCGGACGGAGTGTGTCATGTGCGGCAATGAATGGAGAGAATTTGGCCTTACTGACGATAGGCTCCGCCCGACAATAAACATGATCACCCGCCTGAAGGCTGCCGGGCTGACCATTGGGCATGTGGGAGCTGACTTCCTTCATCGTCGCATTGCGGCCGTGCAGAAGAGGGATAGGTTCGCCTGGCAGTATGGAGATGCTGCAGACATGATGAGGTTGTACCCTGGCCTAAGCAACAATCTGTCGGTTTACGGCCATGCATGGTTGTGTGAATAACTGTTCGGCATTCTTGGGCCGTGCCGGCAAATGTCATCCCACAGAACATCAACTCCGCCCGGGACCAGATTATAAAATTGATGCTGGATTGCAATGCTCATGGAGTTTCGGGTGACTGGCAGTTACCCGAGCTCAACGAAAAGCCCGCGTGGTCCTCCAGCCTGGTGGAAAGGGCTACCAGGGTGGAGACCAATATGTACAAGCGCACCTCCAAGGCGGAGGAGGCATTTATCAAGAGGCGGATCGAGGAGGACAAAGCACTTCGGGCTGCTGCAAAGGCGAAAGCCGAGAAGGCAGCGGAGGAAGAGGAGGAGGCTGAGGATGAGGGCTCCTCCCATGGTAGAAGCAAGGTGCAGTCCATAGAGGAGGTTGTCGGGGATGATCCTGCCGGGGGCGAGCCTACCGGGGATGAGCTTGTCGGGAACGAGACTGCCGGGATTGAGGCTCTATATGCCGCGGAAATAGAGGCCCAGGAGGAAGAGGAGGTTGAGGAGGCAGAGTAGCCCGTGGAGGAGTGGCTCACGGCAGGCCCCCAAGCCCCCGAGCCAGTCTTGGACCAGTGCCCTTGTAGGCGCGTGGCTAGCCAGGGAGAAGTGGTTCCCGTTCCTGTGCCTACCACCAAGAAGGTGAAGAAGACTACCTCCAAGGGCAGCAAGCTGTATGCGGTGCGCCGGCAGTCCTCTCGCCTTTCCGGGGCTAAGACCCCTCCCGCCAAGCAATTGGCAGCCGCGGGAGTCAACTCCAGCTCCCAGTCCAACTCGAGCTCCTTGCAGAGCTTGGCTCGTCAGAGCCCCCTGCACCTCAGCATGGCTCAAAGTTGCCGGGAAGCTCTATTCCTCCGCCCCAGAAGAGAAGTAGGGTGCCCTCACCGCCCATGGAGTTCGAGAAGAGCTCCATGCTCATTGATGAAGAGTAAGAAAGAACATTCTCCTTTTCTCGCGGCAGTTTTTGCATGTCTACTTGTTCTTGCTGACTGATCTTGCCTACCGTCATTGCCAAGGAAGAGGAGGAGGAGGAGAAAGAGACCCTCATCCACCAGACCAAGTGGCTCATGTGCACGGATCCGTCGAAGATTGTGGAAGGCACGGGCCTGGAGGGGAGTAGCATGAACGAACGGACACCAAGCCCCCAGCTCAGCCCCCGGCCTGAAAGAACAGGATTGGCCCCTTCCGCAATGGGTGATGCACAAGAGCTCCCAAGCTCCTCGGTCAGAGGAAGATGGGAGACTACCCACGGCTAGCCCCCCCAAGAGGGGCCCACCCCGCCCGCCGATCGAGTTGAGGGATCCCCGACAGGGGTTTCTGTCGGATGTTGGGTTTCGGCAGACCCTTAAGGTTCGAACTCTGGGGTGCGCACGAAGATCTCTCCCCTACTGATATACGTCCGATCGCCTCGTGAGATCTAAGCTAAAGACGATGAACAACAGAAGGGACACAAGATTTATACTGGTTAGGGCCACCGTTGTGGTGTAATACCCTACTCTAGTGTGTGGTGTGGTGGATTGCCTCAGGGGCTGATGATGAACAGTACATGGGAAGAACAGCCTCGCGAGAGGTGTTCTTGAGCTGGTGCGATGAACTGCTTGGGTGAGTTCGATCACCTCTCTCTCTCTGGCTAGGGTTCTATCTCATTCTGGCTAGGGTTTTCTCTCCTTATCATGCCTTCTACGGTGGTGGCTAGCTCTATTTATAGAGGCCCTAATCCTCTTCCTAAATATTGAGCAGGAAGGGCACCAACAACGGCCATTTCGAAGGGGAACATCTAGTACAAGTTATCCTGACTAAAGTTGGTCTTCGGCTGCCAAAAGCGCTGGCGATGACGCCATCTTGGGCTCCACGGTGACCTCCATCCTGCCGCTCCGCTGGTCTTGGTCTCGTTGCACTGAAATGGCAACCTGTGCCTGATGCCTCGGTACTCCATGTCTGAGCTTGCCCCCTTTGCACCAAAGAGGAAACAAGGACGCTGCACAGGCCAGCGCCCGCCTAGTCTCGATCATCATGGATTGGGTAACGAGCACCTCGCGAGGTACCCTGCCTTGATCTCTCCACTTCCTCGCGAGCCTGTCTGGCGAGGCCGTCCCTGAGGAAGCCTTGCGTCGTCCGCCCCGCGAGGCTTGGCCCCTCGCGAGGCTCTTGAGTCTTGTGCTGATGAAGATGGGCCGCGCTGGGCCAACACTTGAGCCATGCCGCAGGCCGCAGGCAGGCAAGTTTGGGGACCCCCATTCCTAGAACACCGACAGTAGCCCACGGGCCCAAGGCGCGCTCGGACTTGGCTTAGCGGAGAAGCGAAGGGGCAAGTGCGGAGCGCCGCGGGCCCCATCAGCCTACAGCATTGGGCGCCGCGTGGCGGTTGATTGGACGTGGGCGTCTCCGCTCCCCCACGCTGCCTCGGCAACTACTCGACTTGGCAAGTCCCTGCATGCAAAAAATGGGTCATGATTACCTGAGATCATGGAGGCCGACGGTTGGCCTTCTCCTGACTATAAGTACGGACGGGCGAGAGCCCCCGTAGTCCGTCCCTTCCTTCTACTCTCTTTCTTCTTCTCCCTCGCCCTTGCTCCACCTTGCGCCAATGGCGCCGATCCGCCGGTTTCTGCGGAAGAGAAGGGAAAGGCCCCCCGGGAGGGTCCTGACTCGCTTCCGCTGAAGAAGCGACCTATCCCCGTCCGCCGCGACGTGGTCGCTTGGCAGGGGTCATCACGGCCCTGGTACGAGCAGCCGCCGCCTGGGTTTCCGCTGCCCTTGTATGCCCGAGTCAAGGGCCCTGAAGAAGAAGCCGCCGAGCGACATCGTCGGCGCCGCAGGCGACGCCGGCGAGTCACGGCAGTATGCGTCGTCACCCCTGGCGTCCATGCGGAGAGATCTTCTCGTGAGCTCGTGCTTCACGCCGCCATGCCTCCACGATCTTGGATTCGCCTTCCTCCCTCCTTCGCCTTCGAGATGCCGTCGAGCGGGTCTCTTGAGCTCCGGCTGCAGCACGCCGACTGCAGCACCCTTTCAACCGAAGCGGAGGTTGCGGTCGTCGCTCCAGGCAAGGTCTTCATGACCCGGCGCTGGGGCGAGATCGCCCGGGTCTGCCAGACAAGGGGTGCCCTCGTAATCCATCTTGAATACGATGGCGCCTCCTTGATGTTCTTCAAGGTCTTCGACGCGGAAGGCCGCCGGCTGGAGTGCTGCCGCCGAAAAGGCGGTCAGGGCTCCGGCGTGGCGAGGGCCAGGCCGGCCAATCGCCTCCCCAGTTAGCTTCTCAGTAGCAAATGAGGAGCCAGAGGATCCAGCGACTCCGCCGAGCTTCACTGACCCCGGAGACGAGCGACCACAGCTATGAGCCCCCAAGATCGCATCGCGCTCGGAGCATGGCAGCTAGGTCAGGCCGTCGACGCAGCTGATCTGGATGGGGTTGGCACCGACGCCTGGCGGCCCACTGTTGATGATGGCGTCTCCTCCGGCGGCGCGCGTAGTTAGCTCTCCTTAGGATTAGCACCCTTTGTTCCCTGTGAGGAATCGAAATGACACCCCACAGGGGTATGTAAGGCGCCTCCCATGTCTTTTGTGAATTCTACATCCTTATCATAAATCGATGTGAGATGTGTGTTCTGTCCCGGCTCAGCTCCCCCTTTCTTTCCTCACGAGGGCTTGGTGCTCTACGCTGACAGGTCCCGGTCCCCAGGCAGGCTTCAACCGTCGCTGGTATTCCAGGTCGCGATGCCGTGGTCAAGGCCGGGAGGTGAGCGGCCCAAGGTCCAGTAAGAGCCCCTGAGTCGCGATGCTCGGAAGGTCCCCCTTAGTGCTCAAGCAGCCTCCGCTGGGAGAGAAAGGAAGGCAGCATCGCCGTGACAGAGCTGCACTAGTCGTGGGATTAGCGTCGCGTTGATTTAGCTTTTGTGCGACTTATCTCATAGGTTTGGAGTAGTTCTTCGGCGAGGTGCTGGGCCTTCGTGCCGGCAGCTGGAGCGTTGCTGGGTCAGGCCCTCGTGAGCTTCTCCCCTCTTCCCCGCACTTTCCTTTATGCTCTACGTCCCCAGGTCCCGGCCCTCGAGCGAGCTCAGCCGCCGCTGGTATGACAGGTCGTGATGCCGTGGTTCAAGGCCAGGGGGTGAGGGCTGGAGAGCCAGTGAGAGCCCATGAGTCACGATGCTCAGGCGCCCCCCTTTTAATGTGCGAGTGTATCGTACGGGAGAGAGGGAGAGGGGGCTCACAACGCCCCCCACATTATTCCTTACACGGGCCCTGCACACCAACCATGAGGGAAAATAAGGTCTGCCGTTACGGTTGCCAGCCAGCCATTGGTTTCTCCGAGGGAGTGATTGGGGCACTGAGGGCCTGGTGAGGTGGGGCTATGCGGGGCTGCCGTGGCCAGAGCTCGGCCACTCAGATTTGTCGGTGTTGCAGGGACGGACCCGTGCGCAAGCGCCGTGCCATAGCGAGCGGCCCCAAAGGCAGGTGTCAATCGAGCAGGCGATTATCTCAAGCAGGTTAATCATGAAGGAGCAAATCAACTTAGATAGATGCAGAGAAAGCAAACGCCACTGGGTCAGGCCCGAGCAACTAGGGGATGATGCAGCCCGAGGGGCGCCCCCAACAAGGTAAGCATAAGACATAAGCAAAACGGATACATGTCGCAGGGACGGACCCACGCGACCTGGGAATGATGCAGCCCTGGGGGCGCTCCCAGCTGAAACGAAAACTGAAAAGAAGTCACCTGATACTGTTGCAGAACGATTGTCGGAGAAGCTGGCGGTGCGGGGTGAAGGACCCGATCCTCACGAGCCCTCGGGACTCCGAGCCTTGGGAGGACCAGGAAGTCCAGGAGGTTCGCTGAGGTCCATCTCCATCTCCTCCAGGAACGTGCGATGCTTGGCCACCTGAGCTTCCAGAATGCTCCTCATCAAGCACTGGTGGGATGCAGCCACGTTCGGCAAGCCAAAAGGTATGCGAACATAGCTGTGCGGCGGGCCCGCGCAACGCCCCACGTGCGAGGGCCACAAGCACTCCTGAGAAGCGACTCGATTGAGCCCTGGGTAGTCGATGCAGACGCGTAGCCCGCCATCCTCGCCTGGATGGGGAGCTACTCTGGGCAGGCGGCGGTTGCCGCGCATGACTCTCGATTCCTCCAACTCCTGAGCGGCCTTGGTGATGAACTCCTGAGGGTCGGGTCCTCCTTTCCTCACGCCTTCCTGAGGGAACGTGTCGTGAAGCGCGCCTCCAAGTGGTGCCCAAGCGCCTCCCTCGTGACCTTGGCAAAGTCGGTGGCACCCAAGGAGAGAGCCCCCGAGCCCTGCCCGAGGAGGGTGCCAGGCGCGCCTTCCTATGCGATGGAGGGTGGCGCCCCTTGGACGGGCGCATGTCCGGACATGGCGCCTCCGGAGGTGCCTGCCTCCTGAGGCCTTGAGCCAGGTGACGTCTTCTTCTTCTTGGGAGCTGCTCCAGGGAGGTTTCCACTCTTGCTGTCTGGGTCCTCGGTCGACGCGGCCTGGAAGGCGCGCTCGAGGGAGCACACCGCATCATTCTCTTCACAGGGGACCGTGATGAACCCGCCACTTCCTGGCATCTTGAGGACGTTGTAGCCATGGTGAGTCACTGCCATGAACTTGGCCAGGGCTGGATACCCAAGGATGGCATTGTATGGCAGGCGAACGTGAGAGACGTCGAAGTCAATGAGCTCAGTGCGGTAGTTGCTGCACTGCCCAAAGGTGACAGGAAGGCGGACCTGCCCTATCGGGACAGTGGAACCGTCGGTGACTCCTGAGAAAGGTTTGGTTGGCTGAAGCTGATCATATGACATTTGGAGATTGTTGAACGTCTCGACGAATAGAACGTTCAGTCCTGCTCCGCCATCGATGAGGGTCCTAGTGACTTGCACATTGCTGATGACTGGGGAACATAGCATTGGGAGGACACCGGCCGTCGCGGCGCACTTGAGCTGATCAGCTGAACTGAACGTGATGGCGCACGCAGACCACCTGAGAGGGTGTGTGGCCTCAAGCTTGGGGAGCACTACATTCACCTCGCGAGCAAACTGCTTGAAGATGCGCTATGAGGCTGGGGCCTGAGCGCTGCCCTAGATGCAAGCGATTGCACATGGCTCTTGGAAGCCCCCAGCCCCCTCGTCCTGATGGTGGTATTCATTCCTTCTTGGTGGTGGTGGCAGAGGAGGAAGGCCTGCGTTGCCTTGTGGGCGATCTTCACGAGGCTGATCTCTCCCAGCTCCCTCGCGAGGCTGGTCCTGCCAGCGGTCCTCGCGAGGTCAGTCACGCCACCCCTGGCGAGGGCCGTGGTCATCCCATCGTCCTCCACCTCTTGCTCCGCCTCGGCCGTAGCCCCGATCGTTGTGCTCGGGACGTCGACCGACACGGCCTTCTCGCACGGCCCTGAGATCTTGACATTCGTTGGTGTTGTGAGTGTGGAGATCGTGGTACACACAGTACCGGCTGCCCTTGGACGACTCCGGCTGGTCCCTGCCGCGCTTCGTGTCTGGCTCTGCTGCGAGCACGGCTGCTCCTTTGCGCTTCACATCCTTGGCCTTGGCTTTCTTCTCCTCTGGGTCCACCGGCGGGAGCTCGAGAAGCAAAAGGCGCCCCTCCTCAACCCTTGCGCACTTGGTCGCCAGGTTGAACAACTCCAGTGACGTACACAAATCTTCATGGATCTCCAGCTCCTCCTTCATCTTGACGTCACGGACGCCATCAGAGAACGCCGAAATGATGGCCTCTTCGGTCACCCTGGGAATCTTGAGGCGAGCGCTGTTGAAGAGCTGGATGTACTTCTACAAGGTCTCCTGCCGTCGCTGATGCGGCATGTGTCACCCACGGCCGGCGGACGGTCGCGAGTGCCCTGGAAGTTGGCGACGAAGTGGGTGCGCGTCTCATCCCAAGAGGAGATCGTGCCAGGAGCCAGGTTCAAGAGCCAGGTGCGGGCGCTGTCCTTCAGTGCCATGGGAAACCAATTCTCCATGACCTTTTCATCTCCGTTGGCGGCTTCGATGCCCAGCTCGTAGAGCTGTAGGAACTCCGCGGGGTCTGCAGTGCCGTCGTAGCGAGGGGGCAAGTCAGGCTTGAACTTGCCTGGCCAGGCGACGCTGTGTAGGTCGGGGGTGAAGGCGCGGCAGCCCGCGGTGGCCATCGGAGCCTTCTGCTGAGGCTGGGCTTGCTCCTGGGGATTCCCGCGCGCCGCTGCCTGGAGCAGCGCGGGGTCTTGATGTGGTGGCGCAGGGATGCGGTCGTGGCGCACCGGTGCCGGGAGCACACGTGCACCTTCTTGGGGACGAGGGATCTCTTGGCAGCTCCTCTCTGGTCGCGCGGGCGCCGGACGCGGTGGGTCTCGTCCTGGGGCCGCGCACCTTGGAGCCAGGGCACCTTCTTGGGGAGGAGGTGGCGGAGGCATCTCCTGATCTGCGCCTCCTGTGCAGGATGGAGGGCGAGGCAGCGAGAGGGATGGCGTAGGAGAGCCCCCTGTGGCGCTGACGAGCTCGGTGATGCGGGCGAGCAAGTCCTCGTAGAGGTCGTCGACGGGACGGTAGTGCAGGAGCTCACGCGCCAGGAGCAACGCGGCTTGCGCGTCCGCGGGGGCGCGACGGGCATGGGACGACGAACCGGCCGGAGTCAGCGACGGGGTGGCGATGCGGCCTTCCCGCCGCTCCGGCGATGCAGACGAGGCTCTGCTGCTCGTTTCACCGGGCCGGTGGCGGCATAAAGCGACGGGAACAATGGGGACACCCGCCGACGGGCGCCGTCTGGGCGACGCGGGCGGCGAGGGTAGCCCGACGCTCGGCGCGAGCCCGGCGAGCGTCGGCCATGGACACGACGGGAGATCGAACGCGAAGTGGTGGAAGAAAGATTCTGGCGCACCCCTACCTGGCGCGCCAAATGTCGGATGTTGGGTTCCGGCAGGCCCTTAAGGTTCGAACTCTGGGATGCACACGAAGATCTCTCCCCTACCGATCTACGTCCGATCGCCTCGTGAGATCTAAGCTAAAGACGATGAACAACACAAGGGACACAAGATTTATACTGGTTCGGGCCACCGTTGTGGTGTAATACTCTACTCGAGTGTGTGGTGTGGTGGATTGCCTCAGTGGCTGATGATGAACAGTACAGGGGAAGAACAGCCTCGCGAGAGGTGTTCTTGAGCTGGTGCGATGAACTACTTGGGTGAGTTCGATCGCCTCTCTCTCTGGCTAGGGTTCTATCTCATTCTGGCTAGGATTCTCTCTCCTTATCATGCCTTCTACGGTGGTGGCTAGCTCTATTTATAGAGGCCCTTCTCCTCTTCTCAAATATTGAGCGGGAAGGGCACCAACAACGGCCATTTCGAAGGGGAACATCTAGTACAAGTTATCCTGACTAAAGTTGGTCTTCGGCTGCCAAAAGCGTTGGCGATGACACAGTCTTGGGCTCCACGGTGACCTCCATCCTGCCTTTCCACTAGTCTTGGTCTCGTTGCACTGAAATGGCAACCTTTGCCTGATGCCTCGGTACTCCACGTCTGAGCTTGCCCCCTTTGCACCAAAGAGGAAACAAGGACGCTACGCAGGCCGGCGCCCGCCTGGCGCCCGCCTGGTCTCGATCGTCATGGCTTGCGTCACGAGCACCACGCGAGGTACCCTGCCTTGATCTCTCCGTCTCCTCGCGAGCCTGCCTGGCGAGGCCGTCCCTAAGGAAGCCTTACGTCGTCCGCCCCGCAAGGCTTGGTCCCTCGCGAGGGTCTTGAGTCTTGTGCTGATGAAGATGGGCCGCGCTGGGCTAACACTTGAGCCACGCCAAAGCCGCAGTGTGCAAGTCTGGGGACCCCGTTCCCGTAACGCTGATCGCTTCCCTGAAGGGTCCGCCCAGGCGACGCCGCGTGGTTCTTGAAGGAGGGGTCAGTGATCTTGGCCCAAAGAATCGACGGTGCCGGGAAATCAAGCTCCTCCACGGCAGGCATCTCCGGGTAAATCATTCGCTCTCTTTGGTCCTTCACCATCTTGCTCCACGTCCCTGGCTCTCTAATGCTTCTGCTTCTTTATTATTGATTTGTTGTCAGCATAGGGAAGGATGCCGCGGAGGAAGCCGCCAAGATTGCTGCCGTGGAGGGGCAGGAACATGCTGCCGGGGATGTTCAGGAGCTCCTGATGGAAACAGAGCAAACCCCTGACAGCGCCCCAGGGTCGGGGGCGATGATTAAGGAGAAAACCCCCCTCCAAATCATGGATCCCCTCCCCTCATTTGGTACCGTGGCAGGGGCCTCGCAGCCATCCTCGAGCCAGTTGGCGCTGGTGCTTGCGAAGCCTGGGCTCGGAGCCCTCGGCTCGTCAGCGGTGACGAGCACGGAACTTGATGAAGAGCTCCAGTGCATTCTGGCGTCGCTGCACCAAGGGGTCAAAGAGGCAGATGACTTTGTCGTTGTCGCAATGGACTTGTCTTTCCCGGAGTCCATGGCGGCAGGCATTAAAGAGATGCAGGATCGGCACAGCCAGAAATGGCAGGTGCTCAAGGAGCAGCGCAAGTCCGCCAAAAAGGTGGACCAGCAGCTGAGGGACAAAGGTAACGAGCAGCGCGAGTGGCACAGCAAGCAATTCCAGGTTCTCATGAAGCAGCAGGAGACGATCTCAATGAGGAGGGAGGATGTTATTGCCCGGGAGGCTCGCCTGGCGGAACGCAAGGTGCTTTTGGACGCCAAGGAGCAGAACATCTCTTCTCGGGAGGAGAAGCTTGAGACCACCCTCCGCGCCAAGGACGATGATCTAGAGGCCCTCGTACGGTAGCGCACCAAGGAGCTAGAAGACAAGGACAAGGCACCTCTAGATGCCCTCACTGCCGATTCCGCCACCCAACTGAAAAAGCTCGCTGATGACCTTGCCATTGCATCCACTGTCAAGACCGACCTCGACCAACAGGTGGCCAAGTTGACTGAAGAGCTTTCCGGGAGCGCCAAGGAGGTCACGACCCTCAAGGAGGAGGCGCGGAAAGCAGAGATCCTGCTGAAGGATGTGTAATCGCAACTCTCCTCCAAGAACCAAAGCCTTGAGACTGCCAACGGCACCATTGATGGTCTGAAGGCCAGGATTGGCACCTTGGAGAGCTTGGTACAATCCAGCGGGGCTCGCGAAAAGCAGCTGACAAAGGATCTAGACACCACAAGGCTTCTTCGGAAGGATGCAGAGGACAAGCTGGCGAACCACTCCGAGTAGGCCGATCTCTAGATCAAGAGCTTGATCGACATCGTTGATCGTCTCATTGCCCAAACTGCAGGGATGGGCATGGAAGGGCCAGTCTTCACGGCCAGCAAGTACGAGGTCCCCAGCGTCAAGCTAGGGGTATTCTTCAATGAGCTGATCGAAAAGCTGAACGTGCATGAGGAGGGAAGGGCCGGTCGCTGATGCGGCTTGAAGCTACGTCGGTATTTCACCAAAGAGGGAGGGATGATGCAGCACAGCGGCGGTACGTATTTCCCTCAGTGATGAGACCAAGGTTATCAAACCAGTAGGAGAAACAAGCAACACAACGTAAATAGCACCTGCACACAAATAACAAATACTGCGAACCCGACGAGTAAAAGGGGTTGTCAATCCCTTTCGGGTAGTGGCGCCAGAAATTGGCAAACAGGCGTAAGAGCGTAGTAAATATTGATAGATCAAACGCCAAATCTATACCTACTAATAAAAGGGTTATTGCTTCTTGCCATCCAAATTTTCGTCCGTTCCTTGGTACGTCCGCTCAAAACTTCGTACGTTTTGTTTCCTTATCCGTTTCAAAACCAAACTGAGCGCGTGAAAAAAAAAACTCAACGCAAGCCACGCTTATGTTTTCCGGCACTCAAAACCCGCTTTGTGTTTCGAGGCTGGTGGCCCAACCAATCGGGCCCATCAATCCGCTTGTCACCAAAATTTTCGTCCGTTCCTTGGCACGTCCGCTCAAAACTTCAGACGCTTTTGTTTCCTTATCCGTCTCAAAACCAAACTGAGCGCGAGAAAAAAACTCAACGCAAGCCACGCTATGTTTTCTAGCACTCAATCCGGACGAGGCGGCAGGCTGAAGCAAAAATATGCTATGTTACAAAATCGAACCCTGAACGTGCATGAGGAGGGAAGGGCCGGTCGCTGATGCGGCTTGAAGCTACGTCGGTATTTCACCAAAGAGGGAGGGATGATGCAGCACAGCGGCGGTACGTATTTCCCTCAGTGATGAGACCAAGGTTATCAAACCAGTAGGAGAAACAAGCAACACAACGTAAATAGCACCTGCACACAAATAACAAATACTCGCAACCCGACGAGTAAAAGGGGTTGTCAATCCCTTTCGGGTAGTGGCGCCAGAAATTGGCAAACAGGCGTAAGAGCGTAGTAAATATTGATAGATCAAACGCCAAATCTATACCTACTAATAAAAGGGCTATTGCTTCTTGCCATCCAAATTTTCGTCCGTTCCTTGATACGTCCGCTCAAAACTTCGTACGTTTTGTTTCCTTATCCGTTTCAAAACCAAACTGAGCGCGAGAAAAAAAAAACTCAACGCAAGCCACGCTATGTTTTCTGGCACTCGAAACCCGCCTGTGTTTCTGAGGCTGGTGGCCCAACCAATCGGGCCCATCAATCCGCTTGTCACCAAAATTTTCGTCCGTTCCTTGGTACGTCCGCTCAAAACTTCGTACGTTTTGTTTCCTTATCCGTCTCAAAACCAAACTGAGCGCGAGAAAAAAACTCAACGCAAGCCACGCTATGTTTTCTAGCACTCAATCCGGACGAGGCGGCAGGCTGAAGCAAAAATATGCTATGTTACAAAATCAAACCCGCGACCGTCACTTTTGAAGAGCTGTGCCCACCACCAACTGAGTTACGTGATGTTGCTTGATATATCGAGGTCAACTTTCTTATTAAATAGTCCCACATCGCCCCTATATATGCAATACATCCAATTTATATAGGTCTTTGACTTTTCTTGATGTTAAGAAGCTGTGTAGAAATAAGGAAAGAGAGACCATCCAAGGAAAAAGAGGCCCTGCATGGCCAAATAATAAGGATGAGGAACAACAGAGATGCTATTACGGGAGACTCATGCATTCATGCTTGAGACATGAATGGAGGAGAAGCTTTGATCCACGTTGGATGATGCATTGCACGCAGGTTTGCCTACTGTGCATGCGCTGCTCGTACCCAAGAAAATCTATACATGCGCTACCCAAGAAAACAGACGACTAGAACGGCAAGTCAGCAACCTGTTCAATCCCTTGCGGCTTGGATGTCCAGGATTGCAAACCTTACACGCCACATGAAATTGGCTTAAAAAACATGAAATCAAATCGAAGCACATGCCATGGATATTGGCAAAACACTTTCACAGCGTTTTTTTTACATAGAGAATGTTACCAATTATATAGTGCCCTCATTTTTACACAAAATCTGATAAATTTGCATACGTGCGCAAGTTAACTGCGTAAATGAGTCGGCTTCAGAATCAACAAACAAACAGTGAAATATGGATTTTGTTTTATTCTAGGTGTCAGCGAGGCTGCATGAGATAAACAAAAGAGGACAGGCACGCTATTTTGTTGGTTCGCTATAAATTTAATGGGATTGTGTGCTTTATGAGAAAAAGGAAAACATACCAAGAAAAAAAGACACAATTTAAATGGAACTGTGGATTCTGGCCACGTGAGATAAAAAAAATATAAAAGAGGAATACTCGATTAAATGAGATTGATAAATTAACCAGTGCATGGATAGTTACACATGCAATAACTTTTTCATAATAATTTTAGAATTCTGAAGAAGTGTTCCTTATCATTGGTGTTTAGGATTCTTTCATGACTAATGCACGGTTGAATTAATGTTTTTCTTCAAAATCTCGGTGTACACCTGTTTGTCGTCGTTAGGTGGCACTATACTAACGCCGTTGCATTGCTCAGGCGGACAATTTCATGGACACAAGTCAATTTTTTCCCGTTGCAACGCACGGGCATTTGTGCTAGTAAAATAAATTGCAGCAAGGTATTTTTGTATTTTTGGTTTAATAGATCTGAAAATAAAAAGCAAAGGAAAAATAAATCGCAAAGGCAAATAATATGTGAAAGAGACCCGGGGGCCGTAGGTTTCACTAGTGACTTCTCTCAAGAAAAATAGCAAACAGTGGGTAAACAAATTACTATTGGGAAATTGATAGAACTTCAAATAATCATGATGATATCCAGGCAATAATCATTATATAGGCATCACGTCCAAGATTAGTAGACCGACTCGCACTGCATCTACTACTATTACTCCACACATCAACCGCTATCCAAAGATGCATCTAGTGTATTAAGTTCATGGAGAAACGGAGTAATGCAATAAGAACGATGACATGATGTAGACAAGATCTATTTATGTAGAAATATACCCCATCGTTTTATCCTTAGTAGTAATGTAATAGATCAAGTTCTGTTTATGCAATAAGAATAATGACATGATGTAGACAAGATCTATTTATGATGACATCAGTTCCCCTTCTGTCACTGGGATCAAGCACCGTACGATCGAACCCACTACAAAGCACCTCTTCCCATTGCAAGATAAATAGACTAAGTTGGCCAAACAAAACCCAAATATCAGAGAAGAAATACGAGGCTATAAGCAATCATGCATACAAGAGATCAAAGAAACTCAAATAACTTTCATGGATATAAAAAGATAGATCTGATCATAAACTCAAAGTTCATCCGACCCCAACAAACACACCAGAAAAAGAATTACATCATATGGATCTCCAAGAGACCATTATATTGATAATCAAGAGAAAGAGAGGAAGCCATCTAGCTACTAACTACGGACCCGAAGGTCTACAAAGAACTACTCTGTAGCGACCCGATCCAAATGGATCAAGTCTCTGTGCTTATGTGTCATCCCTGGATCGGTATGCTGACACACACAGTACTCGAGGATTTATAACAGAGGTAAATCACATGTAAAAAGTAGCGTAAATACTATTACCTCAATCCAAATATAGTGGAAGCAACAAGGTTGTGGATTCCCATCAACACCAACGGCAAAGTTGAGTATAGGAAATCGTAACCCTAACGTATCACTTACTAAATGCGTCGAAAAGTCTGCAACATGAAACGTTGCAGCCCGGAAACGGGTCAGCACATGGAATATGCTGGCAATGTAACACATAGAGAGTAATGAAAGAATAAGCTATACTACATGCATATATGGCTGGTGGAAAGCTCTATGGTTACAGTTTTTGCGAAAAAGCCAATTTTTCCCTACATCAAAGGAATAAATTTTAATTTAACTATCATGGTGGTTGAAACATCATTGAGAAGGTATAACCCCAACTCAATCCCAATTAAAGTAATTAACAACCCAACAGTATTAATTTAGAGTGATGAGATACATGTGAATACTCAAGTACTAGATACTCAGAATTGTCCATAACCGGGGACACGGCTAACCATGATTAGATTGTACACTCTGCAGAGGTTTGGGACCTTTTCCCCACAAGACTCGATCGCCTCCGTTGGTTTCTCGCACTACATGGTGTTTGAGTAACGGATGACCATGACAAAGTCTTTGAGAAACATTAACTCTCTACTTGGATAGATCATACCAAACCTATAAAACCCACTACTGCCGATCTACCTCTTCAAGAGCTTCACGTAATTTACTCAACTATGCTAGAGCCCATAATAGCTTGTGGCTGCACACGGAAGTTTCTAGCATGAATAATCTCAGTTCCCTTTGAGCCCTGGTGGCGGTCCATAGGAAGATCACACGGGTACCCCGGGATTTCAAAAAATGCAGACAACACTGGGTTCCCAGTGCCTCAATCCACCCGGATGTGTATTTAAGTTGCCACCTTAAGTTGAACCATTAATCAACAATCTCACATCACCATGGATTCACTCAAACCCAAACCACGCTCTGAGCATAACATGGCAATATAAGCAACACGTAGAAGTAACTCCCAAGGGTTTGATAGTAACAGGGCAATAGGTTCTACCACAACAACTACTTCCCAACCCACAAGTTAATGACATCCTAATCATGCAATGTTTGAGGATTGAGCTAATGCATAAAACTGGGTATGAAAAGGTATGATCAAGTGTTACTTGCCTGCAATGTTGATGAAGATGATTCGCACTCAAAACTCTTGATAGTTCTACTCGTCACACTCCGGTCAATCTATCGTAATCAAGCAATAGTAACCACACATAAGCAAACACTCAAAAGATCGGGAAAAAAACGAAGAAAACGAATCGGAAACCATCAAAACCAAGCAAATAACTCTTGCAACATAAAACAATTTCTAACAGTACCAAAATTATGTGAATTTGGCCTTATCAGAAAGTTTAGGTCAAGAGCTTCGATTTGCAAAAAGAATCAACTAAATCGGAGTTACGGAACTCAAGTTATGATCAAACAAAGTTTGAATACAAATCCGTTTGAATTCAAATTTTAAAACTTTCAAAAACATGATTAAGTTGGATTACTGGATAGAGGGAATCATAACGAAGAAGTGGCCGTTGGTTTCGTTGAATTCCGACTAACGAGCAAAAAGTTATGGTCGTTTGAAAATTGGGGACTAATCTGTAAAAATAACACTACGGATAGGTCCCTGGCAGTAAATCTAAAATAAAAAGAAAAATCCTAACGAACGAACGTTCACTGCTAAAACCTAACGAACGGATTCGTTCGCAGTGAAAACCTAACCGGCGAACGTTCACTAAATAACTAGATTAAAAGAAAAACCGTTTTTTTTAAGAAAAACGAAACTGAGAAAACAAATAAACCGGATCGGACCGAGCGGTTTTACCGGTCGGCGGTGGTCTAGCGGTTTTCGTTGAGAAAACCAGCGGCGGCGGCGGTTTACTCCGGCAAGTCCGGCGAGGCGGCGCGGGGCTCCGGTGGGTCTCCGGCGTCGACGAGGGCATCGGGCGCTTCGGCGCCGGGCGGTGACGATGGTGGTTGCGGCAGCTTGGGGTGGCGGGTGGAGCTGGGCGACGGGCGAGGCTCGGGCGGTGGCAACTCCGGCGAGGGAGTGGCGGTCATGACTCCGGTGGCTCTTGCCGAGGGAAACGGGCCGGGTCCCGCCATATATAAGGAGGAGGAGACTTGGAGGAGGGGCGAGGCAGCGGCGGAGGTGGCAGCCTGGCCACGGGCGGGCGAACGTGGCGGCGGCAAGTGAGTCCCGCCTCGGGAGCTCGGGGACGGGCGCGGATGGGCCTGGGCCACTGGCTGTGGCCGGGTTGGCTGGGCCGGCCTGCAGAGAGAGAGAGAGAGAGAGAGAGAGAGAGAGAGAGAGAGAGCAAGGCCGGGCTTCGCACTGCTCAAGCGTTTTTTAAACAAAATTTCACAGAACTAAAATAATAAAAACAAAATAATTAAAACTTTTATATAGGCATATAATATATCAAAATTTTCAAAAAAAGATTTTCTACAACATGAACATTGTTTTAGCTTCAAATAAAATACACACAAATTCAAATAAAACAAGGAGTGCTTCTGCTCTAATAAAATCCATCCAAAATCATTTTAAAAATACCAAAATGACTTCAAATTAATTTCTCTCCAATTTTCTGATGTAGGGAATCATGTTACCCTATTTTGCATATATTTTATTTTTGGAGAAAAATAATTTGAATAAAACCCAAATAACCCCAAATTGAAAATAAATTAAAAGAACTTTGAATTTAATTCTTTGAAACTCCCAACTCATATTTCATATAATTTGAAGAAGTCATTTTATCTTCTCTCGTGAAAATCATTGAGTTGCATAAAGTTTTAGAATTGGAAATATTCTCAAATGAAATTCAAATATTTTCAACACCCCTTGTCATTTAAATAAATGGAAGAAGTCATGTCATCTTCTCTCCAGGGTTTTGTGATGAAAAGAATTTGAATTTCTGAAGATCATAAAAGAAAAATGAAAGTTTGGGAAAGTCATTTTATTCCCTCTCATTTAACTTTCAAAAGTTTCGAATTCACTCACTTTCAGTCAATCAATCAAACATTCAATCAAATCAATCTATTTGTTTATAACATTCCAAAATTTAGAATTTTGGGATGTTACAAACTACCACCCTTAAAATGAATCTCGTCCTTGAGATTCAGAGAGGCTAGAAAGAAATAGGTTAGGGTTTGGGGTCTTCAAAATCCATCGATCATCACAAGGGGTCTGGGGTGCTACCACCCTTAGAAGCATGGTTACGGTTCCATCAAAACTCATATACTCCATCCTTATTCCTGACAGTGTCGGACTTTTCCTCAATACTTCTATCCTTTCACCTTGGTACGGTTTTTCCGAGACTGGGTCTTCTTAGCTGACGGGTCTGGCGCCAATACTAAACAACTATCGATATCTCATGGTAGTCAACAATTTATGGTTTCTCCTGCAGAAAACGGTTCTGGGTTGAACCTCACCGTATATCCTACGATTGGCAACACCTGCCGTGTACAAGGGAAAAATACTTATACCATTCTAAGGTTCAAACAAGGTTTTGATCGTCGTCTCTCTACTATATGTAAGTCACTCAGATTTACCATCCCATATAGCAAGGCGAATAATAAGAGTAAGTCGGTATGGTGATCAATCCATCCCGCACCCAAATCATTACCTTGTACATGGTTTAGCGAATCTCGCATTCTAACCACTGGGGTAAAGTGAGTCACTTTGGTCAAGTGAATCAACTACTACCCGGATAGAATCATATCCCAATCAGGTTCTGGGAAATCTGGTAATGAAATCCAAGCTTATCCCACTTCCATTCGGGTCTCGGCATAGGCTGTTGTAATCCTGCTGGCTTCTGATGCTTTGCCTTAAATCTCTGACATACGTCACATACGACTACATACTCGACAATATCCTTTTTCATACCAGTCCACCAGAAACACTCCTTCAAATCTAAATACATCTTGGTGTTTCCAGGGTGAATCGAGTATGGTGAGTCATGAGCCTCCTGAAGTATTAACTTCCTAATCTTTGCATTATTGGGTATATGTACACTGTCCTCAAACCATAAGGTGCCGTGCTTATCCTTACGAAAGCCTTTGGCCTTTCCTTTGCTCATCCTCTCTTTTATCTCAGCAATCTCTTTGTCATACTTCTGAGCTTCACGGATCTTTACCCAGCAATGCAGACTGAACTTCCATTGTTGCAACAAAACCTTTTGGAACAATCTCCAACCGAAGTTCCCTGAGATCCTCAGCTAACTCCTTTGGTAATCCTCTGATTATGAGGGTATTCGTCCTTATTTTCTTTATGGTTGTGTCTTATTTCTCCACAAAGCTTCTATGCACAAGGTTTCTTCATATCCTTTCCATAAGGCCTCAACTTCTGGGACACAAGACGAGATCTTTGCAGAGTCAACTTAAATTCTTCCCAAGTGGTTACTCCTTGCCATCCATTGATGGTTTGGTACATCCTCCACCAAGTAGCAGCACCTCTTTCAAAGCACTGAAGGGCATGCTGGGTCATATCCTTTCAGGCTATAGTGTTATTCTTCATATGACCTTCCATGTTCTAAATCCATCGGTGTGTCTCCAATTGACTCATCGGTCCAGAAAATACAAGCTCATCTCCATTCATTCTCTATTGGGTCCATGGGTTTTGGGGTGGGATAAGAGAGATAGAGAGGGATGCACACAATACAAACAAAAGTTTTGAAAGACAGGTTTTATTGTGGCTGTCGGAAAAACATCAACCAAATGACAGCTCACAATCGTCGCATCTAACGCAGGTATAATAGGGGTTTGGGATTCTAATGGTCAATAAATCTCAAAGTCATCAAACTCTTCAAGTCTTGTTCATGTCTCCGATGGCTTCTTCTGATCATGCTTGTCCTTCTCAAGTTCTTTTGCAAGATCATCTCTATTGACGTAGAGTCTCTCGTGACGTCCTTTAATATTCTTGGAGTTGCATTCCAAACTTCTGGTTTCAACTTCCTTGACATGAACAATGATCCTACTGTCCTTCAGTCCTGACGAATCTTTGATGTCTCAAGGTTTTGCTCCTCCAGCTTGGTTAGTTTCAGTTTCAGGTTCCTGAATTCTTCATGAATTGCCTCCTTGTCAAATACGGCTTCCTGCAGGTCCACCCTAAACTCCTTGATGTAATACTTCCGTGATCCTCGCGATACGCCACTAAGGTTAAATCGCATCTTTTTGATAGGTGCTCCATCAGCCTTCTACCATCCAATCATTCCATGCATATGCATGCTTAACTCAAAGACGGTGACAATAGCATAAGCGGGCGATAACATCATGGATAGCGTGTTTCTGCTCTTGTCATTTCCATGAGCTAGCATTCCCTAGTTGATATCTCCTGCCTTAGGGTTTTACTTGACAGAACTTTGAATTCTAATGCTCCATGTTCCAGTCTTTCTCCGATACACCTTGATCTAGGAATTCTTCAGAGCCTTCAAAATCTCATAGTCTTCGGAGTCTTCAACAGTTGTAGTTTCCATTTACACAGTAAAATCTTCTTCATTCCAAATGGTCTTAGTTGTCCGATATCTTATCTCCTTGGAGTGTTCTCATCAGTCAAATCTTCAAGTGGTCAAAAGGGGAAAAGGGGTATGGTCTCACTAAAAGGAGTTTTTGAATAAGCTCAGAAGAGAAGAGAGGTAAGAGATCTTTTTGAAAAGAAAGTTGTAGAGGAAATCTTTCCTATGGGCTTGCCAGTTTCTAGGGTCACGCCCTACAGTCAACATGTGCTCTGATACCATCTTGTAGCGACCCGAACCAAATGGATCAAGTCTCTGTGCTTATGTGTCATCCCTGGATCGGTATGCTGACACACACAGTACTCGAGGATTTATAACAGAGGTAAATCACATGTAAAAAGTAGCGTAAATACTATTACCTCAATCCAAATATAGTGGAAGCAACAAAGTTGTGGATTCCCATCAACACCAACGGCAAAGTTGAGTATAGGAAATCGTAACCCTAACGTATCACTTACTCGTAAATGCTCGAAAAGTCGCAACATGAAACGTTGCAGCCCGAAACGGGTCAAGACATGGAATATGCTGGCAATGTAACACATAGAGAGTAATGAAAGAATAAGCTATACTACATGCATATATGGCTGGTGGAAAGCTCTATGGTTACCGTTTTTGCGAAAAAGCCAATTTTCCCTACATCAAAGGAATAAATTTTAATTTAACTATCATGGTGGTTGAAACATCATTGAGAAGGTATAACCCCAACTCAATCCCAATTAAAGTAATTAACAACCCAACAGTATTAATTTAGAGTGATGAGATACATGTGAATACTCAAGTACTAGATACTCAGAATTGTCCATAACCGGGGACACGGCTAACCATGATTAGATTGTACACTCTGCAGAGGTGTGCGCACTTTTCCCCACAAGTCTCGATCGCCTCCGTTGGTTTCTCGCACTACATGTTGTTTGAGAAACGGATGACCGAGACACAGTCTTTCAGAAACATTAACTCTCTACTCCGGATAGATCATACCAAACCTATAAAACCCACTACCTGTGATCTACCTCTTCAAGAGCTTCACGTAACTTACTCAACTATGCTAGAGCCCATAATAGCTTGTGGCTGCACACGGAAGTTTCTAGCATGAATAATCTCAGTTCCCTTGAGCCTGGGTGGCGGTCCATAGGAAGATCACACGGGTACCCCAGGATTTCCAAAAAAACAGACAACACTGGGTTCCCTAGGTGCCTCAGTCCACCCAGATGTGTATTTAAGTTGCCACCTTAAGTTGAACCATTAATCAACAATCTCACATCAGTCATGGATTCACTCAAACCCAAACCACGTCTACGAGCATAACATGGCAATATAAGCAACACGTAGAAGTAACTCCCAAGGGTTTGATAGTAACAGGGCAATAGGTTCTACCTCAACAACTACTTCCCAACCCACAAGTTAATGACATCCCAATCATGCAATGTTTGAGGATTGAGCTAATGCATAAAACTGGGTACGAAAAGGTATGATCAAGTGTTACTTTCCTGCAATGTTGATGAAGATGATTCGCACTCAAAACTCTTGATAGTTCTACTCGTCACACTCCGGTCAATCTATCGTAATCAAGCAATAGTAACCACACATAAGCAATCACTCAAAAGATCGAAAAAAATACGAAGAAAACGAATCGGAAACCATCAAAACCAAGCAAATAACTCTTGCAACATAAAACAATTTCTAACAGTACCAAAATTATGTGAATTTGGCCTTATCAGAAAGTTTAGGTCAAGAGCTTCTATTTGCAAAAAGAATCAACTAAATCGGAGTTACGGAACTCAAGTTATGATCAAACGAAGTTTGAATACAAATCCGTTTGAATTCAAATTTTAAAACTTTCAAAAACATGTTTAAGTTGGATTACTGGATAGAGGGAATCATAACGAAGAAGTGGCCGTTGGTTTCGTTGAATTCACCAACGAGCAAAAAGTTATGGTCGTTTGAAAATTGGGGACTAATCAGAAAAATAACACTACGGATAGGTCCCCGGCAAAGAAATCTAAAATAAAAAGAAAAATCCTAACGAACGAACGCTCACCGCTAAAACCTAACGAACGGATTCGTCATTGTGAAAACCTAACCGTGACGCTCACTAAATAACTAGATTAAAGACAAACCGCTTTTTTAAGAAAAACGAAATCGAGAAAAAATAAACCGGATCGGACCGGCGGTTTTAATGGCCGGCGGTGGTGCAGCGGTTTTCATTGAGAAAACCGCGGCGGCGGGCGGTTTACTCCGCAAGTCCGGGCGAGGCGGCGCTCGTGGGCGGCTCCGGTGGGTCTCCGTCGGCGAGGGCATCGGGCGCCAAGGCGGCGCGACGGTGACGATGGTGGTGGCGGCAGTGGCTGGGGTGGCGGGTGGAGCGGGCGACGCGGAGAGGCTCGGCGGCGGTGGCAACTCCGGCGAGGAGTGGCGGCGGCTGGACTCTGGTGGCTCGGCCGAGGGAAACGGGCCGGGTCCTGCTATATAAGGGAAGGAGGAGACTTGGAGGAGGGGCGAGGCAAGGCGGCGGAGGTGGCCGGGTCGGCCATGGCGGCGCAGACGGCGTGGCGGCGGGCGTGAGTCCCTCATGAGCTTCGGGACGGGCGCAGGCTTGATGGGCCACGGCTGGCTGTGGCTCGCCCATTATTGGCTGGGCCGTGGCTTGGCCGGGGCCGACCCAGAGAGAGAGAGAGAGAGAGAGAGAGAGAGAGAGCAGTGCTAGGCTTCCGCCTGGCACTGTTCGAAGCGTTTTTTTTAAACAAAATTTCACAGAACTAAAATAATAAAAACAAAAATAATTAAAACTTTTATATAGGCATATAATATATCAAAAATTTCAGAAAAAGATTTTCTACAACATGAACATTGTTTTAGCTTCAAATAAAATACACAAAAATTCAAATAAAACAAGGAGTGCTTCTGCTCTAATAAAATCCAACCAAAATCATTTTAAAAATACCAAAATGACTTCAAATTAATTTCTCTCCAATTTTCTGATGTATTTTCCATATATTTTATTTTTGGAGAAAAATAATTTGAATAAAACCCAAATAACCCCAAATTGAAAATAAATTAAAAGAACTTTGAATTTAATTCTTTGAAACTCCCAACTCATATTTCATATAATTTGAAGAAGTCATTTTATCTTCTCTCATGAAAATCATTGAGTTGCATAAAGTTTTAGAATTGGAAATATTCTCAAATGAAATTCAAATATTTTCAACACCCTTGTCATTTAAATAAATGGAAGAAGTCATGTCATCTTCTCTCCGTGGTTTTGCGATGAAAAGAATTTGAATTTCCGAAGATCATAAAAGAAAAATGAAAGTTTGGGAAAGTCCTTTTATTCCCTCTCATTTAACTTTCAAAAGTTTCGAATTCACTCACTTTCAGTCAATCAATCAAACAATCAATCAAATCAATCTATTTGTTTATAACATTCCAAAATTTAGAATTTTGGGATGTTACATACTCATGCATCATCGAAGAAGCACCAATGGAAGTGGTGAACACCTCCGTGATGGTGTCTAGATTGCATCTGGTAGTTCTGGACTTTGCGGCGGCTGGAATTTATTTTCGTCGACTCCCCTAGGGTTTCTGGAATATTGGGGTATTTATAGAGCAAAGAGGCGGTTCAGGGGGCCCCCGAGGTGGGCACAACCCACCAGGGCGCGCCTGCGCCTCCTAGCGCCCTGGTCGGTTGTGCTCCCCTCGGAGCACCCCCCAGGTGCTTCTTCGGCCCATTGGTTGTCTTCTAGTCCAAGAAAAATCTCCAAAAAGTTTCGCTGCGTTTGGACTCCGTTTGTGTAGCGATCCGACCCGAATGGATCAAGTCTCTGTGCTCAGGTGTCATCCCTGGATCAGTAATGCTGACACCACACAGTACTTCGAAGGATTTATAACAGAGTAGCAATCACACACTTATTACATCGTTGTCCAAAAGAGGACTTATTACAATAAATATGGCTTAAGGCCATCTAAATATGATAACAACAGAAGACTTGGAAGATAAGTGAGTCCATCAACTCCATCGGCATCACTGAGTATAGAACCACGACCTAAAACACCTTACTCATCGTCTGAAACGTCTGCAACATGAAAAGTTGCAGCCCGAAAATGGGTCAGCACATGGAATATGCTGGCAATGCAACACATAGAGAGTAATGAATGATAAGCCTGTACTACATGCATATATGGCTGGTGGAAAAGCTCTATGGTTACAGTTTTGCATAAAGCCGCTTTTTCCCTCTGCAAAGGAATAAATTTGTTTAACTATCATGGTGGTTGTGAAACATTGAGAATGGTTGACAGCATCCTCAATCCCAATTAAAAGTACTCATTAAAAACCAACAATATTAATTAGAGTAACATGTTGAGATTCACATGATATTCAAGTACTAGATACTCAAGATGTCCATAACCGGGGACACGGCTAATCATGATTAGTTTATACACTCTGCAGAGGTTTGCGCACTTTTCCCCACAAGACTCGATCGCCTCCGTTTGGTTTCTCAGATCGCAGGTGTTTGAGAAACGGATGACCGAGACATAGTCTTTCAGAAGCGCTAGCACCTTACTTGTGAGTAGACCGTACCAACCTACAACCCCTACATCTGCTAGTCTACCCGTAAGAGTTCGCACAACTTATTCAGCTATGACAGAGCCCATAATGGCTTGTGGCTGCACACGGAAGTTACTAGCTTGAATGATCTTATGATCCCTTTGAGCCTGGGTGGCGGTCCGAAGAAAAACACAGCAAGTCCTCGATAGAAACCAGGTGCCTCAATCCACCCAGATGTGTGTTTAAGTTGCCACCTTAAATAAACCATTAATTTAACAATCTCACATCTATCATGGAATACACTCACCCAATCCACGTCTACTAGCATAGCATGGCATAATAAGCAAACGTAGAAGTAACTCCCAAGGTTTCATAAATAAAACAGGTAATAGGTACTACCTCAATCTACTTCCCAAAACCCACAATTTAATTAGATCCTAATCATGCAAGTGTTTGAGGAATAGATCTAATGCATAAAAACTGGGTATGAGAAAGTATGATCAAAGTGTTACTTGCCTTGCGAAACCTAGAGATTCGAAATAACAAGCGGCGCACTCTGGGTGATCTATCGCAGACAAACAACAAGCATAGAATAAGTACTCATCTAATGCACAGGTAAATCTCGAATAAAAGATCTAACCGTAAAGTTCAACTTAAGAACCACAGTTGCAAAAGAAAAGCGAATCAAACAAAACAACGGAAAACATCCGCGGAAGAAAACCGCTCGGTTCTAGCAAGATGAAACTAGGTCAAAATTTACACTAGCAAAACTATGTTTAAGTTGATTAGTCGGAAAGGCGGTATCGAAACGAAACTCCAGCCGCTTGAATCACCGATTCCGATAAACGGCGAGAAGATAAACTAGAACGAAAATCGGATCTCAAATCGAGATCGGAAAATAGCGGAATAAATCCGTTAAAGAAAACGACGAACGGTTAAACGAACGGACGTTCGTTAACCGGGAATAACCGGTGAACACGTTCGTTAAAACGAACGGATCGGTGAACGTTCACTAATTAGCTAAACCAGAAAAAAAAAACCGATCTAGGGTTCGAAAAAAAACAGAACAACGGAAAAGAAACCGGAACGGTTTTTATAAAAAAAAACCGAACCGGGGAGGGTGGCGCGGCGCGGCTATACCTCCGACGAGGTCTCCGGCAATGACGGGCTCGGGCTCGGCGGGGCTGGCGGGCTTATGGGTCATGGCGGGCGGTAAGCGGGCGGCAAGACGGCCAGCGACGGCTGCCGGCTCAATGACTTCAGGGCGGCAAGGGTGAGGGCGGCGGGTCGGCGGGTTTTAAGGAGGGTGCTTGCCTTGGGGAGGGTCACGGGCGGGAAGGCGTCCCGAAGCGGGACTCGGCGGCCGCCAGTCTCTGGGAGGAGGCGGCTCGGCGGGTGGCCTACTGGCCTTGGCTCAGCCACAAGCTGGATTTTTTAAAACAAATATAGCATGCACAAAAACAAATAAAATAAAATCTAAATGAACTCCAAAATTTACAAAGTAAATTTTCCCCGACTCCTAAAAATGAGTCGAACAAAATGAACTTTTACTCGGGGCCTAAAATGCATTTTTTTTAAACACGTATTTTTCCCTAAGGCAAATAAAAAGTGAAAACTCCGAAATAAAATCTTATTTGATTTTTTTTATTAAATCTTCATTATTTCTTTATTTTGGGAAAGTCATTTTATTCCCTCTCTCATATTTTGATAGTAGAAATAATTGAAGATAAAATAAATAAAATCAAATGATCCTATTTTCAAAATTTGAGAAAACTCAAATATAAAAATAACGAAATCTCCAACTCTCTCCGAGGGTCCTTGAGTTGCGTGAATTTCTAGGATCGGCAAAATGCAAGAAAATATGTAATGCATGATGACTTAATGTATAACATTCCAAATTGAAAATTTGGGATGTTTCAGTTTGGTATTGATTTCCTGCGATGTAAAAAACATGCAGAAAACAACAACTGGCACTTGGCACTATGTCAAGAGGTTAGTACCAAAAAATGATATAAAATGATATAAAATGATTATAAAACATCCAAGATTGATAATATAACAACATGGGACAATCAAAAATTATAGATACGTTGTAGAGGTATCAGCATTCCCAAGCTTAATTCCTGCTCGTCCTCAAGTAGGTAAATGATAAAAACAGAATATTTGATGTGGAATGCTGCCTAACATGTCATCTCATATTCTTTTCTTTATAACATGGACATTTGGACTTTTATATTGTTCAAAGCAATAGCCTAGTTTTGACATGATAACTTAAATACTCAAGAATATCAACAAGCAACCAAGTCTTTCAATATATCAACGCTAAAATAAGTTATCCCTAGCCAACATGCTCAATCATTGATCCATTCATGAAACACACTCTCATATTAACTACACCCAATACTCAAGTACGATCATAGTGCCTCCTATGTAACACCCCAAGACCGATGCTCCAGATGCCTTCGTTTTGCGAGTCAGCTGTGTTATTTATTTGTTTGTTGCATTCATCACCGCATCATTCGCATTGCATCGGCACTACGTTGCCGTCATGTTTTCAAAAGTTGCATTCGTTCGTGGTTGCCGCCTCTTCTTTGTCTCTGTTGACCTACTCTCAGACCAACCAGACCGCTCTCTTCTCTCTTGTCTTCTCTGTGGCCTTTTGTCAGACCCATGTTGTCTTTGATTTCCCCTCTCGTCTATATGGCCAGCCTCTCCGCACATTTCCTCGACCACTTGGGCGCGTCCGAAACCTCTCCGAACCCGACCCGCATGGTCATGACCAACAGGTTCGGATCATCCCCAAATATCCCTAAAACATCTCCATTTTCTTATTTGGACTCCCTACCTATTTATTTCTCAGTCGTCCGTTTGCGATCGGAGGGGCTAGAATAGCCCCTAACCTAACATGCTATAAATAAACTAGTCCAACCCTAATCTTTAGGAGGCTTGTCCCATCAGCCTTGTCCTCGCCGCCAGCCATCCACCCACTTGCCTTGCACCTTGGGATCCTCCTAAATCCATCTCGGGCCAACCATCATCTCCCCTCGATCCATCCACCCAACCACACCGCAGCCGGCCGCCTTGCGGCGCACTCTCCCTCGAACTCCAACGGAACTGTGCCACCAGGACCCCCGCGGGCTCAAGCCCCTGCGTCGTGCTCCTCCCCTGCTGCGAGCCTCTGCCTCGCCTCGTGCCCGAACTCCTTCCCGAGCCGGAGCTCCTGCCTCGACCTCACCTCCACCTGGTCGCGCCGGCGACTCGTCACGCCGGACTCCTCCCGCAGCAGCACCGCACCAAGCCTCGCGCCGCAGCCTCCTCCTCGTGCCCGTGCACGAGCGGACGAGCTCAAGCTCCCTCCTCTCGGTCGCTTCGCCCCCGAGCACGCAAGACCAGCAGGATCGCGCCCTTCCTCCCGTCTCTCTCTCTTACTTACTCTTGTTCTCTATGTCTCTTTCGTCAGGTTTCTGCGATGCCTCGTCGCTGTTTTGCCCAGTCGCCGTTCAAGTTCGCGTCCGGCCCCGATCTGTACCGGATCTCCTCTGCTCCGCCGCCGTGGCCTCGGATCCGATCGGTTCCCGTGCACCTTTCGCCCCGCCGAGCCCTCGTCGCGCCGCCCTTTGCCAAGTCCACCATCTCCTGGCCTCTGCTTCCCCTGCAACAAGCAGCAGCCGCTGCATCTTCTCTGTATCAAGCGCCGCTCGATCCCGCCTGCGCCCGTTGACCGCTTCAACCTTCCGCGTGGGCTAGCCCCTCCCTAAGGCCCAGATCTTCCTCCACCGGTGTCCTCTCCAAGGCCCAGCCGCCAGCTCACCCGCTTCGGCCTGCCTCCACCCCGCACCAATGGGCTTGGCCCATGGTGAGCAGCTCCCCCAGCCCAGAGTGCTTAGATTCGGCCCAGTGTGTTTTTTTCCTTGTCTGCGAATTTCCTAATTATCCAGAGAAACCTGTTTTGCAGAAAACCCTCCATGTTCATGCATGTAGTAACTCCACAACCGTGCATCGGTTTAAAATGTTTTATATATGTAAAATGCTTAGAATTTCATCTAGTAGTTTCATAATATGCTGCTTTCATCCATGTTAAAAATGTTAAAAATGTTGTTTGATTAAATTTGCATAAATGCCATGCTAAAATGGTTTATTTCATAACTAATTAACCGTAGCTCCGAATTTAATAAACTTTATATGTAAATGGGGTAGAAAAATGCCTAGTTTAACATGGTGCACTTTATTTTGCTGTTTAATAACATTAAAATTGTGTTTAGGGCAGAACAGTAGCAAATTCGAAATATGCATATGAGGATGTTCCGGGTTGTTCCGGCCTCATTTAAACTTGCCTAAATATTTAGTTTACTTATGCTTCACCTCTTGCCATGTTAAATAACATTTAACATTGTTGGGTACATAAACGAGAGCGAACTAAATAACTTGAATGTGGTGTTTCGTCAATATGCAACTCGTTGCATATTAAGCTCCACTTAATTTGTAGTATTGTTCGTTGCACTTTGCCATGCCATGCTCATTAAACCGGACATGCATCATACTTGATTGTGCATCATGACATGCTTATGTGATGGTTGTTTACCATGTTGCTTTCTTCTTTCCGGTTTGCTTCTCTCGTTAGCTTCGGTTTCGTTTCGGAGTTGTGAGGATTCGTTCGACTACGTCCGTTTGTCTTCTTCATGGACTCGTTCTTCTTCCTAGCGGTATCTCAGGCAAGATGACCATTACCCTCGATATCACTTCTATCTTTGCTTGCTAGTTGTTAACACTATCGCTATGTTTGCGCTACCTACCACCGGTTTGTCATGCCTCCCATATTGCCATGTCAAGCCTCTAGCCATCCTTTCCTAGCAAACCGATGTTTGGCTAAGTTACTGATTTTGCTCAACCCTTTTTATAGCGTTGGTAGTTGTAGGTGAAGATGAAGCTGGTTCCATGTTGGAACATGGATATGTTGGGATATCATAATATCTCTTATTTAATTAATGCATCTATATACTTGGTAAAGGGTGGAAGGCTCGGCCTTATGCCTGGTGTTTTGTTCCACTTTTGCCGCCCCTAGTTTCCGTCACACCGGTGTTATGTTCCTTGATTTTGCATTCCTTACGCGGTTGGGGATTTATGGGACCCTGTCACGCCCAATATGTGATACTATCCTAAAGAGACTCGAAGGTCCCACCAAGGATAGAACCGCATATTGGAACGCTTTTGCAAGGTGGATATCATTACATCAACATTACATAATAGATGGGGATACATACAAGAGGCATACAATGCCACACGAATACAACATCATCATACATAAGAGCAACATCCGACTACGGATGAAACACAAATGTAAACTCAAACGACATCCACCTCGCTAGCCCAGTCAGCCGACCGAACCTTACCCCGATCGAAGAAGAAGCGGAAGAAGAACTCCAAAACAAGTAACATCGCTCTTAAGGCCAAGATCATCGCATAACTCGTACTCGCAACTATTGTTGTAGTAATCTGTGAGCCACGAGGACTCAGCAATCCCATTACCATGGGTATAAAGACTAGCAAAGCTTAAAGGGGAAAGGAAGGGGTAAAGTGGTGAGGTTGCAGAAGCGACTAAGCATGTATGGTGGCTAACTTACGAAACAAGAGCGAGAAGAGAAGCTTAGCAAGCGGTCGTCAACTAGTAATGATCAAGAAGTGATCCACGAACTCCTACTTACGCCAAACATAACTCGAAACCGTGTTCTCCTCTCGATCAACCCGAAAAGAGACACTCACAAGCACATTACCTGCTTGTGTATTTTAGAAGAGTTTACTTCAAGTTTACTACAACCGGATATTAACAAATTCCCATCTTCCACATAACCGCTGCACGGCTTTCGAAAGTTCAAACCTCGCAGGGTGTCCCAACTTAGCCCATGATAAGCTCTCGTGATCAACGAAGGATATTCCTTCTCCCGGGAAGACCCGATCAGTCTCGGAATCCCGGTTACAAGACATTTCGACAATGGTAAAACAAGTCCAGCAAAGCAGCCCGATGAGTCGACAATCCCGATAGGAGTCGCACGTATCTCGTTCTCAGGACACACCGGATGAGCGAAGCGTCTGCACCGACGTAACCCAAGTTGCCAAGGGATGGTCCCGCACGATGCTCTAGTTTGGACCAACACTTAGACAAGCATTGGCCCAGGGGGGCTAAAATAAAGATGACCCTCGGGATGCGCGACTCCCAAGGGAAAAAGGTAATAGGTCGAGGCAAATGTAAAACCAATGTTGGGCCTTACGGAAGAGTCTTATTCAAAGCGAATCACAAGGGGTCCCATAAATCACCCAACCGCGTTAGGGACGCAAAATCCGGGAACATAATACCGATATGACGGAAACTAGGGCGGCAAGAGTGGAACAAAACACTGCATAAGGCCGAGCCTTCCACCCTTTACCAAGTATATAGATGCATTAATAATATAAGAGATATTGTGATATCCCAACATAAACATAATCCAACATGGAGCAATCTTCATCTTCACCGCATCTAGCAATGCTATAAGAGGGCCGAGCAAAAGCGGTAACATAGCCAAACAACGGTTTGCTAGGAAGGGTGACAAAGGTTAGATGTTCATGGCAATTTGGGAGGCTTGAGCAAAGAAGTGGTAGGTAACGCAAAGATAGCGATGGAACGAAGCAGCTAGCATAGCAATGATAGTAATGAGATCCAAGGTGACGGTCATCTTGCACGAAATCCCGCTTAGGAAGAAGAACGAGTCCATGAAGAAGACAACCGAGTAGTCGAATCGAATCCTCACAACTCCTGAACGAAACCGAAGCTAACGAGAGAAGCAACCGGAAAGAAGCAAACAACATGGTAAACCCACAAGCATAATCATGGCATAATGCACAATCAAGTATGATGCATGTCTGGTTTAATGAGGCATGGCATGGCAAAGTGCAACAAACAATACTACAAGTTAAGTGGAGCTTAATATGCAACGAGTTGCATATTGACAAAACACCACATTGACATATTTAGTTTAATCTCGTTTACGCTACCAAACAATATTAAATATTGTTAAACATGGCAAGAGGTGAAGCATAAGCAAACTAACTATTTAGGCAAGTTTAAATGAGGCCGGAACAACAAACAACAATTCCGGAAAATCCTCATGTGCATATTTTAGATTTGGTACTGT
Organism: Aegilops bicornis; assembly: GCA_021605145.1. Classification (NCBI taxonomy): domain Eukaryota; kingdom Viridiplantae; phylum Streptophyta; class Magnoliopsida; order Poales; family Poaceae; genus Aegilops; species Aegilops bicornis. Next base: position 439,649,029 of record CM038675.1, on the reverse strand, counting down.
TCTGCCCTATAAACAATTTTAATGTTTTTAAACAGCAAAATAAAGTGCAGCAAGTTAACCTATGCATTTTTCTACCCCATTTACATATAAAGTTTATTAAAATTGGAGCTACGGTTATTTAGTTATGAAATAAATCATTTCAACATGGCATTTGAGCAAGTTTAAACAAACAGCATGTTTAAACATATTAACATGGATGAAAGTGGCAAATTATTAATCTACACAAAATTCTAAGCATTTTACATATATAAATCATTTTAATCCGATGCACGGTTTGAGAGATATAAATGCATGAACATGAGGGTCTTTTCTGTAAAACTGCAGTCTCTGGATAATAGACAAAATCGCAGATGGTAAAAAAAACATAACAGGCCGAACTGAGCGCTGGATCGGCTGCTCACCATGGGCTCTTGGCTTACCGGTGAGGAGGAGGCCAGCAGCCGGATCTGGCGCGTCATTGGCTTACGGCGCGACGGCGGCCGGCTTGGATCAATGTTGCGGTCAACGCCGATGCGTGGAAGCGGTGTCGGTCCTCTACTCGACAGGCAAGAGAAGCAGAGCAGCGACGCAGCTCAATCCGGCGAGGACGGGCGAAGGGGCGCTGGAACCGGGCGACGGCAGGAGGGACTTGACGACGGCGAGGCAAGCGAAGGCGGCGGCGCTAGGTAGGATCTGGGCAGAGGCGAGGGACTTGGCGCTCGAGACGGACAGGAGGGCGCCATCCTCGTCAGGAGCTGCTGAAGATGACGGCGACAGGGAGAGAGAACTACGTGAGAGAGAGAGGGGCGTAGCAGGAGGCAGGGAAGGAGGCGGCGACGGAACTCGCCGGGTCGTGGTCGCTGGAGCTCTTGCTCAAGTCCAAGTCGACGACGACGACGACGAGGCCGCCGGAGGCGTGGGTTGGAGTAGAGGAGGAAGGGGCGTCTCGTGAAGGAGGCCAGCGGAGGAAGGGCATCTCAGGCGCACTCGGGGTCAACGACGACGAGCGCCGTGGGGCTCTACTGTGGCTCTGGTGGCGTTGCTGGCGATGGCGACGACCGGAGCAGAGGAGTCGAGGCCGCGGCGGGGTCAAGCTATTGCATCCATGGCGTCCTATGGAACAGAGAGAAGAAAGGGGATTTGAGGAACCAAAGAGAGACAACTCGAGGGGGAGAGAAGGAACAGGGCACGGCCTGGGTCAAGGGCCGGACTCGGGCGAGGTGATGGTCCGGCCGGCTCGGCGAGCCGGAAGTGCTCTGGTGCACGAGGTGGTGGAGGGCTTGATCGGGAGCTCCTCTCCTGATCCAGATGGATCGAGGAGGCTGCCGCTGCAGGAGGCACCTCATGGACGGCTGGTGGAGCGGATGGATGATCGAGGAAGGCTTGGGAGGAGCTAGCTGGTTGGGTGGAATTTTGGATTGGGGAAGATCCCGAAGAAGGAGAGAATGGACAGAGGTGGCGGCGGCTAGGAGGATGCGACAGCTCCCCTAGATTTTAGGGTTGCTCTATTTATATAGTAAGTAGGCTAGGTTTAGGGGGGTATTTGGTCCCTCCGATTAAATCGTACTGTACTGGATAAATAGGCTAGGGAGACCAAACAAAGAAAACGGAGATATTTTGTAGATGTTCGGGGATGATCCGAAACCAACGGTAATGACACTGGGTCGGGTTCGGGAAGTTTACTGGACACGCTGAGGTGGTCATGAAATGGCAAAAGAGGTTAGGTGGTCACGGCCAAGAGGGAAGCGAAACCCGGTTGGTCTCGTAATACCAATCTAAAGCAAGGGGACGTGGCAACTACGAATGGGTGCAAGCTTTATGAAAACATGCAGATGCAATGCGAATGATGCTATGAGATGAGATGCACGCCATGAACAAAATGCAAAACAAAAGGCAAAAACCCAACCACGGAGGAAATAACATATCGCATCTCCGTGAAAGGCAAGAGTTGGAGTTACAAATATGGAAAATTGTATCCGGGGTGTTACAACACTCCACCACTACAAGAGGATCCCGTCCCGAGATCTAGGATGGCACCGGAGGGAAATGAAAGAGGAAGAGAAGAGGTAAAACTAAGTTGCTTCTTCGACAAACGAGTGAAACTATGAACCTTGAGAGGTTGAGCAAAATGAAAGAAAGAAAACAACGAAGATGAGCAAAATTGAAAACACTCCGTTAGAAAAGAGGAACAAGGGATACGACGAGAACCAAGAGGTTAAGTGACAAGATAGATATTGAAACCACTCCGGTTAAAACTAGATGGAGAAGGAATAAGATCTATATAATTTGGGCAGCACTCCGACTAAAAGAAGAATGAAAACTTGATAAGATGAAAAGAACTTGAAGAGATGACACAACACTCCGGTTAAATGGATAAGCATGAAAAGAACACGGTCCTCACAATTCGAGATGATGAGTGAAGAGCACAACATCACCATGCCTCCGGAAGAAAGAATAGAAGATAGATCATTGGAATAAAAGAATGGAGAAGAAAATGCCAACTTCTGCCACAAATGATCTTGGAAAGCACCCTTCCAAGAAGGTTAGAACGGAGTTGTTGGAAAACCAACAACGAAAAGAACAAGCTTGTTGTGGGCTTATGGAACACATCTCAAAATTATGAGGAGACAACCCGCCACTAACGGAAACAGTTGATTGGATTAAGATCAACAAGAAGATGAAAAAAATTCTTCGCCAAGATGATAGAGAGATAACTTGAATCATTGATAAGCACCACAATAGCAACATTCCTTAGGGAAGTCTTTAGGTGAAATATGACACAAGATAACTCCAACAAAGAAGTTGATTGGTCGAAAAGATCTCTTGAACGAACAGAAAATGATGGATTTAAAATACCTCATTCTTGACAACGTATGAATCATGAAACATGAAGGAAATTTTCAAGAGTGACATAACACCACCTCAAAAGATAAGGTAGAAAGAATTGCACTTTGGAATGCAAGATGAAGAATACTTGAGCTCCTCAAAACAAAACATGTGTTGAGCACCCTATTTAATTTTGATTATAGCTTGGCGGATCATAACTCCGAGAGAAATCTTGAAGAGCAATTGAAGAATGAAAGGAATCCTTGATGAATCACCATGTAGAGCTTCCATGAAGAACTCCGGTAATAAAAGGATGATAGAAAGAAAGAGAAGTTGAAAACACAAGGTGAAGCCTTGCAATGATTTAGATGGAGCTTTGCGACGATATACCCGAGAAAACTTGGAACTCCATAAAATAAAAGATGAAGCATCTTGAACCGAGAAAAATGACATGATGAATAACTCTGGAAAGAAGAAACTAGATCACTTGGATGAAACAATAATAAGAATTACGTTATGCGTATCCTTCACCAATTTAAATTGATGACAAGCAACGGATTTGACATACTACTTATTCTCGTAAAAAGGATTAAGATAGATATGGCGCAAACTTGGGAAGGTCTTCAACGAACCACCGGTGGAATTGGAAAGAACGAATGAATTGATATGATAACAAGAGAAAAGGAATCTTGAGCGAACCACCGTACGAATTGAAAATGAACGTAGCAAAGGCACAATTCACCGGGAATAATTAGAAAACGAATAAAGATACTTGAGGGGATTTAGATACATGAGAACAAAGAGGCCATGAACTGATTAGAGGTTATTTGAACGATGCACCGGTAAGATTTGGAGAACGATAGCTACACGCTGAGAATGAAGAATTAGGACATGATGGCCTTCGGAGGAAAGAAATGGAAACAACTCATGAAATGCTCCGGATGGTAAGAAAAGAATTCTCTCAATCGAAAACAATTATGAGAGGATGTCATCAAGCTTGAACTACACCTCTTTGGAAGAAAGGGTAAGGATTTAAGAGGAAATCTTCTTCGGTCTTCAAAATTTGAGAATGACGACGAGAAACACCACCATGAATTGTTGAGACACTCCAGAATGAAAATTAGAAAGGTTGAACCAACGACGAAAGAATTTGAAAGATCTTGGAGAAAGACATTTGACTGATGATAATTCATTCTTACATCAAACTTTGAGATGAATTTGAGAATAACTTCGGGATAATTAGAAGAGTCGGGTAAGATCCTGGGAAAAGACCTGTGGGTTAGGGCCCACTCGAAAGAAACGTCATTGAAGGATTGCTTGAAATAGAGATTGCACCGGTAGATTTAAATATCTTGAATGAGAGAAAAACCTTGAAGTAACTCGAACGGATTAAGAATGGAAACATGAATCTTGTGAGATATCTTCAGCACTCCGGAACAAATGAATAGGAAGAAGTGAATGATTAAGAGGTGCATCGGCATGAGAAAGCATTAGAAATGAGGAAAGGAATATGATCAACACTGGAAGTTTGAATTAAATCCACCGGAGAAGAAAAATAACGAAGAATAATGAACTTGAAACTGTTGAGCATCTTCATGGGAAATCACCGGATAAGAACATTGACAGGAAAAGAATGGAGAAACTTCACATCCTTAAGATGGATACTTGATTAAGATATCTGAGTCCTTGAAGAAAAGGGTGGGAGGGCGGGAAAAAAACAAAGGCAACTTGGGACGGAGGAAGAAACACTGTTGAGAAAACTTAGAGATGATCTTGCGGATGTTGAAAAGATCGGATCCACTTGAAAAGAAGCACGCCGGTTGGAAAAGAATTGACATGACGACTGGATGATCAAGAAAGATTAGCACTCCCATAGAAATATGAGAACACCGCTTGAAAGGTATGGAATCAACACTTGACATTGAAGCAACTCAAATACCGCAACTCAAAACAAAACAATGGATTGGCTTGCAGAAATAAGCCGGAACAAATACATATGATAGAGATTTAACCAATCCCATATCATGCATCTGTCGGAAAGATATTCTAGGAGCTACTTGAATTCCCACCTATAAACTCCCGAAACTTTCTGGTTATGCAATCTGGTGTTGGGGATACAAGGGATGCAATATATCTCACCCAAACTAACAATACCTAGATCCAGCTGTATCCATCCGTCAACACATAACCAAGAAAACTCCAGAAATCGTGTACCTCAACCTTCGAAAAGCATCCGTTATACAAGTTATGGCAATACTCCCGAGCTCCCCAAGATCGGGTGGCGCCGAGGTTATCTCACCAACAAGCGCATAAAAGAGATTTTCGATGTCGGCAAAAACTCGTATTCGTAATCGCAACGATAAAATTGTGACGACAACACCTCGGAGCTCAACTCCCCGGGACACTGCCACAACCCCTAATGTCAGGAGGCACCAAGAACAATGTTCTCATCACAAGACTATCGGAACGATCCCAAGATACCCGCGTGATCCTAAAAATTTTCGTGAAATTTGAGGAGAGGAAAGACAAAACATCTACGTTAGGAGACCTCACCAGAGCGACGAAGGGACTGAGGAATAAAAAGAATCCTACTCTCCGATATATATAATCCTAAGACTCAAAATAGTTTTTTCTAGACTCAACAACGGCCAACAAACAAGGGGTCTCCTATGGTCGGTCGAGGCTCTGATACCAACTTGTCACGCCCAATATGCGATACTATCCTAAAGAGACTCGAAGGTCCCACCAAGGATAGAACCGCATATTGAAATGCTTTTGCAAGGTGGATATCATTACATCAACATTACATAATAGATGGGGATACATACAAGAGGCATACAATGCCACACGAATACAACATCATGATACATAAGAGCAACATCCGACTACGGATGAAACACAAACAGAAACTCAAAAGACATCCACCCTGCTAGCCCAGGATGCCGACCTGGAACCTTACCCCTGATCGAAGAAGAAGCAGAAGAAGAACTCCAAAATAAGTAACATCACTCTCGCGTCAAGATCATCGCATAACCTGTACTCAAGAATCGTTGTTGTAGTAATCTGTGAGCCACGAGGACTCAACAATCCCATTACCATGGGTATCAAGACTAGCAAAGCTTAAAGGGGAAAGGAAGGGGTAAAGTGGTGAGGTTGCAGCAGCGACTAAGCATGTATGGTGGCTAACTTACGAAACAAGAGCGAGAAGAGAACCTTAGCAAGCGGTCGTCAACTAGTAATGATCAAGAAGTGATCCCGAACTCCTACTTACGCCAAACATAACCCGAAAACCGTGTTCTCCTCTCAATCAACCCGAAAAGAGACACTCACGATTACGCATACAGTTGGTGTATTTTAGAAGAGTTTACTTCAAGTTTACTACAACCGGATATTAACAAATTCCCATCTGCCACATAACCGCGGGCACGGCTTTCGAAAGTTCAAACCCGGCAGGGGTGTCCCAACTTAGCCCATGATATGCTCTCGTGATCAACGAAAGATATTCCTTCTCCCGGGAAGACCTGATCAGTCTCGGAATCTCGGTTACAAGACATTTCGACAATGGTAAAACAAGTCCAGCAAAGCCGCCCGATGTGTCGACAATCCCGATAGGAGCCGCACGTATCTCGTTCTCAGGGCACACCGGATGAGCGAAGCGTACAGGTACCGACGTAACCCAAGTTGCCAAGGGATGGTCCCGCACGGTGCTATAGTTTGAACCAACACTTAGAAAAGCATTGGCCCGGGGGGGGGGGAGGGGCTAAAATAAAGATGACCCTCGGGATGCACGACTCCCAAGGGAAAAAGGTAATAGGCTGAGGCAAATGTAAAACCAATGTTGGGCCATGCTGGAAGAGTCTTATTCAAAGATAACTGTCAAGGGGGTCCCATAAATCACCCAACCGCGTTAGGGACACAAAATCCAGGAACATAATACCGATATGACGGATACTAGGGCGGCAAGAGTGGAACAAAACACCAGGCATAAGGTCGAGCCTTCCACCCTTTACCAAGTATATAGATGCATTAATAATATAAGAGATATTGTGATATCCCAACATAAACATAATCCAACATGGAGCAATCTTCATCTTCACCTGCATCTAGCAACTCTATAAGAGGGGCTGAGCAAAAGCGGTAACATAGCCAAACAACGGTTTGCTAGGAAGGGTGACAAAGGTTAGATGTTCTTGGCAATTTGGGAGGCCTGAGCAGCAAGTGGTAGGTAACGCAGCATAGCGATGGAACGAAGCAGCTAGCATAGCAATGATAGTAATGAGATCCAAGGTGACGGTCATCTTGCCTGATATCCCGCTAGGAAGAAGAACGAGTCCATGAAGAAGACAACCGGGAGTAGTCGAACGAATCCTCACAACTCCGGAACGAAACCGAAGCTAACGAGAGAAGCAACCGGAAAGAAGCAAACAACATGGTAAACACACAAGCATAATCATGGCATAATGCACAATCAAGTATGATGCATGTCCGGTTTAATGAGGCATGGCATGGCAAAGTGCAACAAACAATACTACAAGTTAAGTGGAGTTTAATATGCAACGAGTTGCATATTGACAAAACACCACATTGACATATTTAGTTTAATCTCGTTTACGCTACCAAACAATATTAAATGTTGTTAAACATGGCAAGAGGTGAAGCATAAGCAAACTAACTATTTAGGCAAGTTTAAATGAGGCCGGAACAACAAACGACAATTCCGGAAAATCCTCATGTGCATATTTTAGATTTGGTACTATTCTGCCCTATAAACAATTTTAATGTTGTTAAACAGCAAAATAAAGTGCATCAATTTAATCTATGCATTTTTCTACCCCATTTACATATAAAGTTTATTAAAATTGGTGCTACGGTTATTTAGTTATGAAATAAATCATTTCAACATGGCATTTGAGCAAGTTCAAACAAACAGCATGTTTAAACATATTTAACATGGATGAAAGTGGCAAATTATTAATCTACACAAAATTCTAAGCATTTTACATATATAAATCATTTTAATCCGATGCACGGTTTGAGAGATATAAATGCATGAACATGAGGGTCTTTTCTATAAAACTGCAGTCTCTGGATAATAGACAAAATTGCAGATGGTAAAAAAAACATAACAGGGCCGAATCTGGAGGGCGGTCTGGGATGCTCACCATGGGCTCTTGGCCCGGCTGGTGAGGAGGAGGCCAGGCAGGCCGGATCTGCGCTGGCTTTGGGCTTGGCGATGCGGACGGGTCGGCTTGGATCGGCGTCAGTCAACGCCGATGCAGGGAAGGTGGCACGGTCCTCTACTCGACAGTAAGAGAAGCAGAGCAATGACGCAGCTCAATCCGGGCGAGGACGGGCGAAGGGGCGCTGGAACCGGGCGACGGCAGAGGGACTTGACGACGGCGAGGCAAGGCGACGGGCGCGCTGTAGGATCTGGGCAGAGGCGAGGGACTTGGCGCTCGAGACGGACAGGAGGGCGCCATCCTCGTCAGGAGCTGAAGACGACGGTGACAGGGAGAGAGAACTACGTGAGAGAGAGAGAGGGGGCAGAAAGCAGAGGAGGCAGGGAAGGAGGGCGGCGACGGAACCTGCTGGTCTGGTGGTCGTCAGTGGAGCTACTGCTCAAGTCGACGATGACGACGAGGCCGCCGGAGGCGTGGTTCGGAGTAGAGGAGGAAGGGGCGGCGCATGAAGGAGGCCAGCGGAGGAAGGGCATCTCAGGCGCACTCGGGGTCAACGACGACGAGCGCCGTGGGGCTCGGCAGTGGCTCTGTGGTGGCGCGTTCCGGCGATGACGACCGGAGCAGAGGAGTCGAGGCCGCGGTGGGGTCAAGCTATTGCATCCATGGCGTCCTGTGGAACAGAGAGAAGAAAGGGGATTTGAGGAACCAAAGAGAGACAACTCGAGGGGAGAGAAGGAAACAGGGCACGGCCTCGGTGGCCGGACTCCGGGCGAGGTGATGGTCCCGGCCCGGCGAGCCGGCAGTGCTCTGCCGCAGACGAGGTGGTGGAGGGGCTTGATCGGGAGCTCCTCTCCTGATCCAGACGGATCGAGGAGGCTGCCGCTGTAGGAGGCACCTCATGGACGGCTGGTGGAGCGGATGGATGATCGAGGAAGGCTTGGGAGGAGCTAGTTGGTTGGGTGGAATTTTGGATCGGGGAAGATCCCTAGGAAGGAGAGAATGGACAGAGGTGGCGGCGGCTAGGAGGATGCGACAGCTCCCCTAGATTTTAGGATTGCTCTGTTTATATAGTAAGTAGGCTAGGTTTAGGGGGGTATTTGGTCCCTTCGATTAAATCGGACGGTACTGGATAAATAGGCTAGGGAGACCAAACAAAGAAAACGGAGATATTTTGTAGATGTTCGGGGATGATCCGAAACCAATGGTAATGACAGCCTGGGTCGGGTTCGGGGAAGTTTACGGACACGTGCGAGGGGGCTGCGAGCTGGCAAAAGAGGTTAGGTGGTCACGGTCAAGAGGGAAGCGAAAACCCGATTGGTCTCGGAACAGTCAACGAAAGCAAGGGGACGCGGCAACTACGAACGGGTGCAAGCTTTATGAAAACATGCAGATGCAATGCGAATGATGCTATGAGAAGAGATGCACGCCATGAACAAAATGCAAAACAAAAGGCAAAAACGCAACCACGGAGGAAATAACATATCACATCTCCGGAAAAGGCAAGAGTTGGAGTTACAAATATGGAAAATTGTATCCGGGGTGTTACAGACCCCCTTGACAGTCTGGTTTGAATAAAACTCCTCTAGCAAGGCCCAACCTTGGTTTTATCATCTGCCACCTAAGCCTGTTTCCCTTGGGTTTTCGCGAGCCCGAGGGTCATCTTTATTTTAAACCCCCGGGCCAGTGCTCCTCCGAGTCCTGAGCGATGTCCGGCGCCCCTTGGGCAACAATGGTCTATGCCAACCCGACGTCTAGCCCATCTGGTGTGCCCTGAGAACGAGATACATGCGACTCCTATCGGGATTTGTTGGCACATTGGGCGACTTTGCTGGTCTTGTTTTACCATTGTCGAAAAGTCTTGTAACCGGGATTTCGAGCCTGACCGGGTCTTCCCGGGAGAAGGAATATCCTTCGTTGACCGTGCGAGCTTGTGATAGGCTAAGTTGGGACACCCCTGCAGGGTATAAACTTTCGAAAGCCGTGCACGTGGTTATGTGGCAGATGGGAATTTGTTAATATCCGGTTGTAGACAACTCGACACTTGACTTAATTAAAATGCATCAACCGCGTGTGTAGCCGTGATGGTCTCTTTTCGGCGGAGTCCGGGAAGTGAACACGGTTTGGGTTATGTATGAACGTAAGTAGTTTCAGGATCACTTCTTGATCACTTCTAGCTTCTCGACCGTTGCGCTGCTTCTCTTCTCGCTCTTATTTGTGTATATTAGCCACCATATTTGCTTAGTGCTTGCTGCAGCTCCACCTCATTACCCCATCCTACCCATAAGCTTAAATAGTCTTGATCTCGCTGGTTTTGAGATTGTTGAGTCGTCGTGACTCACATATACTACCAAAACAGTTGCAGTTGCCGACGATACCAGTGCAGGTGACGCAACCGAGCTCAAGTGGGAGTTCGATGAGGAACTTGGTCGTTACTACGTTTCTTTTCCAGATGATCAGTAGTGGTGCCCAGTTGGGACGATCGGGGATCTAGCATTTGGGGTTGTCTTCCTTTTATTTGGATTTGTCCGTAGTCGGACCATATGTGTGTACTCTGATTGATGTATGACTTATTTATGTATTGTGTGAAGTGGCAATTGTAAGCCAACTCTTTATCCCATTCTTGTTCAGTACATGGGATTGTGTGAAGATGACCCTTCTTGCGACTAAACCACCATGCGGTTATGCCTATAAGTCGTGCCTCGACACGTGGGAGATATAGCCGCATCATGGGTGTTACAAGTTGGTAATCAGAGCCATCCCCGACTTAGGAGCCCCCTGCTTGATCGAATCGCTGACGTTGTTGAGTCTAGAACAAAAATGTTTTGAGTCTTAGGATTATATATATCGGAGAGTAGGATTATTTTTACTCCTCGGTCCCTTTGTCGCTCTGGTGAGGTCTCCTGACGTAGATGTTTTGACTTTCCTCTCCTCAAAATTCACTAAACTTTTTTTAGGATCACACGGGTATCTTGGGATCGTTTCGATATTATTGTGACGAGAACATTGTTCTTGGTGCCTCCTGACATTTAGGGATTGTGGCAGTGTCCCGGGGAGTTGAGCTCCGAGGTGTTGTCGTCACGATTTTATCGTTGCAGTTCTGGAATACCTGAGTTTCGCCGACATCGAAAATCTCTTTTATGCAGTTGTTGGTGATATAACCTCGACTCCACCCGGTACTGGGGCGGGAGTTCGGGAGTATTGACATAACTCGTATAACGGATGATTTTCGAAGGTTGAGGTACACGATTTCCGGAGTTTTCTTGGTTATGTGTTGACGGATGGATACAGCTGGATGTAGGAATTGTTAGTTTGGGTGAGATATTATGCTTCCCCTGTATCCCCAACACCAGATTGCATAACCAGAAAGTTTCGGGAGTTTATAGGTGGGAATTCAAGTGGCTCCTAGAATATCTTTCCGATAGATACATGATATGGGATTGGGTAAATCTCAATCATATGTATTTGTTCGAGCTTATCATGCAAGACAATCCTTTGTTTTGTTTTAAGTTGTGGTATTCGAGTTGCTTTGAAGTCAAATTTGGATTCCATACCTTTTCTATGTGGTGTTCTCATATTCCTATGTGGATACTAATCCTTCTTGATCATCGAGATTGCCATCTTAATTCTATTTCCAACCGGTGCGTTTCTCTTCGAGATGATCCCATCATTCTCCCCATCCGCAAGATCAATTATAAGTTTTCTCAACGGTGTTTATTCCATCTGCCCCAAGTTGCCTTTGTTTTTCCCGCGCTCCCGCCCTTTTATTCAAGGACTCATATATCTTAATCAAGCATCCATTTTATTGCTGTGAAGTCTCTTCATTATTTTTCTTCAATGTTCCTATCCGGTGATTCTCATGAAGATGCTAAAGGAAGCTCCAAGTTTATCATTCTTTGTTCTCTTAACTTCTCCGGTGGTTTCAATGCAAGCTTTCGGTGTTGATCATATCCTTTTCCTCGTTTCAAATGTTTTCCCATGCCGGTGCACCTCTTAATTGCTCACCTTTCTCTATTCATATCCGGAGTGTTGTTGATATCTCAGAGGATTCGCGTTTTCCATTCTTAATCCTTTCAAGCTAATTCGAGGTTTCATCTCATTCAAGTCATTTAATTCAACCGGTGCAATGTCCCTTTCAAGTAATCGTTAAATGGTGTATCTTTGAGTGGGCCCTAACCCGCATGTCTTTTCTAAGGATCTTACCTGACTTTTCTAATTCTTTTCGGAGCTATTCCCAAATTCATTTCAAAATTTGACATAAGAATGATTTCTCATCAGTCAAATGTATCCTCCAAGTTCGCTTTCATATTCTTTTCATCTTTGGCTCAACATTTATATTCTTCATTGTTCCGGAGTGCCTCAACAATTCATGGTGGTGTTTCTCATCATCATTCTCTACATTTGAAGACCGAAGAAGAGTTTCCCTTAAATCTTGTCCATTCTCTTGAAGATTCATGGTTCTAGCTTGATGCCATCCTCTTATAATTGTTTTCGATTGTGAGAATTCTTTTCACCCATCCGGAGCAATTCAGGAGTCTTTTCAGTTTGATTTTCTGGAGCCCATCATCTTAGAATTATTCATTCCAGCTTTCCGCTCTCGTTCTCCAAATCTTACCGGTGCATCATTCAAGTATTCTCTAATCAGCTCGTGATCTCTCCGTTCTATTGTATCAAATTCTCTCAAGTATTTACATTCGTTTCTAATTCTTCCCAGTGTTTCGCTATCTTTTCTTTGTTCTTTTTGTTCAAGATTCCTCTCCTCTTTATCATATCAATTCATTTGTTCTTTTCAAGTCCTACCGGTGGTTCATTGAAGACCTTACCAAGTTTGTGCTATATCTATCTTAATCCTTTCTACGACAATAAGTAGTATGCCAAATCCGTTGCTTGTCATCAATCTATATTGGTGAAGGATACGCATAACATAATTCTTATTCTTGGTTCATCTAGGTGATTTATCTTTCTCTATGTAGTTGTCCTTCATATCACATTCTTGGTTCGAGATGCTTCATCTTTTCTTTTCGGAGTTCAAAGCTCTCTCATTTATCTCGTCCCTAAGGTCCGTCTAAATCGTTGCAAGCTTTCAATTATTTTTCTCTCAATCTTTGCTTCTTTTCCATCATCCTTTTATTACCGGAGTTCTTCATGGAGGCTTTAATGGTGGTTTGTCAAAGATTCCTCAATTGTTCTTCAAGATTTCTCACGGAGTTAAGATCCGCCAAGCTATACTCAAAAATAAACATGGTGTTTAACACATGTTTTGTTTTGATGAGTTCAATCATTCTTCATCTTGCATTCCGAAGTGCAATTCTTCCTACTTTATCTTTTGAGGTGGTGTTATGTCATTCTGGATAATTTCCCTTCAGGTTTCATGATTCACAAAGTTTTCAAGAGTGACATATTTAAATCCATCATTTTATCTTTGTTCAAGAGATCTTTTCAACCAATCAATCTTTTTGTTGGACTTGTATTGGGTTATATTTCACCTATATCCTTCCCTAAGGAATGTAGCTAATTGTGGTGTTTATCAATGATCAAATTTTCTCCTTCTCATCTTGGTGAAGAAGTTTCGCCTCCTTGTTGATCCCAATCCAATCAACTGTTTCCGTTAGTGGCGGGTTGTCACCTCATAATTTTGAGATGTGTTCCATAATCCCACAACAAGCTTGTTCTTTTCGTTGTTGATTTTCCAACAACTCCGTTATAACCTTCTTGGAAGGGTGCTTTCCAAGCGCATTTGTGGCAGAAGTTGTCATTTTCTTCTCCATTCTTTTATTCCAATGATCTATCTTCTATTATTTCTTCCGGAGTGATGTTACTCTCTATGACCCATCATCTCATTTTGTAAATATCATGTTCTTTTCCTTGCTTATCCGTTTAGCAGGAGTGTTGTGTCCTTTGCTCAAGTTCGTTTCATCTTATCAAGTCTTGCATCTCTTTTCAACCCGAGTGCTTGCATGTACTTCTTGTCCATTGTAACCCTTTTCTTATGTCTTTCAACCTACAAGGTTCTCATAATGTTGCTTGTTCCTCGTGTCTAACGGAGTGTTTTCAATCTCGTTCATCTCCCTTGTATTCTCTCTTTCAGTTTGTTCAACCTCTCAAGGTTCTTTGGTTTCATTCATCTGTCAAGGAAGCAACTTTATTTTACCTCTTCCTCTTTTGTTTCTCCCCGGTGCCATCCTAGATCTTGGGACGAGATCCTCTTGTAGTGGTGGAGTGTTGTAACGCCCCAAGACCGACGCTCCAGATGCCTTCCTTGTTTCACGAGTCAGTTGTGTTATTTATTTGTTTGTTGCGTTCATCATCGCATCATTCGCATTGCATCGGCACTCTATTGCCGTCATGTTTTCAAGAGTTGCATTCATTCGTGATTGCCACCACTTCTTTGTCTCTGTTGACCTTCTCTCGGACCAATCAGTCCGCTCTCTTCTCTCTTGTCTTCTCCATGGCCTTTTGTCAGACCCTGTTGTCTTCGATTTCCCCTCTCATCTATATGGCCAGCCTCTTTGCACATTTCCTCGACCACTTGCGCGCGTCCGAAACCTCTCCGAACCCGACACGCACGGTCATGACCAACAGGTCCGGATCATCCCCAAATATCCCTAAAACATCTCCATTTTCTTATTTGGACTCCCTACCTATTTATTTCTCAGCCGTCCGTTTGCGATCGGAGGGGCTAGAATATCCCCTAACCTAATCCACATGCTATAAATAAACTAGTCCAATCCTAATCTTTAGGAGGCTTGTCCCATCAGTCTCGTCCCCGCCGCCAGCCATCCACCCACTCGCCTCGCACCTTGGGATCCTCCCAAATCCATCCCGGGCCAACCATCATCTCTCCTCGATCCATCCACCCAACCACACCGCAGCCAGCCGCCTTGCGGCACCCTCTCCCTCGAGCTCCAATGGAACCGCGCCACCAGGACCCCCGCGGGCTCAAGCCCCTGCGCTGTGCTCCTCCGCTGCTGCGAGCCTCTGCCACGCCTCGTGCCCGAACTCCTTCCCGAGCCGGAGCTCCTTCCTCGACCTCACCTCCACCTCGTCGCGCCGGTGACTCGTCACGCCGGACTCCTCCCGCAGCAGCACCGCACCAAGCCTTGCGCCGCAGCCTCCTTCTCCTCGTGCCCGTGCACGAGCGAACGAGCTCAAGATCCCTCCTCTCGGTCGCTTCGCCCCCGAGCACGCAAGACCAGCAGGACCGCGCCCTTCCTCCCGTCTCTCTCTTACTTCCTCTTGTTCTCTCTCTCGGTTCTCTCTGTCTCTTTCGTCAGGTTTCTGCGACGCCTCGTCGTTGTTTTGCCCGGTCACCGTTCAAGTTCGCGTTTGGACCGGATCTCCTCTGCTCCGCCGCCGTGGCCTCGGATCCGGTTGGTTCCCGTGTACCTTCGCCCCGCCAAGCCCTCGTCGCGCCGCCCTTCGCCAAGTCCACCATCGACGGTCTCTGCTTCCCCTGCAACGAGCAGCAGCCGCTGCATCTTCTCTGCATCGAGCGCCGCTCGATCCCGCCTGCACCCGTTGACCGCTTCAACCTTCCGCGTGGGCTAGCCCCTCCCTAAGGCCCAGATCTGCCTCCACCGGCCTCCTCTCCAAGGCCCAGCCGCCAGCTCGCCCGCTTCGGCCTGCCTCTGCCCTACACCAACGGGCTTGGCCCATGGTGAGCAGCTCCCCCACCCCAGAGTGCTCAGATTCGGCCCAGTGTGTTTTTCCCTTGTTTGCGAATTTCCTAATTATCTAGAGAAACCTGTTTTGTAGAAAACCCTCCACGTTCATGCATGTAATAACTCCACAACCGTGCATCGGTTTAATATGTTTTATATATGTAAAATTCTTAAAATTTCATCTAGTTTCATAATATGCTGCTTTCATCCATGTTAAAAATGTTGTTTGGTTAAATTTGCATAAATGCCATGCTAAAATGGTTTATTTCATACCTAATTAACCGTAGCTCCGAATTTAATAAACTTTATATGTAAATGGGGTAGAAAAATGCCTAGTTTAACATGGTGCACTTTATTTTTCTGTTTAACAACAATAAAATTGTGTTTAGGGCAGAACAGTAGCAAATTCGAAATATGCATATGAGGATTTTCCGGGTTGTTCCGGCCTCATTTAAACTTGCCTAAATGGTTAGTTTACTTATGCTTCACCTCTTGCCATGTTAAATAACATTTAACATTGTTGGGTACATAAACGAGAGCGAACTAAATAACTTGAATGTGGTGTTTCGTCAATATGCAACTCGTTGCATATTGAGCTCCACTTAATTTGTAGTATTGTTTGTTGCACTTTGCCATGCCATGCTCATTAAACAGGACATGTATCATACTTGATTGTACATCATGCCATGCTTATGTGATGGTTGTTTACCATGTTGCTTGCTTCTTTTCGGTTTGCTTCTCTCGTTAGCTTCGGTTTCGTTCTGGAGTTGTGAGGATTCGTTCGACTATGTCCGTTTGTCTTCTTCATGGACTCATTCTTCTCCCCAGCGGGATCTCAGGCAAGATGACCATTACCCTCGATATCACTTCTATCTTTGCTTGCTAGTTTTCGCTCTATCGCTATGTTCGCGCTACCTACCACCTGTTTGTCATGCCTCCCATATTACCATGTCAAGCCTCTAACCATCCTTTCCTAGCAAACCGTTGTTTGGCTAAGTTACCGCTTTTGCTCAGCCCTTCTTATAGCATTGCTAGTTGCAGGTGAAGATGAAGCTAGTTCCATGTTGGAACATGGATATGTTGGGATATCATAATATCTCTTATTTAATTAATGCATCTATATACTTGGTAAAGGGTGGAAGGCTTGGCCTTATGCCTGGTGTTTTGTTCCACTTTTGCTACCCCTAGTTCCCATCATACCGGTGTTATGTTCCTTGATTTTGCGTTCCTTACGCGGTTGGGGATTTATGGGACCCCCTTGACAGTTCGCTTTGAATAAAACTCCTCCAGCAAGGCCCAACCTTGGTTTTATCATTTGCCACCTAAGCCTTTTTCTCTTGGGTTTTCGCGAGCCCGAGGGTCATCTTTATTTTAAACCCCCGGGCCAGTGCTCCTCCGAGTGTTGGTCCAACCTGGGCGATGTCCTACACCCCCTGGATAACCAGGGTCTATGCCAACCCGACGTCTTGCCCATCCGGTGTGCCCTGAGAACGAGATACGTGCAACTCCTATCGGGATTTGTCGGCAGATCGGGCGGATTCCGAGCCTGATCGGGTCTTCCCGGGAGAAGGAATATCCTTTGTTGACCGTGAGAGCTTGTGATGGGCTAAGTTGGGACACCCCTGCAGGGTATAAACTTTCGAAAGCCATGCCCGCGGTTATGGGGCGGATGGGAATTTGTTAATATCCGGTTGTAGAGAACTCGACACTTGACTTAATTAAAATGCATCAACCGCGTGTGTAGCCGTGATGGTCTCTTTTCGGCGGAGTCCGGGAAGTGAACACGTTTGGGTTATGTATGAACGTAAGTAGTTTCAGGATCACTTCTTGATCACTTCTAGCATCTCGACCATTGTGCTGCTTCTCTTGTCGTTCTTATTTGCGTATATTAGCCACCATATTTGCTTAGTGCTTGCTGCAGCTCTGCTACGTCTTGAGCTTGCGTTGGTTTTCCCCGAAGAGGAGAGGATGATGCAGCAGAGTAGCGTAAGTATTTCCCTCAGTTTTTGAGAAACAAGGTATCAATCCAGTAGGAGGCCAATGCAAGTCCCTCGTACCTACATTAAAGCAAATAACTCCTCACAACCAACGCGAATAGGGGTTGTCAATCCCTTCACCGTCACTTATGAGAGTGAGATCTGATAGAGATGATAGATAGTAATTTTGGTATTTTTGGTATAAAGATGCAAAGTAAAATAAAAGGCAAAGTAAAAAAGCAAAACAATAATAAAGCATAGGATGATTAACATGATAAAAATAGACCCCGGGGCCATAGATTTCACTAGTGGCTTCAAGAGCGTAAGTATTTTACTACGGTGAACGAATTCATCGCTGAGCAATCGATGTAATTGAGCATAGTTATGAGAATATCTAGGTATGATCATGTATATAGGCATCACGTCCGAGACAAGTAGACCGACTCTCACCGCATCTACTACTATTACTCCACTCAAATCGTGGCTATCCAAAGATGCATCTACAGTATTAAGTTAATGAAAACAGAGTAACACCTTAAGCAAGATGACATGATGTAGAGGAATAAATTCATGCAATATGATAAATACCCCATCTTGTTATCCTTGATGGCAACAATACAATACGTGCCTTGCAACCCTTTACATCGGGTAAGGACACCGCAAGATTGAACCCAAAGCTAAGCACTTCTCCCATTGCAAGAACTACCAATCTAGTCACCAAACCAAGCGGATAATTCAAGAGACTTGCAAAGATAACTCAATCATACATAAAAGAATTCAGAGAAGATTCAAATATTGCTCATAGATAATCTTGATCATAAACCCACAATTCATCGCCTCAACAAACACACCGCAAAAAAGAAGATTACATCGAATAGATCTCCACGAGAGAGGGAGAACATTGTATTGAGATCCAAAAGAGAGAAGAAGCCATCTAGCTACTAACTATGGACATGAAGGTGCAAGTAAACTACTCACACTTCATTGGAGAGGCTATGATGATGATGTAGAAGCCCTCCATGGTGGAATGCCCTTCCGTGAACTCCTAATGTGTCCCATGATGGGATCTCGTGGATACAGAAAGTTGCGGTGGTGGAATTAGGTTTTTGGCTCCGTATCTGATCTGTTGGGGGTACGTAGGTATATATAGGAGGAAGGAGTACGTCGGTGGAGCTTTGGGGGGGCCATGAGGCAGGGGGTGCGCCCTAGGGGGGCGCCCTCCACCCTAGTGGCCACCTCCCTCCTTTCTTGACCGAGGGTCCAAGTCTCCTGGATCTATCTGATGAGAAAATCACGCCTCAAGATTTCATTCCGTTTGGACTCCTTTTGATATTCCGCTTTCTTCAAACATCAAATAGGCAAAAAGCGCAATTAAATTTGGGCCACGGTTAATAGGTTAGTCCCAAAAGTAATATAAAAGTGGAAAATAAAGCCCAATATAGTCCAAAACAATAGATAATATAGCATGGAGCAATCAAAATTATAGATACGTTGGAGACGTATCGTGCATCCCAAGCTTAATTCTCGCCGTCTCGAGTAGGTAAATGATAAAAAGAGAATTTTTGATGTGGAGTGCTACTTGGCATAATTTCAATGTAACTCTTCTTAATTGTGGTACGAATATTCAGATCCGAAAGATTCAAGACAAAATTTCATATTGACATAAAAATAATAATACTTCAAGCATACTAACTAAGCAATTATGTCTTCTCAAAATAACATGGCCAAAGAAAGTTCATCCCTACAAAATCATATAGCTTAGTCATGCTCCATTTTCACACACAAGAATGCTATCATCATGCACAACCCCGATGACAAGCCAAGCAATTGTTTCATACTTTAGTAATCTCAAACCTATAAACTTTCACGCAATATATGAGCGCGAGCCATGGACATAGCACTATGGGTGGAATATAATATAATGATGGGGGTTATGTGGAGAAGACAAAAAAGGAGAAGGTCTCACATCAACGAGGCTAATCAACGGGCTATGGAGATGCCCATCAATTGATGTTAATGCAAGGAGTAGGGATTGCCATGCAATAGATGCACTAGAGCTATAAATGTATGAAAGCTCAACAAAAGAAACTAAGTGGGTGTGCATCCAACTTGCTTGCTCACGAAGACCTAGGGCATTTGAGGAAGCCCATCGTTGGAATATACAAGCCAAGTTCTATAATGAAAAATTCCCACTAGTATATGAAAGTGACAACATATGAAACTCTCTATATGAAAAATATGGTGCTACTTTGAAGCACAATATATGAGACTCGCTATATGAAGAACATGGTGCTACTTTGAAGCACAAGTGTGGAAAAAGAGATAGTAACATTGCCCCTTTTTTTGGGCCTTTTTTTTCTTTTGGCCTTTCTCTTTTTTTGGGGGACAAAGCTCTAGAAAATGATGATCATCACACTTCTATTTATTTACAACTCAATGATTACAACTCGATACTAGAACAAAGTATGACTCTATATGAATGCCTCCGTGATGTAAGGGATATGCAATGAATCAAGAGTGACATGTATGAAAGAATTATGAACGGTGGCTTTGCCACAAATACTATGCCAACTAGATGATCATGCTAAGCAATATGACAATGATGAATGTGTCATGAAGAACGATATGGTGGAAAGTTGCATGGCAATATATCTCGGAATGGCTATGGAAATGCCATAATAGGTAGGTATGGTGGCTGTTTTGAGGAAGATATAAGGAGGTTTATGTGTGAAAGAGCGTATCATATCACGGGGTTTGGATGCATCGGTGAAGTTTGCACCAACTCTCAATGTGAGAAAGGGCAATGCACGGTATCGAAGAGGCTAGCAATGATGGAAGGGTGAGAGTGCGTACAATCCATGGACTCAACATTAGTCATAAAGAACTCACATACTTATTGCAAAAATCTACAAGCCATCAAAAACCAAAGCACTACACACATGCTCCTAGGGGGATAGATTGGTAGGAAAAGACCATCGCTCGTCCCCGACCGCCACTCATAAGGAGGACAATCAAATAACACCTCATGTTTCAAATTTGTTACATAACGTTTACCATATGTGCATGCTACGGGACCTGCAAACTTCAACACAAGCATTTCTCAAATTCACAACTACTCAACTAGCACGACTTTGATATTATCACCTCCATATCTCAAAACAATTATCAAGCATCAAACTTTTCTTAGTATTTAACACACTCAAAAGAAAGTTTTACAAATCTTGAATACCAAGCATATTATTATTTTAAGCAAATTACCATGCTATTTAAGACTCTGAAAATAATCTAAGTGAAGCATGAGAGATCAATAGTTTCTTTAAAACAAATCCACCACCGTGCTCTAGAAGATATAAGTGAAGTACTAGAGCAAAACTATAAAGCTCAAAAGATATAAATGAAGCACATAGAGCAAAACTATCAAGCTCAAAAGATATAAGTGAAGCACATAGAGCAAAACTATCAAGCTCAAGAGATATAAGTGAAGCACATAGAGTATTCTAAAAAATTCCAATTCATGTATGGCTCTCTCAAAAGGTGTGTACAGCAAGGATGATTGTGGTAAAATAACAAGCAAAGACGCAAATAATACAAGATGCTCCAAGCAAAACACATATCATGTGGTGAATAAAAATATATCTCCAAGTAAAGTTACCGATGGAAGTGGGCCGAAAGAGGGATGCCTTAGGGCATCCCCAAGCTTTGACTTTTGGTGTCCTTGGATTATCTTGGGGTGCCATGGGCATCCCCAGCCTTAGGCTCTTGCCACTCCTTGTTCCATAATCCATAAAAAAATTCACCCAAAACTTGAAAACTTCACAA
The DNA here is from genome assembly GCA_021605145.1 of Aegilops bicornis. NCBI lineage: Eukaryota > Viridiplantae > Streptophyta > Magnoliopsida > Poales > Poaceae > Aegilops > Aegilops bicornis. The sequence continues at coordinate 439,627,591 of CM038675.1, read as the reverse complement.
CACAAAACTCAACAGAAATCTCGTGAGCTCCGTTAGCGAAAGAAAACAAAAGACCACTTCAAGGTACTGTAATGAACTCATTCTTTATTTATAATGGTGTTAAACCTACTGTATTCCAAATTCTATATGGATTATAAACTATTTTACTAGCCATAGATTCATCAAAATAAGCAAATGTAGCGACCCGACCTCAGACGGTCAAGCCTTCGTATTCTTGTGCCATCCTCGGATCAAGGTATCTTTGGCACACACAGTACATCAATGTATATATCAAAGTGCAATCACATGTATAAATAATGTAAAACTGATATATACCTCTTAATACTCAATGGAAACAATCAAACGGGTGTGGAGTCCCATCAACGCCATCGGCGAGTTGAGTGTAGACCGTAACCTCAGATCGTAACTCTTACTCGTCGAGGAAATATACGCAACATGATACGTTGCAGCTGTAGGTCAAGACATTGAATGTCTGGCAAGATCACAATATGAATAAACAGATGGTAAAACTATACTATATGCAATTTGGCTTTGTGGCTCAGATTCGAGTTTTTGTTTGCGTAAAAGCTGATTTTATTTTCCCTACATCAAAGGAATAAATGAAGTCTGTACTATGGAGTTTTCTATCATGACATGGTTCCGCCAACCGATGTCTCATAGCCCAAAATCTTCATATGTTGCCCACAATTAAGTTATCAAATCCGGTGTTGAGAGTTAGAGATAGATCCAAGTCCAGATGCTCAAATTGTCCGTGAATCGGGGACACGGCTAATCGATTAGGTTTTAACCCTCCGCAGAGGTTTGTACACTTTACCCGCAAGATTCGATCCTCTCTTTGCGTTCTCGAACTTCGTGGTGTTTGAGAACAAGATGACCGAAACATGGTCTTAAGAGTTCCTCGACCACCGTCCGTACTCATCCCATCCTACCGTAGTTCTACATCCGCTAGTACCGCCCCACCAGAGTCACCACTAAGGTCAACCAAGCCAGAGCCCATAATGACTTGCGGTTGCACAGGTAAGCTTCCGGCCATGAAGTATTCTTCCGTCTCTTTGAGTCTGGGTGAAGCTTTCCGCAAGATGTCATGGCGCTTCTCCATGCATCCCGGCCAACCACTGGGTTCTCCAGGGTGCCCATCAACCGTCCTTCACCCAAAGAGTGTGTATTGAATTCTTGTCTCGAGTCTTGAAGTCTTGAGGTCTTGAAGATGCAGTCCTTGCAGATTCCATCATGGAGTTGTCGTCATCGACGTAGAGTCCTCCTTCTTCACACCACTCTCGTGCACTCATACCAAACCCCGTCTACTATAGCGTAGCATCAAAATAAAATATCGCCCTGCTTGGTAACAGGTGATGGGTTCCTACCTCATGCATACTACTCAACTACAAGGATTCAATAACACTACTGAGGGGTGATTGCAAAGATGTCACTAAATGCAATAAAACATAGGTATGAAAGCATGGTCAAAGTGAACTTGCCTGGTTGACGATCTTCGAAAACTAGGGTTTCGTAGTAGCAATCTTCGTGATCGAAATTCTACCGAGGCAAACAATAACTATAATAAGCACATAGCAATAGGATCACATAACACAACATAACAAAGTAACATAACACAACAAAACAACCAAAACCAAATCCAAAAGAAAAACTCAAAGAAAGGCCACTCAAGTTTCCTACTTCAAACAATAACAAAAATAGTTTTATATAATAAAAATTTCTTAATATAACCTAATCATGGTTTTAGGTTAAATTAATGTAAAAGGTTTCACTAAGCAACTAGGAGCAAAAAGAATTAATTAAAAAGCTATTATAAAACTCATTTTAGGCCTAATCCAATTTCTATTAAGAAAATAATTTAAAACTTTTATTAATTATAATTAAAAGTTCATCTACTAGAATGACAGAAACTAACCTAGAATAACAAATCACAAGTTAAAAATAAATTAATTTACTAATTAATTAATTAGGAAAACAGGAACTAGTTAATTAATTAGGATTAATAGGATTCTGTCTAAAACTAATTATTTAATAATCCAAAAATACTCAAATTAATTTCTAGGGTTTGGCAATGTCAAAATAAAATGATGGCAAAAAGAATCATGCAAAAATAATTTTTCTAACTAAAGTTATAGCAGATTTGCTATTCTGACTAAAACAATATTAAAGCATTTGTAAATATTTGAAAGAATTAAATTGCAAAACTCCGTTCAAATTCTTTATAGTTGAAGAAGTCATGTCATCTTCTCTCATTGATTTTAATAGGATGAATTTGAATTTACCGGAGAAGGGGAAAGTCATTTTATTCCCTCTCATTCAAAAGTTTTTGAAAAGGTTCAAATTTCACTCAAGTTTAATTCACTCAAGCAAACAAACAAACAAACAATTCAATTAATTATATTAACATTCCAAAATTTAGAATTATGGGATGTTACAAACCTACCACACTTAAAATGAATCTCGTCCTCGAGATTCGAAGAGGCTAGCAAGAAAAAGGTTAGGGGTTGGGGTCTTCTAGCAAATGTTTTGGTCGAAAAGGTCGGGGTGCTACCACGCTTAAAAACAAGGTCATGGTTCCAATAAACTCAGATACTTCCTCCGGAGGCTGACAATGTATGCCTCTTCACATATCTTACAATAGCTCCTTCATTAAAGCTCTTACGCTGGAAGTATAGGGTGTTCCTCAAAATCTTGGGTCGGTGTGTCAAAGTTGAAGTTCGTCCGAGGTCGGATCTTCTTAGTCGATAGGTCTGTGTCCAATCTAGACAACTATCGAAACACTCATGGTGGTCTACCATTAATGGTTTCTCCCGCAGAGAACGGGTCTGGGTTGAACTTCACCGTATATCCTACGATTGGCAACGGTTTGCTGTAGAAGGGTTCCATCGTACTACCATTCTATGGTTTTATGGCTTATCGTGGTCGACACTCTTCTAAGGTTTTCGAGGCTCTCGATTTTCCATCAACATATGATAGTTCATGATAGAAGTCTTGGTATGGGGCCAATCCATCCCGTGCATTTGAATCATTACCACATACGTAAATATCGAATCACGTATTCTAACACTTGGGCATACTCACAAGCATTGCCGAATTTCTCTTGTTCTCGAACCGGGTTCGAGTAATTCCATGGTTTACGCAAGCCAAACAAAACATCTATCGTTACTTCACCACTCTCGTGTTTTTGCGTAACCTATCCGGGTGTGTCCTATTTCTCATAAATCTTGCGTGCACAAGGTTTATTTCTTGGTGTATCATTGTGCTTCCGGATAAGACGTGATCTCATCGTGGTCTTCTTGAATTCCTCCCAAGTTCTTGCTCCTTTAAATCCTTGTATGGATTGATGCATTCTCCACTGTGTTGCAGCACTTTCTCAGAAAGTAATCAAGAGCGTATTGGACCTCATACTTCCTTGAAACCAAATTGTTCCCAAGTGATTCTCCATGTTCGCATCCATAGCTCTCGCCTCTACTGAAGTCTTGATCCAGAGAATATCACCCAACTTCATTCATCATCTATGGGGTTCAAGGGTTTTAAGGTGAGATGAGAGAGAGGTGGGGAGGGATATACACACAATACAAACAATAGTTTTTTTATGAAACAAGTTTTACTTTGTGGCTGTCGGAAAACATCAAACAAATGACAGCTCACACATCGTCGCATCTAACGTAAGTGTGTAACAGGGGTTTGGTCTTCTAAAGGTCAAATATTTCTTTAGGAACTTCAAATCTTCGGAGTCTTCAACTGTTGTAGCTTCTAATACATGGTGAAATCCTCTTTACTTGGAAGAGGTCATCAGTCCTCCGATATCTTTCTTGGAGTGGCTTGATTGATCCTTCATGTGGTCAAAAGGAAAAGGGGTATATCCTAACTATTTTGAGGTGAGAGTGTCTATTCGATAAAATCAGAAAGAGATGAGAAGTAATAGTCTTTTTGAAAATAAAGTTTTAGAGATATCCCGTCCTAGGGCTTTTCGGTTTCTAGGGTCACGTCCTACAAATAACATGTGCTCGATACCATCTCTCAGTAGCGACCCGACCTCAGACGGTCAAGCCTCGTATTCTTGTGCCATCCTCGGATCAAGATAGTCGGCACACACAAGACATCAATGTATATATCAAAGTGCAATCACATGTATAAATAATGTAAAACTGATATATACCTCTTAATACTCAATGGAAACAATCAAACGGGTGTGGAGTCCCATCAACGCCATCGGCAGTTGAGTGTAGACCGTAACCTCAGATCGTAACTCTTACTCGTCGAGGAAATATACGCAACATGATACGTTGCAGCCGTGTAGGTCAAGACATTGAATGTCTAAGCAAGATCACAATATGAATAAACAGATGGTAAAACTATACTATATGCAATTTGGCTTTGTGGCTCTGTATCTGAGTTTTTGTTTGCGTAAAAGCTGATTTTATTTTCCCTACATCAAAGGAATAAATGAAGTCTGTACTATGGAGTTTTCTATCATGACATGGTTCCGCCAACCGATGTCTCATAGCCCAAAATCTTCATATGTTGCCCACAATTAAGTTATCAAATCCGGTGTTGAGAGTTCCGAGATAGATCCAAGTCCAGATGCTCAAATTGTCCGTAACCGGGGACACGGCTAATCGATTAGGTTTTAACCCTCTGCAGAGGTTTGTACACTTTACCCGCAAGATTCGATCCCTCTTTGCGTTCTCGAACTTCGTGGTGTTTGAGAACAAGATGACCGAAACATGGTCTTCCAAGAGTTCCTCCGACCACCGTCCGGTACTCATCCCATCCTACCGTAGTTCTACATCCGCTAGTACCGCCCCACCAGAGTCACCACTAAGGTCAACCAAGCGAGCCCATAATGACTTGCGGTTGCAGGTAAGCTTCCGCCATGAAGTATTCTTCCGTCTCTTTGAGTCTGGGTGAAGCTTTCCAAGATGTCATGGCGCTTCTCCATGCATCCCGCCAACCACTGGGTTCTCCAGGTGCCGTCGGCCAAATCCTTCACCCAAAGAGTGTGTATTGAATTCTTGTCTCGAGTCTTGAAGTCTTGAGGTCTTGAAGATGCACGGTCCTTGCAGATTCCATCATGGAGTTGTCGTCATTGACGTAGAGTCCTCCTTCTTCACACCACTCTCGTGCACTCATACCAAACCCCGTCTACTATAGCGTAGCATCAAAATAAAATATCGTCCGGGCTTGGTAACAGGGTGATGGGTTCCTACCTCATGCATACTACTCAACTACAAGGATTCAATAACACTACCGAGGGGTGAGTGCAAAGATGTCACTAAATGCAATAAAACATAGGTATGAAAGCATGGTCAAAGTGAACTTGCTCGGTTGACGATCTTGAAAACTAGGGTTTCGTAGTAGCAATCTTCGCACTCCGGAAATTCTACCGAGGCAAACAATAACTATAATAAGCACATAGCAATAGGATCACATAACACAACATAACAAAGTAACATAACACAACAAAACAACCAAAACCAAATCCAAAAGAAAAACTCAAAGAAAGGCCACTCAAGTTTCCTACTTCAAACAATAACAAAAATAGTTTTATATAATAAAAAAATTTCTTAATATAACCTAATCATGGTTTTAGGTTAAATTAATGTAAAAGGTTTCACTAAGCAACTAGGAGCAAAAAGAATTAATTAAAAAGCTATTATAAAACTCATTTTAGGCCTAATCCAATTTCTATTAAGAAAAATAATTTAAAACTTTTATTAATTATAATTAAAAGTTCATCTACTAGAATGATGTAAACTAACCTAGAATAACAAATCACAAGTTAAAAATAAATTAATTTACTAATTAATTAATTAGGAAAACAGGAACTAGTTAATTAATTAGGATTAATAGGATTCTGTCTAAAACTAATTATTTAATAATCCAAAAATACTCAAATTAATTTCTAGGGTTTGGCAATGTCAAAATAAAGTGATGGCAAAAAGAATCATGTAAAAATAATTTTTCTAACTAAAGTTATAGCAGATTTGCTATTCGACTAAAACAATATTAAAGCATTTGTAAATATTTGAAAGAATTAAATTGCAAAACTCCGTTCAAATTCTTTATAGTTGAAGAAGTCATGTCATCTTCTCTCATTGATTTTAATAGGATGAATTTGAATTTACGGAGAAGGGGAAAGTCATTTTATTCCCTCTCATTCAAAAGTTTTTGAAAAGGTTCAAATTTCACTCAAGTTTAATTCACTCAAGCAAACAAACAAACAAACAATTCAATTAATTATATTAACATTCCAAAATTTAGAATTATGGGATGTTACAGCAAACAACACAGGGAAAATAGAATCTGTCAAAAACAGAACAGTCTGTAGTAATCTGTAACTAACGCAAACTTCTGGAACTCCAAAAATTCAGCCAAAATAGGAGGACCTAGGCAATCTTTTTATTGATCAGCAGGAATTGGAATCACTATTTTATCACGTTTTGGTGATTTTTAACAATTGTTTTCGTGAACCGAAATTTTCTGGAAATTACAGCAAGATCAAATAACCATTATCCAATAAGATCCTATAGGTTTAACTTGGCACAAACACTAATTAAAACATAAAACCACATATAAACAGAGGGTAGATGGATTATTTATTCCTAAACAGAACTTGGTAGGCAATCCATAAGTGGCTCTCATAATAGATTTATATGGTAATTTTATATTCTTCCTAGGGAAGTGTTCCATGCCTTTCTTTAATGGGAATTGGAATCTAATATTCCCTTCATTCACATCAATAATTGCACCAATCGTTTTAAGGAAAGGTCTACCAAGAATAATAGGACATGAAGGATTGCAATCTATATTAAGAACAATAAAGTCTACGGGCACATAATTCCTATTTGCAACAATAATAACATCATTAATTCTTCCCATAAGTTTCTTAATAGTGGTATCCGCGAGGTGCAAGTTTAGAGAGCATTCATCAAAATCACGGAAATCTAGCAAATCACACAAAGTTTTGGGAATAGTGGAAAAACTAGCACCCAAATCACATAAAGCATAGAATTCATGATCCTTAATCTTAAATTTAATAGTTGGTTCCCATTCATCATAAAGTTTTCTAGGGATGCAGACTTCCAACTCAAGTTTTTCCTCATAAGATTGCATCAAGGCATCAACGATATGTTTAGTAAACGCTTTATTTTGGCTATAAGCATGCGGAGAATTTAGCATGGATTGTAACAAGGAAATACAATCAATTAAAGAGAAACTTTAATAATTAAATTCCTTGAAATCCAAAATAGTGGGTTTAGCAACATCTAAGATTTTACTTTCTTCAATCCCACTTTTATCAATTTTAGCATCAAACTCTAAAAGCTCCGAATTCTTAGAATGCCTTCTAGGTAAAGGTGACTCATATTCAATCTCATCATTATCAAGATTCATATTGCAAAAACAAAGATTTAATGGGAGACACATCAAGAATTTTAGATCTTCATCTTGATTTTCATGGAAATCAGGTTTAGCGACCATCTTATTGACCAAGGTAGCTTGCTTATCGATATATATCGAGTCAATTTCTCAAGACGAGAAATTTGGGATCTTAAACCTTCAAATTCTTTAGACATATCATCGAGCTGTTTTTTCAAATAATTCATAGAACTTTTTGTTCCTTAAGCTCGCTTCAAGAAATTATTATGCTCAAATTGCAAAACCATAAAACTCCTGACGTTGCTTTCGATCTCTTCCAACCTTTTAAGGTGAAGATCACGAAATCTAGGTAGAGCCATAGTGACAAGCAAGCAATCCAACACACAAGCGAACAGCGAACGAGAAGAAGGCAAACGGAAAAGAGAGGAGGAGATTGGGAAAGAGAGGGCGAATAAAACAGCAAGGGTGAAGTGGGGGAGAGGAAAACGAGAGGCAAATGGCAAATAATGTAATGCGAGGGATAAGGGATTGTGATGGGTACTTGGTATGTTGACTTTTGCGTAGACTCCCCGGCAATGGCGCCAGAAATCCATCTTGCTACGTCTTGACCTTGCGTTGGTTTTCCCCGAAGAGGAGAGGATGATGCAGTAGAGTAGCGTAAGTATTTCCCTCAGTTTTTGAGAACCAAGGTATCAATCCAGTAGGAGGCCATGCGCAAGTCCCTCGTACCTACACAAAGCAAATAACTCCTCGCAACCAACGCGAATAGGGGTTGTCAATCCCTTCACTGTCACTTATGAGAGTGAGATCTGATAGAGATGATAGATAATATTTTTGGTATTTTTGGTATAAAGATGCAAAGTAAAATAAAAGGCAAAGTAAAAAAGAAAAACAATAATAAAGCGTAGGAAGATTAATATGATGATAATAGACCCGGGGCCATAGATTTCACTAGTGGCTTCTCTCAAGAGCATAAGTATTTTACTACGGGTGAACGAATTCTTGTTGAGCAATCGATGTAATTGAGCATAGTTATGAGAATATCTCAGAGCGACCGAACTCAGATGGTCAAGTCTTCGTGTTTCAAAGGTCATCCCTGGATCGGTAATGCTGACACACACAGTACTCGAAGGAATTATAAAAGAGTAGCAATCACACACTTATTACATCGAATGTCTCAAAAGAGAGCTTATTACAATAATATGGCTTAAGGCCATCTAATGCGATAACAGCGGAAGGCTTGGAAGATAAAGTGAGTCCATCAACTCCAACGGCATAGCTGAGCTGCACGGCAATGACCTTATGATCCTTACTCCTCGTCTGAAAAGTCTGCAACATAATACGTTGCAGCCCGAGAATGGGTCAAAGACATGGAATATGCCGCAATAACACAAAGATAACAGAATGTAATTATGCTATCACTACATGCATATATGGCTTGTGGAAAGCTCTATGGTTATAGTTTTTGCGAAGCCAATTTTTTCCTACAACAAAGGAATAGATTTTATTTTAACTATCATGGACACGGCTATAGCTCTTGATTGAGAAGGTATAACCCCAACTCAATCCCAAATTAAAGTAGTTAACATCCCAGCAATATTAATTTAGAGTGATGAGATACATGTGAATACTCAAGTACTAGATACTCGGAATTGTCCATAACCGGGGACACGGCTAACCATGATTAGATTGTACACTCTGCAGAGGTTTGCGCACTTTTCCCCACACGATTCGATCATCTCTGTTGGTTTCTCGCACTACATGGTGTTTGAGAAACGGATGACCGAGACATAGTCTTTCAGAAACATTAACTCTCTACACCGGGTAGACCATACCAAACCTACAAAACCCACTACCTGCTGATCTACCTCTTCAAGAGCTTCACGTAACTTACTCAACTATGCTAGAGCCCATAATAGCTTGTGGATGCACACGGAAGTTTCTAGCATGAATAATCTCAGTTCCCTTTGAGCCCTGGGTGGCGGTCCATAGGAAGATCACACGGGTACCCCAAGATTTCCAACAAAAATGCATAACAACTGGGTTCCCAGTGTGCCTCAATCCACCCAGATGTGTATTAAAGTTGACACCTTAAGTTGAACAATTAATTAACAATCTCACATCTGTCATGAAATACACTCAAACCCAATCCACGTCTACGAGCATAGCATAGCATAGCAATAATAAGCAAGCGTAGAAGTAACTCCCAAGGGTTTGATAGTAACAGGGCAATAGGTTCTACCTCAACTACTACTTCCCAACCCACAAGTTAATGACATCCTAATCATGCAATGTTTGAGGATTGGAACTAATGCATAAAAACTGGGTATGAAAAGATTATGATCAAAGTGTTACTTGCCTTCTTTGACGATCCGTGAATCCTAGAGACTCGTAGTAACACGCTTCGCACTCCGGGAATTCTATCGCAAGAAAACAATAACATACATAAGCAACAAGCAAATATGCACAAGCAAAACTCAACTCAAAGAGTTTGACTGGAGAGTTCAATTTAAGAACTCCGGTTCGCAAAAAGAATCAAACCAAACCGAGCAACGAAACTCAAACGGCAAAAGAAATAAGATCCGTTTACTAATCTAAACTAGGGTCAAAATTTACAGAGACAAAAGCTGGTTTAAGTTGGTTATTCGGAAAGAGGGTTTCGAGATGAAACTCCAGGCGCTTGAATCGCCTCGATTCCAAAGAACGAAATTAAAAGTTATACTAGATCGAAAATCGGATCAGAAATCACGATCAGGAAAATCGCGGAATAAATCCGATAAAAAGAAAAGCGACGAACAGTTTAACGAACGAACGTTCGTTAACTTAAACTAAACAAAGAACGCGTTCGTTGGAACGAACGAACGAGTGAACGCTCGCTAAATAAATAAACCGGAGAGTAAAACCGATCTATTAAAAACGGAACTAGGGTTTTTCTAAAAAAACGAAGTGGTTTTTTTCTTTAAAAAAACCGGCGACTAAGCGGTACCTTCCCAAGGGCTGGGCGGCTCTAGCGGGCGGGGTTCTTGAGGGGCGGTGGGGGAGGCGGCGACGGCGGCTAAAAGGCGGCGGCGGCTCGGGCGGCGGTGGTTTCACGGCTCGGCCAAGTGAGGCGGCGGGTGGTGGTGGTGAGGCGGTATTTAAGGAGGGAGGGGAGGTGGCTTGGGAGGGGGCGCTGGGAGGAGTCCGGCTCGGGCTCCTCGGCGTCTGAGGCTGCGCACGGGCGGGAAGGCGGCGAGGCGAGTGAGACTGGCTGGGCCTTGGGCACAGTCGGGAGCCATGCAAGTTTTTTTTAAATAAATTCCGCCGAAACTTAGAAAAATCCTAGAAAAATAAATAAAAATCTAAAAATACCAAAATAAAATTTCACCGTCTAAATGAAATATTTAGGACGAGGTGAACATTTTCTTGGCCCCTAAAATGCAATTTTTAAAACGTGCAAAATTTTCTAGGGCAAATAAAATTCCAAATAAAATCAAATAAAATCCAAATAATGATTTTAACATTTTCCTCCAATATTTCAATTTTTTTTGGAGAAGTCATATTATCTCCTCTCATTTATTTTAATAAGAAATATTTTTCGGAGAGAAAAATAATTAAAATAAAAAATCCTTGTTTTCATTATTTGATAAAATCAAATACGAAAATTCGGAAAATCCCCAACTCTCTCCGAGGGTCCTTGAGTTGCTTAGGATTTCGAGGATTGCGGAACAAAGATGCAATAAAATATGATATGCATAGATGACCTATGTATAACATTCCAAATTGAAAATTTGGGATGTTACAATATCTAGGTATGATCATGTATATAGGCATCACGTCCGAGACAAGTAGACCGAATCCTGCCTACTCCACTCATCGACTTCTATCCAGCATGCATCTAGAGTATTAAGTTAATGAAAACAGAGTAACGCCTTAAGCAAGATGACATGATGTAGAGGAATAAATTCATGCAATATGATAAATACCCCATCTTGTCATCGTCGATGGAAACAATACAATACGTGCCTTGCAACCCTTTACATCCTTTGGGTAAGGACACCGCAAGATTGAACCCAAAGCTAAGCACTTCTCCCATTGCAAGAACTACCAATCTAGTTGGCACAAACCAAACGGATAATTCAAGAGACTTGCAAAGATAACTCAATCATACATAAAAGAATTCAGAGAAGATTCAAATATTGCTCATAGATAATCTTGATCATAAACCAACAATTCATCGATCTCAACAAACACACCGCAAAAAGAAGATTACATCGAATAGATCTCCACGAGAGAGGGGGAGAACATTGTATTGAGATCCAAAAAGAGAGAAGAAGCCATCTAGCTACTAACTATGGACCCGAAGGTCCAAGTAAACTACTCACACTTCATCGGAGAGGCTATGATGATGATGTAGAAGCCCTCCGTGGTGGAATCCCCTTCCGTGAACTCCTAACAGGTCCCAAGATGGGATCTCGTGGATACAAAAAGTTGCGGCGGTGGAATTAGGTTTTTGGCTCAGATCCGATCCGTTGAAGTGCGTGAGGTATATATAGGAGGAAGGAATGCGTTGGTGGAGCTTGGGGGGCCCACGAGGCAGGGGCGCGCCTCCACCCTCGTGGCCGCCTCCTCCTTTCTTGATCGAGGGTCCAAGTCTCCGGATCTTATCTCGATGAGAAAATTACGTTCCTCAAGATTTCATTCCGTTTGGACTCCGCTTTGATATTCCGCTTTCTTCAAAACTTTGAAATAGGCAAAAAACAAAGAATTCGGGCTGGGCCACCGGTTAATAGGTTAGTCCCAAAAGTAATATAGAAGTGGAAAATAAAGCCCAATATAGTCCAAAACAATAGATAATATAGCATGGAGCAATCAAAAATTATAGATATGTTGGAGACGTATCAAGCTCCACCTCATTACCCCATCCTACCCATAAGCTTAAATAGTCTTGATCTCGCGGGTTTTGAGATTGCCGAGTCCTCGTGACTCACAGATACAACCAAAACAGTTGCAGGTGCCGACGATACCAGTGCAGGTGACGCAACCGAGCTCAAGTGGCCCTTCGCAGAGGGAAGTAGGGATTTGTAAAGGTGCCAGAGCTCAATGCGAAAAACTTAGAGATAAAAACATTTTGGGAGGTGTGCCTTTCCCGCCAACGAAAACGACTTACAGTTCCCAACACTTTCCATGCTAGATATATCATAGGCGGTTCCCAAACAGAAATTAAAGTTTATTCCTTTTTCCACCATACTTTCACTTTCCTTGGCTAACCGTATCCACGGGTGCCCTCCATACCAACATTTTCCAAGGACTTTATTATTTGACACCATAAAGTAAAGTCATTTTTCATTTTCTGACTGGGCATCCCTAATACCTTTGCCTTACTCTCGTGCAATGACAAGTGAATAAAAACTCATCGTGAGAATAACACATCTAGCATGGAAAATATTAGCCACCCCTCACCGCCTCACGAGCAGTACGAACACACAAAAGAGAAGTTTATTTTGAAAATTATAGATGGCACATACAAATTGTCTTAGAACGGCAAAAGAATACCGCGTATAGGTAGATATAGTGGACTCATGTGGCAAAACTGGTTCAAAGGTTTTTGGATGCACAAGTAGTGATCATACTTAGTGCAAAATGAAGGCTAGCAAAAGATTGAGAAGTGACCAACCAAGAAACGAATAATCTCATAAGCGAGCATTAAGCATAATTAACACCAAATAATGCACCACAAGTAGGATATAATTTCATTGCATGACTATTGACTTTCGTGCTTGCATAGGGAATCATAAACCTTAAAACCAATATTCTTACTAAAGCATAATTACTCATCAACATGACTCACATATCACATCATCATATCTCAAAACTATTACTAAGAATCAAGTTTATTTTGTCCAATGATCTTCATGAAAGTTTTTATTATATCCTTCTTGGATATCTATCACTTTGGAACTAATTTTCATGTGTTGCTTTTGATAAGCTCATACAAATATAAGTGAAGATCATGAGCATATATTTCTTTCTCTCAAATTAATTTAAGCGAAGCAAGAGAAAATTTCTTGAAAATTTTACTAACTCTCAAATAAATCTAAGTGAAGCAAGAGAGCATTTCTTCAAAAATACTAAAGCACACCGTGCTAAAAAAGATATAAGTGAAGCACTAGAGCAAATCCATATCTCATAAAAATTTAAGTGACGCATAGAGAGCAATTCTAACAAGTCATGGCATATTTTTGGCTCTCACAAATAGGTGTATCCAGCAAGGAATGAAGACTAAAAACACAAAACAAAACAAGCAAAGACTCATATCATACAAGATGCTCCAAGCAAAACACATAGTATGTGACGAATAAAAATATTGCTTCGAGTAAAATACCGATGGTCGTTAGAAGAAACAGGGGGTGCCACTCAGGGCATCCCCAATCTTAGGCTCTTCTTACTCCTCATTCCTTCATCCATCGTAAGATAACCCAAAACTTGAAAACTTTAATCACACAAAACTCATACAAAACCTTCATGAAATCCGTTAGTATAAGAAAGCAAATCACTACTATAAGTACTGTATCAAACAAATTCATATTTTATTCTTGCATTATATTTACTGCATTCCAACTTTTCTATGGCAAAAACTCATCAAAGAAAACCATAGAATCATCAAAACAAGAACACAACGCAAAGAAAATAGAACAATTGTAGTAATATGAATATTTCAAATACTTTTGTAACTCCAAAAATTATGAACAAATTAGGACCACGTGAGCAATTTGTATATTAATCTTTAGCAAAAAGAATTGGTATTTTATCATGCTCTGGTTAAACATAAGAATTGTTTTCGTGAGCGCAAAATTTTCTGTTTTTCAGCAAGATCAAACAACTATCACCCAAGAAGATCCTAAAGGCTTTGCTTGGCATAAACACTAAATAAAACACAAAAAACACAATCATAGCAGTTGCATAATTGTGCTAACACTCAAGAACAGAAAGCAAAAAGCAAAAATAAATTTTATTCATTGGGTTGCCTCCCAACAAGCGCTATAGTTTTACGCCCTTAGCTAGGCACAAAGCAAGGATCTATGTTTTGTCATCTTTGTTCTCCAACTCCTCAATCGCACAATCAGATTTCTTTGAAGATTTAGCAAGTAAAATAGCAAAACTTCTAGGCATAAAATTGAGGAATTCGTTCTTATCAATGGGATCTCTTGCAACTTCAACAAAATTTGGATGAATACTAATCATTTAAAGATCTCCATTATTATTTCTAGAAGTTGCACCCTTGTTCTTAGTAACTTGAGTAATCTTGCTAATTTTTACGGGAGTTTTTTCAATAGTTTTAGCGGAAGCAAATTCCGTACTTAGATTACTAAAGATACCTTCCAGTTTATCAATCCGAGATGGACTTTCTTCAATTCTTTCGTGAATTACGGTCCCCTTTTCTTTCAACAACTTAAAAACTTCTCCCGCTTTTGACCCAAATTACTAGCAAAATTATGCATCTTTTTATCCAAGTTTTCAATATGCTCTTTAGTAAGCATTTTCTTTTCCATAGCATCTAATCTTTCCATGACATGCTCAAGAGTCAAAGTAGTTTCATTAATCATAAGAGGTGGTGAGCCTACTAAATTTCCCATAGCATTAAAAGCATCAAGAGCAGGACACATCAAGAAACTTCCACTGATAATCGTATCAAGGACGAATCTATACCGAGTGGTGATGCCCACATAAATACAACGAAGAAGAACAACGGTAGATGGCTTACGGATAGATCTATTATGAGCATTGCAAATTCTATACCAATCATGTTTTATATTTTATCCTCCCCTTTGTTTAAAGTTGACAACCTCGTTCTCGGGAGTGCATGCAATAGAGGAAGAGCTATCCATGAAGACAAAAATGACAAGCAAGTTTGCACACAAAACATATCTGACGAGAAAAGAGCGAACGAAAAAGAGGGCGAATAA
Source organism: Aegilops bicornis (assembly GCA_021605145.1). Taxonomy (NCBI): domain Eukaryota; kingdom Viridiplantae; phylum Streptophyta; class Magnoliopsida; order Poales; family Poaceae; genus Aegilops; species Aegilops bicornis. The sequence goes on along the minus strand of CM038675.1, from coordinate 439,612,265 downwards.
AACGGCGAATTTTTGTGAAGTGGGGGAGAGGAAAACGAGAGGCAAATGGCAAATAATGTAAATTGCGAGGAGACGAGATTTGTGATTAGGAACCTGGTATATGTTGAAGATCCTCCCCGGCAACGGTGCTAGAAATTCCTTTTGATGCGGCTTGAAGCTACGTCGGTATTTCCCCAAAGAGGAAGGGATGATGCAGCACATCGGCGGTAGGTATTTCCCTCAGTGATGAGATCAAGGTTATCGAACCAGTAGGAGAACCAAGAAACACAACGTAAATAGCATCTGCACAGAAATAACAAATACTCGCAACCCGGTGTGTAAAAGGGGTTGTCAATCCTTTTCGGGTAGCGGTGCCAGAAATTGGCAAACGGACGTGAGAGAGTACTAAATATTGATAGATCAAACGCCAAATAAAATAAATTGCCGCAAGGTATTTTTTTATTTTTGGTTTAATAGATCTGAAAATAAAAGCAAAGGAAAAATAAATCGCAAAGGCGAATAATATGGGAAAGAGACCCGGGGGCCGCAGGTTTCACTAGTGGCTTCTCTCGAGAAAAATAGAAAACGGTGGGTAAACAAATTACTATTTGGCAATTGATAGAACTTGAAATAATCATGACGATATCTGGGAAATGATCATTATATAGGCATCACGTCCAAGATTAGTAGACCGACCCCTGCTTGCATCTACTACTATTACTCCACACATCGACCGCTATCCAGCATGCATCTAGTGTATTAAGTTCATGGAGAAATGGAGTAATGCAATAAGAACGATGACATGATGTAGACAAGATCTATTTATCTAGAAATAGACCCCATCATTTTATCCTTAGTAGCAACGATACATACGGGTCGGTTCCCCTCCTGTCACTGGGATCAAGCATCGTAAGATAGAACCCACTATAAAGCACCTCTTCGCATTGCAAGATAAATAGATCAAGTTGGCTAAAAAAACCAAATATCAGAGAAGAAATACGAGGCTATAAGAAATCATGCATATAGGAGATCGAAGAAACTCAAATAACTTTCATGGGTATAAAAAGATAGATCTGATCACAAACTGAAAGTTCATCCGATCCCAACAAACACACGCAAAAAGAGTTACATCATATGGATCTCCAAGAGACCATTGTATTGATAATCAAGAGAGAGAGAGGGAGAGAGAGAGAGAGGAAGCCATCTAGCTACTAACTACGGACCCGAAGGTCTACAAAGAACTACTCACGCATCATTGGATAGGCACCAATGGAAGTGGTGAACCCATTAGTGATGGTGTCTAGATTGGATCTGGTGGTTCTGGACTCTGCGGTGGCCGGAAATGATTTTAATCGACTCCCCTAGGGTTTCTGCAATATTGGGGTATTTATAGAGCAAAGAGGTGGTTCAGGGGGTACCCGAGGTGGGCACAACCCACCAGGGCGCGCCTGGGCCTCCTGGCACGCGCTGGTGGGTTGTGCTCCCCTCGGAGTACCCTAGGTGCTTCTTCGGCCCATTGGTTGTCTTCTGGTACAAGAAAAACCTCCAAAAAGTTTCGCTGCGTTTGGACTCCGTTGGTTATTGATTTCCTGTGATGTAAAAAACATGCAGAAAACAACAACTGGCACTTGGCACTATGTCAATAGGTTAGTACCAAAAAATGATATAAAATGATTATAAAACATCCAAGATTGATAATATAACAATATGGAACAATAAAAAATTATAGATACGTTGTAGATGTATGAGTCGCTTTACGAGCGAATACCGGAAGCTTGCCTACAACACTCTCTTCATGGTCCTGAGCATCATCGCCCACCGCCAACCGGATCTCAACCTTGGGGATAGCTTCAAGAAGCTGCCGGAGGGCGCAAATGTTTCTGCTGCCGAGTAGAAGGTCGCCCCTTATGCCGACAAGGTCCTTGGCATCCCCCCTGCTCCACGAGGTCGCTAGGCCCAACCTTGTATTATCCTCGCCACCGCGTTGTCCTGCAACAAAACATGATGCATGTCATATGTTTAGGCATCATACTGCTTATGCTTGTGTGGAACTGTTGCTTTTGCTTAATCTTAATTGCATGTTTATCCCTTTTGAGTTTGTCAGTCGGCGTTCATATGATTATTCGTTGTGCGCGTTTTGTTTGCCTGCTGGTATCATACTACCACAATTGTCGTAAGGGTCGGGCCCTTAGCATTCATCTTTGCGAGGATACGTCCCGACAGTTTTTTCCTTGGTAGTTTTTTGACGTGGCCGCCCATTCTGCGAGCAGGCTCCGAACATAACAAGGGCGCGGAGAAAGAACTAGTAAGGTGCCATTACGCGAAGGATTTCCTCATTCTGCGAGCGTACTTACCGGGGTGTCAATCAACGGATTCGCACCGGTTCTCCACTCAGGATTTCCCTAAGTTGGGTAAATGCTGGACCGAGCATTGCGCGGGCTCGTCGACATTGACGACACTAGCCCTGGTGTAGCTCGATTGTTGACAAGGGAGAGTGGCGGAGAGAGAAACCTTGTGCCCTTGCACCTTGCTCCTTTCCTGAACAGGGCCTGCATGGCGACCATGCCGCCTGAACCATTTGGGATTGTGATGCCGCCATTATTCCTGGTTCCCGCCCGCTGCTGTAGCGGGGCCGGGGGGGGGGGGGAGGCGATGGAGATGGGACGTGGTACGTGGGGGAGGGATATCGCTCCCCCTATCCATCCCACCGTTCCCCGCCTTTTCTTGGGAGTCATGGATGATGAAGCCGTCAGTGAAGAAAATGATGATGAAGATGACGCGCTGCGTACACTCTCGGGTCCGCGCAAGCGGTCCCCCTACCTAGCGTGCCAAAGATGTCGTGGGAAAACACGACCACCTATGGGACCATCAGCCCCTTGTGGTTCGGCAGGGGGGAAGAGCACATTGTACAGAGAGCTGAGGGCGCAAAGCAGCACGACAGAGATCACACGGGGCCGTTTTTACTGAGGTTTGGGCTGCTGCAAGGCGTAAAACCCTACTCCTGCTTTGGTGGATTGATGAGGGGACCGTAGTGGAAACGCATCGCTCTAGCCCGGCAAGGTTGCCTCGGGGCGAGAGCGACTACGCGCGTATGAGTGTACAAGGGTCCAAATCCTTTCTAAGGTTGCCACGACCCTCCTTTTATAGATCAATGGGTCACCACAATGGCAAATCAGTCATTGTGTACTGATTAGATAGCAAACTATGCTATCATACCTAACTCTGCAGGCAGGACAAGGCGCATTAAATGTGCCCCTTAGTGTCACATTGTAGCGTAGCCCGGCAAGCCTTGCTGGGCCGTTCGGCCACATTCTCACCTGCCTGCGTGATACGTCTCTAGACGGGTGTCATTTGGAGGTAATTTCCTTAGGAAGTGGCTGCCACGTGCCAAATGACAGCCACCTAGCCACTTGGGGGCTCGACACCACACCGATCGATGACTTGCCTTGCTGTGAGGTGCAGCGATGGAGCCTTGCCGGGGTAGTCCGCCCTCATCATGCCCGGCAGGCCTGCCGGGGCGGTCTTGATACTTGTCTCCGGGGCAACCTCGACCTCGCCGGGCTCGCTTGCTCGGCAAGGGAGGTTTTTCCTTAGTGTTATCTTGCTTCTTTAGCTTGACTTGGTCTTCTTGATCCGCCCTTTGATTTCTCAAAGAGCTGATCTATTTTGCTTGGTATTTCTTGGGTGCTAAGAGTTGTCGGGCCGGTGGTTTGCAGTCCGTGCACAAATCAGTGGAAAACATACACCCCTGTTTGTGTACCCCGACACTCGGCTTCCGCTGCCGTGACATATAAGGCTTCGATCCTGGCAGGCTCAGCCCCGGCAAGATCATCCCCGGCAACCTCCTCCGCAGCGTGCGCCTCGCTCCTGTCATGGGAGGAGCCCTCGCCTTTGGCCTCCTCTTCCTCTTCCTCCTCCACCTTTCCGGGCCTCGCCTTTTCGGCAGCTCAGAACACTTTATCCTCCTCTTGATGAACTCTGTCTCTACCTTGGAGGTGCGCTAGAACATGTTGTTATCCACCCTGGTTGCCCTTTCCACCAAGATGGAAGTCCATTCAAGTTCTGCGTCAAGCTCGGGTACTTGCCAATCGCTTGCACCCCGTAAGCGTTGCAGTCGGGCATCCACTTCAAGATCTGGTCCAGGGCGGAGTTGACATTCAGCGGGACAACCCTTGCCAGCAATTTGAATGCACCAAGTCTTCTAAACAGTTGTTCGCGCAACTAAGCATGGCCATAGACTGACAAGTTGTTGGTCAAGCCCGGGTATAAGTGCATCTTGTCCGCGGCATCTACATACCGCCAAGGAAACCTGTTCCTCTTCTGCAGCGGCGCAATGAGGCACCTAAAGAAATCGGCACCCACTTGTTCAATTGTTAGCCCGGCAACTTTGAGACGAGCAATCATGTTTAATGCCGGGCGAAGCCTGTCATCAGTGAGGCCCAATTCCCTCCAGTCGTTGCCGCACGCAATGCACTCTGTCCGCGCCTGACAATACTCTATGACCTCCTCGTCCTGGATCCAGCACCAGTCTGCCCTCCACTCCTCCCATCTGCCGCGCTGCTGACCAGGAAGGTAATCCCAAATTTCTCTCTTCTCCTGAGGGATCTAGCTTATTATTCCACAACGGTGGGCTTTGTTTTCCACCAGCGGGACGAAAAAGTTCCTAAACAGATCCACATTGGGCGCCACTCCAACGAAGTTCTCGCACAAATGAGCGAAAATTGCCATGCACACCATCGCACTTGGCGTGAAATCTAAGAGGTGGAACCCGTACACCACCATCATCACCTCAAAGAAATTTGAGAAGGGGGGGGGGGGGGGGACAGAGGCCGTAGAGGAAATACGCGTAGAAGAATCGGTATGAATCCGGCGGATCCTTTTTCCCCTCCGGCAGGACCATGGGCGCACCATGCCACTTTGGAACTTCTCTCCCCCACATATATCCATGCCTTGCGGCCAAGGCATCGCTATCCATATTCGATGGGAAGAAGACAACATCTCCCCTTCACTTCTTATCCAGCTCTGCTGCTCTCTTCTTGTTCCCCTCTGCAGCCACCTCCTTCATGGTGGTCGCCCACTTCCCCTTGGCAGCGGCGGTTTTGTTTCCCATCCTCGCAAGCTGTGGAGAAAATGGAAAGAGGATAAGTAGTTGGGGATCAGAGGTGAATGTGGGCGAGGGAGCGCTCGCTTGGCTTGAGGGAGAAGATGATGGAGGGTGAAACAGACGCAAATGAGTAGTGCCCCTTCCCGTTTTTCTCTTTTTAAGGGAAACGAACATGGGGGGAAGGGTGGTGATAGAGGCAAAGGTGTCCCGATGTTTCGATGAGATAGCAATCATTTTCTGTGGGAGTCGACTTTGACGATCCGATTACGAACATGCAAAGACGTGCGCCTTAGCAATCGCTAAACCAACTTCCGAGGGGTTATTGACCACGCCGGAGCACGATCAACCTGACCACGAGGGTCTATTTCCTGTGAGCAAACGAAGAACAAGGAAGAAACTGAGATTGCAATCCGGATATTGCGAATAAAAGAGGAAAGCTTTATTAATGAAGGTGGGGTTCTATGACGCCTTTGTCTGGTCGTTGAACTCAAACGAAGTACGCGAAGTTGCAGCTATGGCTAACTTTTAATCTAAACAAAACCCGAAGTCTAAATGATGCCCTAGGGGCTGTATATATGGAGGAAGAGGGGGAGAATTTCGTGGCCCTTGGAGGAGGGGTCCGAAACCCACCCTAACTCTTGTTTCCCCACACATACGGACTCTAAAAACAGCCTATATTGAAGTATTTCGAAATTACATGGGCCTGGCCCAAAAATAAGGTGACACAGCACCTAGAATAGCCTCTGGACGAAAATTATGAAGTGGCATCTTGTATATTTTGTCCAAGGCTTCATGCACTCATTATGGTGGCTTCAAAGTCCTGAAATAATCACTTGAAATTCTGTGCTTGTCTCCCTTGCGCATGCCATCAACTCCATGCTTGTTCTTGCTCCAATGTTCATCCTTCTCCAAGCTAGGCCCTTCATTTGTAAGCAAAACTAATGTATCCAATTTAGGAAGCATCATATTCCCATGAACATTAGAATCATTACCAAGAAACAAAAGTACCTGGTAATTTAATTGGCGTCATGTGAGCTCTAGTAATCGGTCCAGTATGTATAGTAGCAGGGGTTGTGGGTGTAACAATGGTATTGATGTCCTCATCATCCTCCCCTTCTTGAAATGAAGTCGTCATCGACGGAAGCTCATCTTCCTCACCCAAATAAGGCTTCAAAGCTGCAATGTTAAAAGTGGGACTAACCCCAAAATCTGCAGGCAGCTCAAGTTTATATGCATTATCATTTATTTTCTCTAACACCTTAAAAGGACCATTAGCACGTGGCATTAGCTTTGATTTGTGCAAATTAGGAAACCTATCCTTACGCAAATGTAACCAAACAAGATCTCCAGGTGCAAAGACAACATGTTTTCTACCCTTATCTCCAGCAAGTTTATATTTAGCATTCATACGCTCAATGTTTTCCTTAGTTAACTCTTGCATTTTTAAGATCAATTCAACACGTTCTTTAGTATCAAAATTAACCTTCTCCGAAGATGGAAGAGGCAACAAATCAATAGGTGCACGAGGTAGGAAACCATACACAATTTCAAAAGGGCACATCTTAGTAGTAGAATGCAACGAACGATTACAAGCAAATTCAATATGAGACAAGCATTCTTCCCACATTTTCTTATTATTCTTCAAAACAACCCTAAGCATAGTAGACAATGTTCTATTGACTACTTCAGCTTGACCATCAGTTTGGGGGTGACAAGTAGTACTAAAAAGCAGTTTAGTCCCCAACTTAGCCCATAAACATCTCCAAAAGTGGCTAAGAAATTTAGTATCACGATCTGAAACAATAGTATTTGGCACACCATGCAAGCGAATAATTTCATGAAAGAACAAATCAGCAACATTAACAACATCATCGCTTTTATGACATGGTATAAAGTGTGCCATTTTCGAGAACCTATCCACGACAACAAATATGCTATCCCTCCCCTTCTTCGTTCGAGGTAAACCTAAAACAAAGTCCATAGATATATCCTCCCAAGGAACACTAGGTACAGGCAAAGGCATATATAAACCATGAGGATTGAGTCGTGACTTAGCTTTTTGACATGTAGTGCAGTGAGCAACAAAACGCTCAACATCCTGTCTCATCTTTGGCCAAAAGAAATGTGTATCAAGTATGTCCTCCGTATTCTTCCTGCCAAAGTGTCCCATTAATCGTCCTCCATGCGCCTCCTGCAACAACAAAAGACGAACAGAGCTAGCTGGAATGCATAGCTTGTTAGCACGGAACACAAAGCCATCATTAATAGTGAACTTGTGCCATGTTCTTCCTTCGTTACAATTCTGCATCACATCTTTAAAATCAGCATCATGCACATATTAATCTTTGATGGTCTCCAAACCAAATATTTTGAAGTCAAGTTGTGAAAGCATAGTATAGCGACAAGACAATGGATCAGCAATAACATTTTATTTACCCTTCTTGTGTTTAATGACATAAGGGAAAGTCTCAATGAATTCAACCCATTGAGCATGTCTACGATTCAGTTTAGCTTGACTTTTAATATGTTTTAGAGATTCATGATCAGAATGTATAACAAATTATTTGGGCCATAAATAATGTTGCCATGTTTCTAAAGTCCGAACAAGAGCATATAATTCTTTATCATAAGTAGAATAATTCAGACTAGGCCCACTCAATTTTTAGGAAAAGTATGCAACAGGTTAGCCATCTTGTAATATGAGACCTCCTAATCCAATTCCACTAGCATCACATTCAAGCTCAAAAGTCTTATTAAAATCAGGAAGCTGGAGTAAAGGAGCATGTGTCAACTTATCTTTCAATACCGTGAAGGCTTCTTCCTGTAGTACCCCCACCACAAGGCACATCCTTCTTTGTAAGCTCATTGAGAGGTGCAGCAATGGTGCTGAAATCTCTCACAAAACGCCTATAGAATCCAGCGAGGCCAAGCAAACTCCTCACCTGTGTGACCGTTTTGGGCTGCGGCCAACTCTCAATAGCTTCAATCTTGGCTTTATCAACTTCAATTCTCTATGGAGTAACAACATAGCCAAGAAATGATACTCGGTCGGTGCAGAAGGTGCACTTCCCAAGGTTAACAAACATGCATCACGTAGAGAAAAAAACAGCACGTAAATGTTCGAAATGTTCCTCCAAAGATTTGCTATAAATCAGTATATCATCAAAATAGACTACCACAAATCGTCCAATGAAAGCACGTAAAACTTCGTTCATTAGTCTCATGAAAGTACTAGGTGCATTAGTTAACCCAAAAGGCATGACTAACCACTCATATAAACCAAACTTAGTTTTAAATGATGTTTCCATTCATCTCCCAATTTCATACGAATTTGATGGTATCCACTATGCAAATCAACTTTGGAGAATATTGTAGAGCCACTCAATTCATCAAGCATATCATCTAGCCTAGGAATAGGATGACGATAACGAATAGTAATATTATTAATGCCTCTACAATCAATTCACATCTGTGACGTACCATCCTTTTTAGGCACTAGTATAATAGGAACAACACAAGGACTAAGAGATTCACAGATATAACCTTGTCGAGCAGCTCCGTGCATTGACGGATAATCTCCTTCGTCTCCTCTGGATTGGTACGGTATGGTGCACGGTTGGGTAGCGATGCACCGGGAACTAAGTCAATTTGATGCTCAATCCCTCAAATAGATGGTAATCCCGGTGGCACTCTTGTGGGAAGACGTCAGCGAACTCCTGCAAAATGTTAGTGACAACAGGGGGCAAAGAGGAAGACACGTCCTCGAATGAAAATAATGCCTCTTTGCACACAAAAGCATAGCAAACAGATTTGCTAAAATCTAGCTCACCAATATCAGATTTTGTGGCAAGTAAACATGCACTTTTCAATTTAATTTTGGAAGCAACACTAGATGGTTTCTTATTAGGTTCCATTTGTTGCTCAAATTCTTTTGCCACAATCTGATTTTCACTCTTGTTTTTCTCCTGTTTTGTTTTATTAGCTCTATTAATATCATCTTTCAAAATGGAATCAGGAGTCATAGGAAGCAAAGTAATATGGCTAACCTTATGAACAAGAGTATACTGATTATTTCTACCATGGTGTACATAATTTTTATCAAATTGCCATGGTCTACCAAGTAATAAGGAACATGCTTGCATGGGTACCACATCACAATCAACATAATCAGCATAGGTAGAGATATTGAAATGCACACGAACAATACGTATTACCTTAACCTTGTCGCTGTTGTTGAACCATTGGATGTAGTAAGGATGTGGATGTGGTCTTGTGGTGAGAGATAGCTTCTCCACCATCTCCATGCTAGCCAAGTTGTTGCAGCTCCCTCCATTTATGATGACGCGAACATAACATTCCTTCACAACTCCCTTTGTATGGAACAAATTATGCCTCTGATTTTGCTCAGCTTGTGTGACCTGCACACTCAAAACACGTTGAGCAAGTAAGCATTCATACCTGTCAGCATCTTCAGGAGCCATGTATTGTGTCTCATGATCAGAATCATCCCCACCGTGTTCTTCACGTGTAATAAGAGCCAAAGTCTCCTCGTCATAGTCACTAGCGGACTCATACCCACCATCCTCGGTAGCAATCATCACACGCTGAGATTTGCATTCTCTCGCAAAATGTCCTCTTCCCATACAACGACGACAAATAATATCACTTGTGTGCCCTGTTGATGCCATGGAAGAAGAAGAACTCTGTGCAGGCCCGACAGGTGTGCTCTTGGCAGATAGTGGTGGTTGTGCCTGCTTTTTTGTATCACGGTTGGAGGTGCCACCTGATGAAGGTGATGGTGCAGTGGAAGTAGAGGATGCACGTGGTGTCCATGATGAAGGTCGACCTGTAGAAAAGTTAGTCCGTGCCAATGCCTGTTGATCCGGCACTTCACGTTCAGCTTTACAAGCAAGATGGAATAAACGAGTGATATTATTATAATCCTTATACTCTAGAATAGTCTGAATCTCTCTATTTAGTCCACCCATAAAACGTGCAAGCATAGCTTCATTCTCCTCAACAATACCACATCTAATCATGCCAGTTTTTAATTCCTGATAATATTCTTCTACAGAATTTTTTCCTTGTCTTAAGCGCTGCAATTTTTGAAGTAATTCACGTTGATAATATGGTGGAACCCAACGAGTACGCATAGCAGTTTTCAAAGCAGCCCAAGTAGCTGGAATAGGATATAATCTACAATGTTCAGACCACCAAACACATGCTAAACTAGTGAAAGCACAAACAATGAAATAGAACACGTCTCTCCTCGGGATATTGTAAACATGTAAAACGTTGTTCAGTTTCTAACTCCCAAGTAAGATATATATCAGGAACATATCTACCCTCAAATGGTGGAATATTCAATTTTAGTTTAGGAAGATGGTCATGATCTCGTACCTCAGGTGGTGGTGCAGCCCTACCGCTATGCGATGATATGCATGAGGATGACCTGGTGGTGGTGGTGCTGGTGGTTGCACGTAGTTCTGATTTTGATCAACCTCATCCTCGTAATGGTCCTCCACCTCTGCAGTAGCAGAAGGAGCTACAGAAGCATCAACACCAAGTACAACAGCTCCAGAAGTTTGACCATCCTCAAGAGGAACACGCTTCGCTCGTCCGAACTGATTCGGAAGGGGCCATTGTTGTTGTCGTTGTAGAGGTGCGATAGGTGCAGCCGGCGGTGGTGGTGGAAAATGCGAAAGCAATTCAGCAAACTTGTTATCGAGCTTTGTTTCAAACGTCTTCTCCATGACATCTATCTTCTCCATGGCCTCTTCAAATCTGTTTAGCACATCTTGCACCTGTCCACTCATCATTCTTGAAACTTATCATGAAGCTCCTTGTTCGTCAAGTTCTCCCGGTCGGTCTAAACCGGCTTGTGATCCTAGCATGGTTAGCAGCAATAGAAACACACAAGAATATGATCCTACAGACTACTAACAAGTGGTGGTGGTGGCGGGTGTCACAAATGCGTCAAGCAAATCTCAAATTCTTACCAATTCTTACCCAGCAGCAGGCAGTGATTGGCAACCGATGTAGTCAAAACTCTCAAAGCTTGGATAGAGCGATTACCAGGGAGAGTCAAACGCATGATGTAGATGTATGTGGAGCTGGGAAGGCTTATAATATGGTAGCAAAAGGGTCAGCAATAATCAATTCAGAGATGCAAAGTTGAATAAATGCTCAACGACGCAGATCAGGTCGGTCCTAGGCTAGACCGTGCTAGAGACGCGTGCCTAGAACACTAACAAAATCACGATGTTGCACGTAAACAAGGGAAAAGCACACTCTGGAATTTTTTTCGCTCTATTTTTTTTGCGCTCTCTTTTTTTTGCGCTCTTCTTTTTTGCGAAAAATCACTATAATGGCGAGTGTCTCAAAACTCTTCCCAGGTCAAACTGACAGGATGGGTACAAATTTTTTTGACTATTTTTTTCCGGAAATCAGGGCAGCGACGATGAAAAAGTGCGACAAAAAATCACTATGATGGCGAGTGTCTCAAAAGACTCAGAAAAGCCTAAAAATAGGATAGGGAAAAATATTTTTGGTCGCCGAAATTTTGACATAAAAACTGCCCGGGGGTCTCTAGTTTTTTTTTCAGAGACCTACTCAAGCAAGGAAACACGAAACAGAAAATAGATGGATCTCGAAAACAAACCTAATATGAAAAGAACTCGGATTGGTGATGGATATATGGTGGTAGGATATGGCAGCGGTGGTGGTATATGGTAGCGGTGGTGGTATATGGATACGGATCGGTGGTGGTATATGGATACGGATTGGTGGTGGTGTATGGATACGGATTCAGAGCGGTGGCGGATAAGCAATGGTGGTAGATGGCAAGGCGATGATGATGGTGCGGCGGCGGCGTGACAACCTATGACCAGAACTCGAAACTCTAAAATACTAGACTCTAAGACCAGCAACTTGACACGCCGATGCAACCGCAAATTCAACAAAGCAAAAACCCTAAAAAGATTATGCAAAGGCTCAGATTGGTTCGGATATGATGAACTAACCCTAATTTTTTGTGGCTTTTTCGTGGACTGTAGGTATGAAGAACAGACTCGATCTAAACTACGAAAAACTGTAAAATCTCACCGAGCAACCTGGAAATCTGATACCACTTGATAGAGGCAAAGGTGTCCCGATGTTTCAATGAGATAGCAATCGTTTTCTGTGCGAGTCGACTTTGATGATCCAACTACGAACGTGTGAAGATGTCGCGCCTTAGCAATCGCTAAACCAACTTCCGAGGGGTTACTAACCACGCTGGAGCACGATCAACCTGACCACGAGGGTCTATTTCCTGCGAGCAAACAAAGAACAAGCAAGAAACGGAGATTGCAATCTGGATATTGTGAATAAAAGAAGCTTTATTAATGAAGGTGGGGTTCTGTGACGCCTTTGTCTGGTTGTTGAACACAAACGAAGTACGCGAAGTTGCAGCTATGAGTTGGAGCTAGTTCTGTGTCACCCTATGTTATGACTGTTGCATGATGAACCGCATCCGGCATAATTCTCCATCACCGATCCAATGCCTACGAGTTTTTCACATATTGTTCTTCGCTTATTTACTTTTCCATTGCTACGGTTACAATTACTACAAAACCCAAAAATATTACTTTTGCTACCTTTATCACTACTATCATACTACTTTGCTACTAAATACTTTGCTGCAGATATTAAGTTATCCAGGTGTGGTTGAATTGACAACTCAACTGCTAATACTTGAGGATATTCTTTGGCTCCCCTTGTGTCGAATCAGTAAATTTGGGTTGAATACTCTACCCTCGAAAACTATTGCGATCCCCTATACTTGTGGGTTATCAAGACTATTTTCTTGCGCCGTTGCCGGGGAGCATAACTCTATTCTTTGAGTCACTTGGGATTTATATCTGCCGGTCACTATGAGGAACTTGAAAGACGAGAAAACCAAAATTTATCCGTCAACTACGAGGGAAGGTAAGGAACTGCCATCTAGCTCTGCACTTAATTCACCTTCTGTTTTGAGTAAGCTTGCGACACCTAAACCTGCTTCTGCTATTATTTTTTTGATATGTCGCATGTTATTGATGATGCCACTTCTCCTATGCATGATACTTCTGATGAAACTAATTCATGCTTGATACTACTGTGCCACTTGGTGAATTTCTTGATTAACAACTTGCTAGGGCTAGAGAGAATGAAATTATTGAAACTGATAATATTGATGAAAGTGACGATGAAGATTCTCCCCCTTATTGTGCCTGGGGGTTATGTTATGGATGAAGAAACTGCTAAAGACTTTCTTGCTTGCAATGATAGGAGTGATCTTAAGAAATTATTAGCTAAGCTAAAACAAAAATCTCTGAACGCTAGAATGAAATATGATCCGGCTTGTGCTACTTCACCTATCTTTGTTACTGATAAGGATTATGAATTCTCTATCGACCCTGATATAATTACTTTGGTTGAATCTGATCCTTTTTATGGCTATGAATCTGGAACTGTTGTGGCACATCTTACTAAATAAAATGATATAGCCACCCTGTTCACTAATGATGAGAAAACTCGCTACTACTATTTCCGTTCTCATTAAAGGGTGATGCTAAGATATGGTTTAATTCTCTTGATCCTGGTTGTGTGCGTAGTCCCCAGGATATGATTTACTACTTCTCTGCTAAATATTTCCCTGCTCATAAGAAACAAGTTGCTTTAAGGGAAATATATAATTTTGTGCAAATTGAAGAAGAGAGTCTCCCACAAGCTTGGGGGAGGCTTCTCCAATTACTTAATGCTTTGCCTGATCATCCTCTCAAGAAAAGTGAAATACTTGATATCCTTTATAATGGACTAACCGATGCTTCCAGAGACCACCTGGATAGTTGTGCTGGTTGTGTTTTCAAGGAAAGAACTGTTGATCAAGCTGAAATTCTATTGAATAATATGTTGACCAATGAAAATAATTTGACACTTCCTGAACCAACTTCTAAGCCAACTCCGAAAAAAGAGGTATTCTATTTCTCAGTCCTGAAGATATGCAAGAGGTAAAGAAATCTATGAAGGAAAAAGGTATTAAAGCTGAAGATGTTAAGAATTTACCTCCTGTTGAAGAAATACATGGTCTTAATTTATCGCCTGTTGAAGAAACACATGGTCTTGATAACCCGACACAGGTAGTAAAGGTAAATTCTCTCTATAGATATGATAAAGCTGAAACCCCTCCTACTAAGTTCGCTAGCCAATGTTTGGATGAGTTTGATAACTTTATGGTTAAGCAAGAAATCATCAATGCTTATTTTGGTAGAGAATTAAAACACAATGCTTATATGATTGAGCACTTGAGTGATTATATGTCTAGAGATAAAGGTGAACTTAAACTCATTAGTAAACATGCTTCTATGGTTACCACTCAAGTAGAACAAGTACTTAAAGCTCAGAATGATTTGCTCAATGAATTGAATAGTAAGAGTAATGACTTTCTTTGTTAGAGTTGCAACTAGAGGAGGTAAGGTGACTCAGGGAACCTTTGTATCACGAGGGCCATCCTAAGAGAATTGAGCAGGATTCTCGGAGAAATAATTTAGATGCACCTAGTCCTTCTAAAAGGAAGAAAAGAAAAATGATAGTACTTTGCATGCTTCTAGTAAACCTGTTGTTGACACACACGAGAATCCCAATGATATTTCTATTTACGATCTTTGAAACACAATCTGGTAATGAACATGAACCTAGTGATAATGTTAATGAAGATGTTCATATTGATGCTCAACCTAGCAATGACAATGATGTAGAGATTGAACCTGTTGTTGATCTTGATAACCCGCAATCAAAGAATCAACGTTATGATAAGAGAGACTTTGTTGCTAGGAAGCACGGTAAGGAAAGAGAACCATGGGTTCAGAAACCCATGCCTTTTCCTTCTAAACCATCCAAGAAAAAGGATGATGAGGATTTTGAGCGCTTTCTTTGAAATGATTAGACCTATCTTTTATGTATGCATTTGACTGATATGCTTAAAATGAATCCTTATGCTAAGTATATGAAAGAAATTGTTACAAATAAAAGAAAGATACCGGAAGCTGAAATTTCCACCGTGCTTGCTAATTATACTTTTAAGGGTGGAATACCTAAGAAACTAGGAGATCCAGGAGTACCAACTATACCATGTTCCATTAAAAGAAACTATGTTAAAACTGCTTTATGTGATCTTGGAGCCGGTGTTAGTGTTATGCCTCTCTCTCTATATCATAGACTTGATTTGAATAAGTTGACACCTACTGAAATATCTTTGCAAATGGCCGATAAATCAACTGCTATACATTGCCGGTATTTGTGAGGATGTGCCTGTTGTGGTTGCAAACGTTACTATTTTAACGGACTATGTTATTCTTGATATTCCCGAGGATGATAATATGTCTATTATTCTTGGAAGACCCTTTTTGAATACTGCAGGGGCTGTTATTGATTGCAACAAAGGCAATGTCACTTTTCATGTTAATGGTAATGAGCATACGGTACACTTTCCGAGGAAACAACCTCAAGTTCATAGCATAAACTCTATTGGAAAAATTCCATCGATTATTTTTGGAGGTTTTGAATTACCTCTACCTACTGTCAAGAAGAAATATGATATTCTTATTATTGGGGACGTGCATATACCCGTTGAGGTAACATAGTGTTATTCGAAATTTCTCCGGCTTCATGTTACTCGAAATGAGTTTGTTAACAAGACCTGATCAACCTTGTTAGTGGATTCCTTTTCATGAGCATGAGATGGATGAAGTTAGAAAGCACAACCTTCTGTACCCTCCTTTTACTTTCTGTTATTTAGATTAAATAAAGCAAAAATAGTATTTTATACATTTCTCGACTTATCCGTGCAATAAAAAATTACCCCGAAAATAAAAGTTCTCCAAATGCCCCGAAATTGAAATATGATTTTTTCTAGAATATTTGAGAATATCTGGCACTTAGAACATAGCAGGGGGAGCAAGCACCAGGACATGAGGGTCCAGGGTGCGCCCCATGCCTCGTGGGCCCATGGTGGCTCCCCTCCACTTATTCCAGCCACCACACACTCCTTCTTCCTCCCAAAAAAATCACAAACCAGCTCAAGCACGAGTTCTAGCTCGTTTTGCGGCAATTTTCGATCTCCTTCCTCAAAGCTCCACTCACAAAACTTCTTTGGGGGATTTTTTTCTGTATGTGACTCCTCCAATGGTCCAATTAGTCTTTTTCTAGTGCTTTATTCATTGCAAATTTTTGTTGCTTAGGTGACCCTATTCTTGAGCTTGCATGTCAAATTTATATGGTCCCAAGTAGTTCTAATGCATGATATAGTCTCTAGGCACTTGTGGGAGTAGTTGCTATCAATTTTGTTGAGTTTGGTTCACTTTTATTTGAAGTTACTAAAAATTTCAGAAAATTTCAGAAAATGATGAAGAGATTTTTGAGGGGTTTTTCGAGCTGAAGCTCGAAGGATAAGCAAAGTGAAGAAGAAGAGATGCCAAAATATAATCTCCCTCGCACCACGGAAGTTCGGCCGTGTGATTGGCCTTGTGATGATTTCTTGAGAGCAGCCGGGATTTATGATGATTTTGACGAGTTGGCTGATAACGCAGGCCTCACCGACTTCCTCCGCGACCAACGCGAACAGTATCTCTTACTCACTAATATCTTTGTGCAAAATTTTCATTTCCATGCTAGGAGGTCACCACCTTCGGTGCATTTTTATTTATATGATGAGTATAAGGAGATGCCCCTTTCTGAATTTTGTGAGGTTTGCAAATTGCCCTTTTTGGGTAGCATAAAGGAATCAAGTCGTGACGATGTGGAGGGGTTTATTGATAGAATTGCTGTAGGGGAAACTAGGAAATTTTTGGATGCACGAATTACTAGCATACATTTTCCTATTTTACGTTACTTTGGAATATTTGCTAGTAGATGCTTAATTGGTCGCGGAAACTATGGCAACCTTAGTGCCCCTGGTATTGTTCTTTTGTGCCATGCCTTGTTTCGTGATGATACATTTAGCATGGGTGCTATTGTTGCAAAGCGGTTAAATCTTAACCGTACTTAGGGCCCCATCTTGGGAGGTATTTTCGCCTCGCGCCTCGCTGCATAATTTAACATACCTATTAGGCATTGTGAGAAAGAAGGAAAGTTGTTGCCTACTATTTTTCTAGACTACAAGAGTATGGTTGCACATGATTTCATTGTTAAGAACAAGAAAAAGGAGCTTAACTATAGACTGTTATTTGATAAAAATCACCCTGAGACTATTACTTTGCCTGCTCCTTCCTTGTTTGACTTATCTGCAGGCAAGTACCTTGTTCCGCTGGAGGCCATTCATGCCTACCGGAACCCCACATCAGCTACAGAGCCAGATCCGGAACCACAATTTGATCATTCACGACAGTCTGTTTATCAATGGAATCCGGAGGAGATTGCCAGCCAGTGGCAACCCGAGGCTTCATCTCAGTACGACCCCAGTTACAACTTCGGATATCCGCCAGGCCAGCCGTGGCAATAGACCAACTTAGGCCAAAAGCCTAAGCTTGGGGGAGTACGTATTTCTCACCAACATTACATTCATGTTCACACACTCATACTAGTTGTCGGTGCTCATACTCTTTCACTGTAATATCCATGCTAGTTTATTTTCTTTTCTAGTTTTTTTCTATTGTGTGTTTGAAAAACCTTAAAGAAAACCTAAAAAGATTTCCCGTTCTACTTTTGCTTGTTGGGAGCTTTCCCGTGTAAATAGTTTTATTTCTTTTCTTTTCCTTGGGGGTCGAGAGGAGAAGACCATAATGAGAATGTTGAAGTGGCTCTTATATGCATTATTGTTGATTTAACCAAGAGCCCATATTGCCTTGTCTTCTCCTGTTTATTGAATGCTGGCAGATTCCAGCTTAGTCCAATGCACGTGCACTATTATTATTATAAACTTCATTAGGTCGTGCACGTGAAAGGCAATTATGATGATGCATGATGAAATGATTGCGATGAGAGAACCTGGTATGAACTCGACCTCTCTTGTTTTTGTAAATATGATTAGTTCATCGTTCCTGATTTAGCCTATTATGAATAAACATGTTTGTAATGAAAATTAGATATTATAGTTGCTTATGCCATGCTTAATTAGCTAGGAGTTTATAATGGTTTACCTTGCGTGCCAACATGCTATTAAAATGGTTGTGATGTGGTATGATGGGGTGGTATCCTCCTTTGAATGATTTAAGTGACTTGACTTGGCACATGTTCAAACATGTAGTTGAAACAAAATCAACGTAGCCTTCACAATATTTATGTTCATGGTGGATTATATCCTACTCATGCTTGCACTCAATGTTGATTAATTTTAATGCATGTTCATGACTGTTGTCGCTCTCTAGTTGGTCGCTTCCCAGTCTTTTGCTAGCCTTCACTTGTACTTAGCGGGAATACTGCTTGTGCATCCAATTCCATAAACCCCAAAGTTATTCCTTATGAGTCCACTATACCTTCCTATATGCGGTATGTACCTGCCGTTCCAAGTAAATTTGTATGTGCCAAACTCTAAACCTTCAAATGAGATTCTGTTTTGTATGCTCGAATAGCTCATGTATCAACTAGGGGTGTCTGTATCTTCCATGCTAGGCGGGTTATTCTCAAGAGGAGTGGACTCCGCTCCTCACTCACGAGAAAATGGCTGGTCACCGGGATGCCGAGTCCCATGCTTTATGCAAATCAAATCGAAATAATTGCAAACAAAACTCCCCCGGGACTCTTGTTAGTTGGAGGCACTCATTGTTTCGAGCAAGCCATGGATTGATGCTTGTTGGTGGAGGGGGGTATAAACTTTACCATTCTATTTGGGAACCACCTATAATGTGTGTAGCATGGAAGATATCACCATCTCTCGGTTGTTATGTTGACAATGAAAGTATGCCGCTCAAAATATTATTTATCTCTGCTTTAAAAACGAGCTCTGGCACCTCTACAAATCCCTGCTCCCGTCTGCGAAGGGCCTATCTATTTACTTTTATGTTGAGTTATCACCCTCTTATTAAAAAGCACTAGCTGGAGAGCACCATCATTTGCATCCATTACTATTAATTTATATTGGGTATGACTATGACTGGATCTCTTTTACCATGAATTATAATGTTTAGTCAGTCCTTAATCTTTAAAGGTGCTCTGCATTTATGTTTTGCGGTCTCAGAAAGGGCTAGCGAGATACCATCTTGTTATATCATATCATGATTGTTCTGAGAAAGTGTTGTCATCCGAGATTTATTATTATTGCTCGCTAGTTCATTATGCCATTGACATGAGTAAACATGAGACCTAAGTGTTATTGTGAATATGGTTAGTCATAATCTTTGCTGAAAACTTGAATGCCGACTTTACATATTGTAAAAGTTTTTCTTTATCACTTTCAGTTTATCAACTGAATTGCTTGAGGACAAGCAAAGGTTTAAGCTTGGGGGAGTTGATACGTCTCCGTGGTATCTACTTTTCCAAACACTTTTGCCCTTGTTTTGGACTCTAACTTGCATGATTTGAATGGAACTTTCCCGGACTGATGTTGTTTTCAGCAGAATTGCCATGGTGTTATTTTTGTGCAGAAACAAAAGTTCTCAGAATGACCTGAAACTTCATGGAGGTTATTTTTGGAAATAATAAAAAATACTGGTGAAAGAATCAAGGCCAGGGGGCCCACACCCTGTCCACGAGGGTGGGAGACGCGCCTGCCCCCTGGGCGCGCCCCCTGCCTTGTGGGCCCCTGGAGCTCCACCGACCACAACTCCAACTCTATATATTCACGTTCGGGGAGAAAAAAATCAGAGAGAAAGATTCATCGCGTTTTACGATACGGAGCCGCCGCCAAGCCCTAAACTCTCTCAGGAGGGCTGATCTGGAGTCCGTTCGGGGCTCCGGAGAGGGAAATCCGTTGCCATCGTCATCATCAACCTTCCTCCATCACCAATTTCATGACGCTCACCGCCGTGCGTGAGTAATTCCATTGTAGGCTTGCTGGACGGTGATGGGTTGGATGAGATTTATCGTGTAATCGAGTTAGTTTTGTTAGGGTTTGATCCCTAGTATCCACTATGTTACGAGATTGATGTTGCTATGACTTTGCTATGCTTAATGCTTGTCACGGGGCCCGAGTGCCATGATTTCAGATCTGAACCTATTATGTTTTCATGAATATATGTGAGTTCTTGATCATATCTTGCAAGTCTATAGTCACCTACTATGTGTTATGATCCGACAACCCCGAAGTGACAATAATCGGGACCACTCCCGGTGATGACCATAGTTTGAGGAGTTCATGTATTCACTATGTGTTAATGCTTTGGTCCGGTACTCTATTAAAAGGAGGCCTTGATATCCCTTAGTTTCCATTAGGACCCCGCTGCCATGGGAGGGTACGACAAAAGATGTCATGAAAGTTCTTTGCCATAAGCATGTATGACTATATTCGGAATACATGCCTACATTACGTTGATGAATTGGAGCTAGTTCTGTGTCACCCTATGTTATGACTGTTGCATGATGAACCGCATCCGGCATAATTCTCCATCACCGATCCAATGCCTACGAGTTTTTCACATATTGTTCTTCGCTTATTTACTTTTCCGTTGCTACTATTACAATTACTACAAAACCCAGAAATATTACTTTTGCTACTGTTATCACTACTATCATACTACTTTGCTACTAAATACTTTGCTGCAGATATTAAGTTATCTAGGTGTGGTTGAATTGACAACTCAACTGCTAATACTTGAGGATATTCTTTGGCTCCCCTTGTGTCGAATCAATAAATTTGGGTTGAATACTCTACCCTAAAAACTGTTGCGGTCCCCTATAATTGTGGGTTATCATGCCCTAATGGATTCTCGTGGACGTGGGTGCTCCTCTGTTTTCCAATGTGAACGACGCACGTCGTTTTAGCGTTGAGGACGCCATGAAGGACTTGGGGGCTGGAACAAGCATAGTTTAATGAAGAAGCAAAGAAAATCTCAAGAAAAAAAGCACCGGTCCCGGCAAGGTCGGTATGTACATATGTGCATTGATTGGGCCTACCCCAACGATGCCCGGCGGCACGTGTGGACCAGGCCCGTGGGCTCTTGTCGGTGCGGCAAAAACATGTGTGTCTACCGCCCCGATTTATGCACAGGCGTGCGATGGATCATACATCAAGTATCAATGCTTGATGCAAATTAAGACAGAGAAACCGCTCTTCGTGAGATCAAGGAGCGCATTAAGAAGACCAAAGTGACTCGATAATCCCCCTAGAAGGTCTCCCTTGTCCTGCAGGCGAGTCCGGCAAGGTCGAGACCATTCTTGGGGGCGAAGGCCAAGTTGCCCCAGCTAAGTCTCTGGGCTGCCAAGTTCAAAACAACACCACGAGGTAGATCCCGGCAAGCTCCATACAGGCAAGCCTTCGTCAGGACGCCACCGCTCCACCTCAACAGACACCAGTCACTAATCAGTGCGGAGTCAAGCTCTCAAATGGCTAGGTGGGTCATGTCGAGCACGTGGCAACCTGCAGGAGAAGAGATTAACTTTAAGGACACCTGTCCTAGAGGAGTTTCATGCAAATAAGAGGTGTTTAGGCAAGCGGTGGAGAAGTCTTGCCGGAATTGCCTCTCCATGCGACACCTAGCAGTGCATTTAATGCACTTTGTCGTAACTATGAGAGTTAGGTATGATAGCACTGTTAGCTATCTAATCATGCTATAATGACTATTTTGCCACTGTGCTCGCCCGTTTTGCTATAAAAGGAGCCCCGAGGCAACCTAGAAAAGGGTTCGAACTTTTGATCCCTCAACACTTGTACACACGTAGCTGCTCTCCCCGAAGCACACTTGCCTTCTTCGTGTTCCTCTAGATAAATCCACCAAAGTAGGAGTAGGGTTTTATGTTGCAAAGCGGCCCGATCCTGGGTAAAAGAGAGTTGTCCCTCGCCACGCTACCCTGTTGTTTCTACTCTTTGTGCAATGTGACCATCCCCTCGCCGAACCACAAAGGGGCAACCATGCCCCATAGGTAATAGTGCTTCCGCCACGACAGTGTCAGATGATAACCATCGACAAATGGGTCCAGGACGAGTGCCGCCAATCCGCCATGCCTAATGTTGGTCAGATGATCATGCTTGTCAAATGTGATCGGGTAATCCGACCATGGGTTAAACTTGGGGGCGATTGGCTCCAACGCGTAGACATCCCGAAGTACACGCTTCCTCTCCCTTTTGGGGATGTGAGTAACATAAATGATATTGACCTCGGTTACCTCATAAGGAAAGTTCTTTTGGCCTCCATTATTGGGCCACTGAGGTTCATCCTCGTCTTCGCTTTGATTTTGGGTTTTATTTTGACCCTCCGTCGCTACCTTGCTCGCCTGTTTGAAGACCCAACAATTCCTGTTGGTGTGGGTTGCTGGTTTGTCCTGGGTGCCATGGATTTGGCAGGGCCGGTCCAGGATCCTGTCGAGCTAGCTAGGTTCGTCTTTGTTCCCTTTAAAGGGCTTCCTTTTCTGTCCGGATCTAGGTCCGGTGAACCCAGCGTTGACCGCAACATCTTCTGTGTCGCTTCTGCCATTTTATACATGTGCTTATTGTCATTGCGCTTGGGCTTTCCATTGGCGTCATGTGTTTCCAAGGTGCCTGCCTCACCATTGTGAGTACTGCGGGCGATCCAACTGTCCTCTCCCGCGAAAAAGCGAGTCAGCAACAAAGTGAGGGCTGCCATAGTCCTTGGCTCACTACTAGGAAAAGGCCTGCTAGTGGCGCACCAGTTTTGCCTACTAATGGCGCACTACTGGTGCGCCACTAGCACCACGCCATTAGAATTAAATACTAATGGCGCCCCACTGGTGCGCCATTAGTATACCAAATACTAATGGCGCACCAGGGAGTGCGCCATTAGTATACAAAATACTAATGGTGCACCAGGGAGTGCGCCATTAGTATATCACACGGTGCGCCATTACTATCTGACTTAGTAATGGCGCACCAGGGAGTGCGCCATTAGTATATCACACGGTGCGCCATTACTATCTGACTTAGTAATGGCGCACCACATAGAAGTGTGTCATTAGTAACAAATTTTTTTCAAAATTTTATTTTTCAAAAAAAAAATTCAATTTTTTTTTCGATTTTTTTTCGTTTTTTTCTTAATCTCGGGTCAATATGCTTAATCTCAAGTCAAATCGCACTAAGTGGTCAAACTTCTCGGAAGGTCACCCATCCTCACACTACTCCAGCCCGAGCACGCTTAATTTCGCAGTTCTATCCAACCCCAGCACCACCTCACTTAACAGGCACTTGTTGATATATCTATCATATCAATCCTAT
Source organism: Aegilops bicornis (assembly GCA_021605145.1). Lineage (NCBI taxonomy): Eukaryota > Viridiplantae > Streptophyta > Magnoliopsida > Poales > Poaceae > Aegilops > Aegilops bicornis. Next base: position 439,588,842 of record CM038675.1, on the reverse strand, counting down.
GAAACCTTGTTGATGTCTAGGACTTTGTTCATGTTTACGATGAAATTTTGGAAAACATTTCAAACTCCCTGGTCATATTACGTATAATTTTTGATTTTTATTTAAAATATTCGAAACCAATTTTTTTCTGTTACTAGTGGCGCACCTAGCTGACGGTGCGCCACTAGTAAGTTTGAATTTTTTTTCATTTTTCCCCTCTAGATCTTAAAAGCCCCGTAACTTTTTTTCTGTTAGGTTTTTAAGGATTTTGAAAATGTTTAACGGGGTTTCCCCCGTTAAATTCGGATGTAACTTTTCGAGTAGACGATTTTTCATATAAAAAACTTTTTAATCCGAGTTCGTATGCAAATGTTATGCCCATTTTACAAATTCCTGAGAGATTTTGCAAATCAAGTCGAAATTCATATTTGTAAATTTTCCCAACAATTAGACCACATATCACATGGGAAACTTATTTTCTTTTTTTTGACATTTCCATCATTTTCTCTTATTTTTTTAAACTGAAAAGGCGGTCCACGGGGGGGGGGGGGGTGCAGTCGTTTTAATTTGTGGGCCAAGTTAGTAATGGCGCACCCTGGGAGTGGTGCGCCATTAATAGTTCAACTAGTAATGGCGCACCACTCCCACGGTGCGCCATTACTAGTTTTGAAAAAAATTGAAAAAAAATTACTAGTGGCGCACCGTGGATGTGGTGCGCCATTACTAGTTTAACTACTAATGGCGCACTATACCCTCGTGCGTCATTACTAGTTTTGAAAAAAAATAAAAAAAATTGTTACTAATGGCGCACCGTGGATGTGGTGCGCCATTAGTATTTGGACACTAATGGCGCACCAACACATGGTGCGCCATTAGTATATAGTAGTGGCGCACCACATGTCTGGTGCGCCATTAGTGTCCATATCATCTATAGCCCTTTTCCTAGTAGTGGCTTATCCTGGCCGAGATGGCGGGCCAACCATTCGTCTTGGATATTGTTCTTGAATGCGGCGATGGCCTCGGCTTCGGAGCAGTCTATGATCTGGTTCTTCTTAGTGAGGAACCTATTCCAGAATTTCCGGGCTGATTCGCCAGGCTGCTGGGAGCCACGGCTAAGGTCATCAGTGTCCGGAGGTCGGACGTACGTGCCCTGGAAGTTTTCCTGAAAAGCATCATCGAGGGCCTCCCAACTGCCAATAAAATGAGGAGGCATGCTGTTAAGCCAATGCCTAGCTCACCCCTTTAGCTTGAGTGGCAGATATTTAATGGCGTGGACATCGTCTCCATTGGCCATGTGTATATGGAGAAGGAAGTCCTCGATCCATACTGCTGGATCGGTGGTGCCATCGTATGATTCTATATCGACGGGCTTAAACTCTTCAGGGAATTGATTTTACATTACCCTGTTTGTGAACTAGATCGGGTGGGCCGAAACTTGGAACCGAGGAGCATCTCGTGGGAGGTTGGGGGAGATCCATGAGTAGGCCTGGTCTTAGGTAAGACCATTCCTGTCTATCCAGGCATCATAGCCATCAAGCCCAATGGGCGCGCGTCCTCTTGATCCGTAGATGGACCGAGGAGGTGCCCTATTTGACTCAATGCGACGTCGAATGTCATGAGGGTCTAGGTAATCCACAGGGTCCATGCCATAATGGCGTGGAGGTGGCTGAGTGTTGAGGTTTTCCAGCATTGGCTAGTCCTCTAGGGGGTCGGTCGGGCTCGTCGGCGGCTAACTTCTCATCTAACTCCGGCAGAAGAAGCCTGCGTGGATATGATTTCGGCGTGCTACGACGCCAGTCTTCCATATCTTGCACGACAGAGAGCACTTCGACCGACTTTTCATTTAGTGTGTCGGTGTTGGCTTGCAGCAGCTGCTGCTTGCGCTTCATGCTCCGAGCCATGGCAATGAGGCGCCACCGAAAGCGCTCTTGTTTGAAAAGGTCTTCGGGGACGGCTTATTCATCGCTACTGAGGCTCTCATCCTCCTAGGACTTTGGCATATAGTTGTCGTCGGCCCCTTCAAAGAGGTCGTTGATACGTCCATTTTGCATCATGTTTTTATGTTGATATTTATTGCATTATTGATTGTTATTACACTTTAGGATGTAATTCATATGCCTTTTCTCTCTTATTTTGCAACATTCACATGAAGAGGGAGAACATCCGCAGCCTGAATTCTGGACTGGAAAGGAGCACATCTGAGGTCCCTATTATGCACAACTCCAAATGTCCTGAAACTTTACGGAGAATTATTTAGGAATATATAAAAAATATTGGGTGAAGAGATACCATGAGAGGACCCACCAGGTGGCCACAAGCCTAGGGGCGTGCCCCCTGAGCTTGTGGGCCCCCTGGCTAGCCTCCCGTGCCCATCTTCTGCTATATGAAGGGTTTTGACCTAGAAAAAATATAGAGAAGGATTTTGTGATGAAGCTTCGCCGCCTCGAGGTGGAACCTGGGCAGGAGCAATTGATACGTCTCCAACGTATCTATAATTTTTGATTGTTCCATGCTATTATTTTATATGTTTTGGATGTTTTATATGCATTAATATGCTATTTTATATTATTTTTTGGACTAACCTATTAACCTAGAGCCCAGTGTCGATTCCTGTTTTTGAGTTTTGCAGAAAAGGAATACCAAACGGAATAAAACCTTCGTGAGATTTTTCTTGGACCAGAAGACAACCAGGAGACTTGGAGATGAAGTCGGAGGAGCCACGAGGCGGCCACAAGGACGGAGGGCGCACCCGAGGCGGTAGGACATGCCCCCACCCTTGTGGGCCCCTTGTGCACCACCTAGCCTAATGCTTTCGCCTATATATTCCCATATATCCCCAAACCACCAGAGGCATCCATGAAAACACTTTTCCACCGCCGCAACCTTCTGTACCTGTGAGATCCCATCTAGGGACCTTTTCCGACACACTGCCAGAGGGGGATTCGATCACGATGGGCTTCTACATCAATCTATTGCCCTTCTAATGAAGCGTAAGTAGTTTACCACAAGCCTATGGGTCCATAGCTAGTAGCTTGATGGCTTCTTCTCTCTCTTTGATTCTCAATACTATGATCTCCTCGATGTTCTTGGAGATCTATTCGATGTAATACTTTTTTGTGTTGTGTTTGCCGAGATCCGATGAATTGTGGATTTATGATCAGCTTATCTATGAATATTGCTTGAATCTTCTCTGAATTCTTCTATGCATGATTTGGTATCTTTGTAATTCTCTTCGAACTATCGGTTTGGTTTGGCCAACTAGATTGGTTTTTCTTGCAATGGGAGAAGTGCTTAGCTTTGGGTTCAATCTTGCGGTTTCCTTTCCCAGTGACAGTAGGGGCAGCAAGGCACGTATTGTATTGTTGCCATCAAGGATAAAAACACTACAAAAAAATACACTTCCGTGATGATACGTGTTTGTCATAGTAGGTCACGTTTTCTGTCATGCATGTACATCCATGATGATTTTATGACAGAATCAAGATAGTCATACCTGTGTTGTCGTAGAAGTGTTCCATGACATTACCAAAATTATCATCACGGAAGTGTCCCCTTCCATGACGATAAAAGGTGCGTCATAGAAGTGCTTTCGTCAAGGGTGGTCGACACGTGGCATCGACCGTAACAGGTCACCGTTAAGCTATCGGGTCCGGTTTTGGATCTGATAACCCGTTAATAGCCTGGAGCAATGGGGACACGTGTAAAATTCTCATTGGCCAGAGGAAACACGTGTTGGCTCACTGTTGGGACAGATGTCATCCACTCATTGGACAGGAGGCGCCTATGATGCGTCGACACATGGCACGGCCCAACAGAGACCCATTCTGGTGAAAAGGCCGGCCCGTTTGACTTGGTCAAAAGGTAACGGGCAGGCCCACGGAAGCCTGTTAACGGCATGTTCGTATATTGCCCATTTACGGCCCGCTAACTCCTGGCCCGTTATGGCCTATCGGAATTGAGCCCAGTAGCTTCATCTGGGCCGTCCAATATGATTCCAGCCTGTTGTTACTTCCGACCCATGTATGGCCCATGATGTCTTTCGGCCCATACGGGGCGCATCGTAACTCTGGGCCCAATAAAGGCCCGAGATGAAACTGACCCATAATGAACAGTGTATCGCTTTATACCCATTAACGGCTCATTATTCCGTCGGCCGTTTCTAGCCCGTGTTAACTTTCGGCCTTCTAAGGGCCCATTTATGCTTGGGCTCATTTCTGAAAATTCGGTTAGTTACGGTCCGTCACTGGCCAGTTCCGTTTTTGGGCCAAATTCAGCCATTGGTTACATTAGGCCCATTTGTGACCTGTTAACCCGTTGGGCTGTTTTCATAGCGTTATCAAATACAGCCTATTAACAGCCCGTTATGGTCCACGAATAGTACGGCCCATGTTTGGCGAAATGATTGTATGCCCCGTAGAAGGCCCATGGATCCTACGGCCCGTAGAAGACCAATGGACCCTACGGCCCGCAGAAGGCCCATGGATCATAAGGCCCGTAGAAAGTACATGGATCCTACAGCCCATAGAGGGCCCATGGATCCTACGGCCCGCAGGAGGCCCATGGTTACAACAGTCCATGTGTTGCCATGATTATTGTGGCCTAGTTACCAAAAATAGGTTATTGTGGCCACTAGAAAAACGCGGAAACAGAATTGCAGTGGCTACAAGCAAACAACTAAACAAGACAATAAGGAAATAAATAAGCAAGCAACTAACACTAGCATATTACAGCTATTACACATATTACATCCACTGGGCATCAAAGTTCACCGCCAGTGCAAATATAGGGAACAAAGCAGCATATTACATACACTTGCCATCAAAATTGGCCACCTGTGCAAATAAACGTGGCAGCAAAACAAGAGCATAACTAAAACAACTTCAGAAGAGCTCAAGAAACATTATCTTGGGTATCCACCATGCTGGCAATAAGCTTAGCAAGCTTATTAGCTTTGTCCTGTTTGGCGCTAAAATCCTCAAATGCTTGTTGTTGCACCAGAAAGTATGCATCTGAATGCTCCAGGGACTTCCGTTGTCCTTCCCCTTCTTGTGACAGCACAGCTGATCGATGTCTTTCAGCTTCTAGTTGAGAATCAATAAACTGAACTGATTCAGACAGTGAGTTTGAATAGCTTGTGCAAGAGGTAGTGGCCAGTAACTCGAACACTAAACCAAGACAGGACTTTGGGGTTGTCTCACTATCTTCAAGATAGTCTTCCTTAGCTGTTTTATCAGCTTTGTTGTAGACCAACAAGGATATTTCACTATCCTGAACCTTATCTGCATTACTTCCGTTACCATTGCTTAATAAGGCACTCTTCCCCAATATTTTGTTAGCATTCTAAAAGAAGAAACAAGCAGACACATAACAGGTTTAGCATGTACTAGTATATGAAATTCATTTCGGTGAACCAGTTCATTAGTAAGGTGGACAGGATTAAACTACCAAGTCTTCTACTGCCAAGTACTAGTACATAATAAAAGGATCAAACAAACATATATCTATGTCCTATGGTCACTGCATTGTCTTGCTAGATCAAAATAGAGACACGGTTCAAGTCATATCAGTTCAAGACAAAGCATCAGTGAAAGAATACAAAGCGTGGGAAACTACACGGCACAACAAGATTTCAGATGGGTATGATGGGTCTACATGTACAACAACACTATTGGCTCTGTTGTGATGCTATTAATGTGCATGATATGAGAAGTCAACTGTATACACAATTTAAATTGAAATCAACAGAGCTATTGATAAGAGCAAACCTGTTAAAGAAACATGCGTGAACATACCTGCTGTGCCATTGGAGTTTCGATTGGCTCCTTCAATATAAAAAAAAAGTTTGTATGAGTAAATACAATGATACAAGAGCAAAGAAGTATGCACGATAGCAATGGAATCTTAAATTAGAACAGTTGTTCTTCAGGTTTAAGCACTTTTTCTACATGAACATAGTACAGTAAGACACAAGAATACAATACTTAAAAAAATGAGCTCACAGACCTTACCACATTCTTGGTTCGGGACCAAGATCTGAACAAAGCGTTCCCTACCATCGTCCCAAAGAATGTGTCTCAGGAGAACGTAAGGGAATTTGATGAGTTTCTTTGCCAGTGAAGTACGTTTTCTTCAGGTAATTCCGATACTGCCACCAAGCATTCTTGAATTTAGCAGAGGTATTAGCACAGGTTACCTCATCCTGAGTTTACAAATCAGTCCTTCTCTATAGAGAAAAATGGGAAAAATTGCTGTATTATAATCATCATGGAGGTAGAATGTATGGGACAAAGCAAAGTAATTGCCATGAATAACATTACTTACACATAAATCCTGGACAAACACCTGCAACTGGCATTTTCCTTCATCTTCAGTATAATATTTCCAAGATGGGAAGATACACACATAGGATTTAACAACAACAAATGCAATAGATGCTAAACTACGACTGGCTGGTTGTGCTTCCTCCACAGGAATAGGCGTACTAACTGGTGGAGTTAGGGTTCACCGTGGTAATCTTGGCCCTTCGATGCACCGGAGCTGCCTTACTAACTGCTCTTGTTTGGGAGCTCTGTGGTGGAGATGGTGTTGTGTCAATGTGAACCGGGTTACTATCTGCTTTGGGGTTGGGGTTAGATTGGGTGAAGCTGCTTCTCGACCATCGCATGAGGGGTACAATCTGCGAGAGTCTGGGTTATGTGTGGTAGGGCTGGTTCTCATGCATGTACAACCGGGTGCTATCTCCACCAAGAGGTAGCACTGCTTTTATTTGAAGACCGTGTTTTACTCCGGTGAATCTGGCATCACCCGCTCCAATTCAAATGGCTGATAAACAGGAAACATAGTTGAATGTACAGAGACATTGTATGAGAGATGCATTTAATAGATAGTGTGGAAAAAAGAGGGCATGAAATACTTGACATGTATATTGTTTAACTAAAATGGATAGCATGACATAATTTCACATGTATGATGTCTATCTAAACTTGATAGCATAGCATAACATAATTCAAAGATACGATGAATAACTAAACAGGATCGCATGACATAATTCACATACATGTTATCTAAGTAATCAGGATCACATGATTTAATTAACATATGTAATTTATATGCTAAATAGAGGGCATTTAATATGATGTTTGAACTAAGAACATGGTGTTGTATATTGTGTATATGATGTCTAAACTATGCAATGCAAGACACCATATGCATGATATGAGCAGTATAACTGTGCCAAGTTAGAGCATACACCTCGGTGGGGGATTAGGACTGGTCATCTGTCTCTGAATCCATCTCTGAGGAGCTATCGGGACCCAATAGGAGATCTGCTTCGACAGGTAGCACGGTCTGCTATGAAGGCCTTGTTTTAACTCCAGATTTTTTCATCTCCCACCCAAATGGCTAATTCACGGGAAGAGTAGTTTAATGTACAAACATTGTCGACAAATGGAAATGTAATGAAGAAAAGGATGGGCAAGATATCATTCAAATATATGATGCCTGGTTAAATGGGATGGCATTGCACATTTCCCATATATTATGGCTGGCTAAAAGACATGAGACTGCATAATGCCCATATATGATATAGAAACTAAACAGGTGGCATTACAAAACATGTCTAAACTAAGCAGATGACGTATATGATGTCAAAAGTAGGCACTGCAAGGCAACATATGCATGATATGAGTAACATCATCATGCCAAGGTAGAGCAAACACCTTGTGGGGTAAATAGGAGTGGTCAGCTGCGTCTGAATCCTCCTCAGAACAGATATCTTCCTCTGGATTACAATCTGGAGAGGGGGGAGGGTTTGCCATTGAACCCACCATGGAGCGATGTATGCATGACATTGTATTGCCGCGCAAAACTCTTCTCTTTTTCTCTACATGTTCAGCATGACTGTGTACAATACAAAAAAATATGGTGAGATTATGTAAGGAGAGCATGCAGAACTCTAGAGTGATGGTAACAACCAGTGGATGGATCCAAAAATAATGATAGCAGGCTGTTGATTGCTTTAATTTAATAAAAAGACAGATGATGATTGCTTTACTATTTGTTTCCCATCCAAGATGAACAACATAGGCATACCCTAGGTGAACCAGGTATTAGACAGAGATACTATTCATTGCTGCCTCGATATGTGCCCCACGACTAATTTAGAACTCAAGTTTGAACATTAATTTGGACCGGACTTGGAGTCTAAGAGGTGAACAGGATGATAAAGTACCAGGTAATTTTAAGCAATGCATAACATAAGCATAAACAAAAGAGTGTGACCTCTCTTGTGGACCCGTGTACTCCTCAGGTTCATCTGCTGAGTCGATGATGGTGGTGCTGTTGCGGTGGGTGCGTGGCGAGGAAGGAGATCTGAGGCGGCGAAAGACGGTCGAGAGTCGTGATGTCTAGTTTGGTGGATGCTTACATCGATGGAGCAGCTCAGGTGAGGTGGATGACGTCGCGGCGGGGCAGGACAAACCACACGTAAGTTTCCTCCGACACCTACTATGGTGAAGTAATTACAAGAGGCTCATTTGGCTTGCATGATTCTAAAAGCGAGGGATAGGAAAAACACGGAATAGGAAAGGAATGCACATGGTAAGCAGAGCATTTGTAAACACATAATTTACATCAACTTGGGTGTTTGGTTCACGTGAATTGGAAGAAGCAGAGGAATGCAAAGAAACATGGCCAAAATAAAGTGAAACCATATGAAAGCGTGTATAGTTAGAATGTTATTCTGCCACTAATGCACTTGGTCTTGTTTTCATGCATAGGATTTTGAAAAGTAGGTCCAGGTGGATGTTTTGCTCCATTCCTTTCAACAAAATGCATGCATAATTGAATACTAGAGTGTCATAGGAAAATTTCCTATTGCTATTGTTTTTCTGTTGAACCAAAATAGCCCTAATGGATCGACATGAATGTAGAGTAATAAGTGATGCAAAAAGTGTACAACCTCTTTGCCGTAGCCGTATCGACCTCAGCATCATTGGGTTGGTCGCTGAAAAAGTTGAGGCAGAGGTGGCTGTCGGAGGTGTGGAGGAAGATCTGAGGAATCTGTAGACGGTGTCCAGGGCACTGCTCTGTTGTGATGGATCGTTCTATCGTTGGAGCAGCTCTGGTGAGCCGTAAGACGTCAAGACTGAAGCAGCACAAGGCAGACATCGTAAATCTCAAGTGGGATTCTAATAGCATCTACAACAGATGATGTAAAATGCATTACCAAAAAGTGATAGATGTAAAATTTACATCACCAAAAAACCACCTGACTACAACAGATGAGGTAAAAACTGTTGACTCTGAACTTAACTGTCGAAACTGAAATTTACTGTGGAACCTGAATGTTACTATCGAAACTGAATGCAATGGTAGCTGAGAGGCACTTCACATGGGATAGTTTAGGGAGGGCCTGCAGTTCATCTTCAACCTGCACCCCCCTGAGCCACCAGCCACCACTGGCCGAACCCCGCGCCGCCTCGCCGCCCCGAAACAGCTCCCCATTGCCGGTCCGCCCACGCCTCGTGGCCCCGAAACAACTCCCCACCGTCGGTCCGCCACTGCCTCGCCGCCCTGAAACAACTCCCCACCATCGGTTCGACGCCGCCTCGGCCAGCCCTCTAGCCCCCTCCCCCGCGCGCCAAGCTTTTTCTCTGGCGATCCCCATGCCACCGCCCCATGACCGCGCCCCCCACCGCTGGCGAGCAGCATCCCACCCAGAACCCTAAGATAGATAGTGCGGTACCTTTCCGGCGAGCCCCCCTCCCCGCTACGGGTGGTTCTTCCTTAACTCCGGCGATACCCCCCACCCCCTGAAAATCGACTGACCCAAAAGTCGATTCAGAAGACTGAAGTGTAGCTAAATCAGAGCAGAGCAGCAGCACGAGCGAGGGGGAGAGCAGCAGCAGCAGCGCGAGCGAGTGAGAGCCGGAGCAGCAACAACAGCAGATCCGGCTGGTATGGACACCGCGGCCGAAGGGGCCTCGCACTGGGGGAGAGCTGCGATGGAGATGTCGCTCGTGGCGCCGGCTTTGATGTAGCCGCTCCACGGGGGTGCGGGATGGAGCACCGTCGGCGTCGGGAGGTCAAGTTAAGGAGAATGTGCAATGTGATGAGTTTACAACCTCTTTGGTGGCGTCGAGTAGGCCTCGGCTTCGTCCGAGGAGTCGGAGAGGATGCTGCGGTTCCGGTGGAGCAAGTTAAGGTGGCGCCGTGGGGATGGAGCAGCCGCGATAGACGAGGCGATCGTCGGAGCAGCTCCTTGGAGGTGGAGGACGGGGTGGCTGAACCGGCGGGACGACGAGATGGATGACGGATCCTCATTCGGGGAGGTGGATGAGGGACGTCGACCTGTTGCGGTGGACGACGTCGTTGGGGAAGAGGCTTCGGCTGGGCAGCGGTGAGGTGGCGGACGAAGGAGGGTCGGGTTTCGCGGCTGGAGCGGAGAGGTTATGGCGGCCAGATTTTGAATGGCGAAAAGGAGGCGATGGGAGGGGGAACCATGTCTTAGGGACGCGCTTGTCCAAAATGTAGGGTGTGTTTCAAAAGTACCCCCACCGATTTGAACTAGCGGCCCTTTCGACTCAGGGTTAGAAGGGGGATTTCGCGTCGGGATTTGGCAGCTGGAGGGAGTTTTCGCGCGCGTTGTAATTTCGGGATAGGAAGGGGCGGGTTGTGAAGGCACCAGTTTTGGGAGCACGATATCTAAATTTTCGGGATATAACAAGGCGCGGGTTGAATTTTAGGGACAAGCCTAACGTGTAATATATGTACCAAATCAATTCGCACTTCCCTCAAAGAAAAAAAATGAAAAAAAAATAAAACTATTCACACCACACAAAGAGAGAGTCTTGTCCCATTTTACTATACAAATGCTATTCAAAGCTACTCATACCAACATGTTATGTCCAATTAAATTTTTTCGTTGGCTGTATAATGCATGTAACCTACTCATACCAGCATTTTAGTGCATTCCAAATGTCTATAATACCGCTGCAATTCGAACTAAATTTGAATTCATTTCTCTATTTAAATAAGAATCTACAATCATGATTGTTGCCAACTTCAACCATCATTCATGTATTACCTTAACAACACACCACATGATTACTATAGAGATAGATATGAACTATGTGTACTATATGAACTCGAATTCAATTTTTTGTATACACTTGATGTTGATTCCAAATAATAGTACATTTGATGTACTAACTATATATTCATAATCTAAACCATGTTCCATACGTACATCGTGTTTATCACACAAAGTATAGTGCCCCGCCCCCTACATTATGACAAGTATTTAGCCATGAGCTGCAAAAGCCACACATTAGCCCAAATTATAATCAATGTTCCATATATTATATGTAGTACTAGCAATATGCCCATGCGTTTCACGGAACATCAACATGATCAAGAGGAGGCCTTATTTGCAAATATGGAAGGGGTGTGGGTATCTTTTTTCAAAATTGCCATAGTTTCCTTCCTATCCATCAGATATAAATCGGACGGCCTATATTGCAGGATGGCAGGCACACCATCATCAACAACCCTGTTTTTATAAGAGTAGAGATATAATATATTATATGTAGTATAACATGTTCATAACCACACCATGTGTATCACCGTTATATATATTCACGCGTGCGTCGGTTTAAAACACTATGATAAATTCTTCAAATATCTGAAATCACTTTTTATAATGAATTATGATCTCTATTCGTCTTTTACACCCACAAAATCATCTTATCTTTGTAGCTAGCACTAACTTTCTCTCATGCATGCACACGCCCGCATCCCTCTCACCCTCCCTCAGCATTCTCTAGCTCAATCGTGCAAATTCGTCTTTTCACTTTAGGTCGTTCACCCACGGTATGTGTAGGCCCCCAGCTCCTTCTTTACGACACACATCGATCGATATGCCTATCTAGCCAGGTGTGCTTACCACAAACACAAGCTTCCCCTCATCTCTTCTCAACGTCCATGCCTCACTCCCACCACTCTTTTCATCGATATCGTACTCGCACACTCCTTCCCCCTCGATATAGTATGCCTCTCGCACCACCTCCTAGATGCATCCCTCTCTCTCTATCCTTCTCCCCGGGCCTTATTTTCTTCTAACACATACATGCATGTATACTGAAAGTGCGTTATATCGACTAGAGGGGGGGTGAATAGGCGATTTTTAAGAATTCTTCAATGAGGAATTTGCCGGTGAGGAAATTCCTAAGTGAAGAACTACTTGCAGCGGAATAAGTACTCAGAAGTAAGCATAAGAGAATGCGGGCATGGTCATCATGATGAAATGAAGACAATCAAAGAGTACAGAAAGCGTAAACACATGATAGCACAAGATGAAGACAAACAGACTGAAGAAATTGAACTGAGGAAATTGAGAAAGTCTTCAGTCAAAGTCTCCAAACACAGATATGAACAAACACTCAACACAGTAATGAGGAAATGAAGGAGTTGAGGAAATAGAACCAGTTAGGTTGGTGAAGAAAATGATTTGGTAGACCAGTTCCAACTGCTGCCTCAGTTGTACATCTGGTTGGAGCGGCTGAGTATTTAAACTCGAGGACACACAGTCCCGGACACCCAGTCGCTGAGCACGCAGCTCAGGACACCAAGTCCTCACCGTATTCTCCTTGAACTAAGGTCACACAGACCTCGTCCAATACTCGTGGTAAGTCTTCAAGCGACTTCCAAACCTTCATAGACTTGGTCACTCGGCGATCCACAATTCCTCTTGGATGCTCTAGACCATGACGCCTAACCGTCTGGAAGAAGCACAGTCTTCAAAGGTAACAAGCATCGGATCGACGCAGGATCAATCTCTTCAGTGATGCTCATCACTTTGGGTTTGTAGGGGTTTGGTTTTTGGGTTTTCCTCACTCGATGATTTTCGCTCAAAGTCCTCAGAGGATGGGTTGCTCTTAAATGACAAGTGTCAAGTTCTCTCGGAGCATCCAACCAGCTAGTGGTTGTAGGGGGCAGCTATTTATAGCCTAGGGAGCAGCCCGACATGATAAGACATAAATGCCCTTCAATGATATGACCGTTAGGTGGATAAGATATTTTGGGACAGCAAGAAGACAAAGAACGGTCGGAAATTTGATTCTCAAATTCCTCGGGGCTATCATGTTCCTCACTGTAGGCAATCCGCCTTTGGCGAATTCCTAACTCCTCGGTCGAGAATAAATTCCTCGTGACGGAAGAACTTCGTCTCACATCAAGAAATTGACTAAAGCGTATGAGATTTCCAAAGGCTTCACTTTCGAAGGGATTGGTAGGTGTAGGATTTTGAGTTGAGCATCACATGGAAAATTTTCCTTAGTATTTCCTCGAGCCCCTTTAATAAAGACGGTGTTTCCCATGACTCAAGAAAGAGAAAAGCGAAACTACGAAAACAAAAGTCTTCACGCTTCATGTTCCTCAAATGAATACCAAGTCTTCAAGGTCACACCAATTTCTTCACTTTCAAAGTCTTGAGAATATCAAAGTCTTCGAAGAACTTCACTTTTAGGGTCGACTTTCTCTGTAAATATCAAACTCCTCATAGACTTATAGACCTGTGTACACTCACAAACACATTAGTCCCTTAACCTATAAGTCCTCAATACACCAAAAATCACTAAGGGGCACTAGATGCACTTACAATCTCCCCTTTTGGTGATTGATGACAATATAGGTTAAGTTTTCAACGAGGATAAACATATGAAGTGTAAATACTGATATTGAGGAATTTGATTGCAAGATATAGAAGAACTCCCCACGAAGATGTGCATAGTGAGGAATTTGCTTTTGAGGCAATGCACATTTGAAGAGTTGAATCATGGAGATCTCCCCCTATATCTTGTAATTCATACACGCATTTGACATATAATATGAAGAATTTGAAATGCATGATGAAATATGGTGACTGATGTAATTCATCATGCGTGTATTATCATAAAACAAGGAATAAGCATGCAGAGGAACACATGAAAAGTATCAGAGCACCATCAGGTTTAAGATTACAACTCGATCCAATAAAGTTTCAGAAGAACGAGAGTTGTAACTTAGCAAAAAAATGCCCATATAATAGACCCGCTTGAAGACTAACTCACATTTCTCCCCCTTTGTCATCGAATAACCAAAAGGATCGAAACTGAGGACTAACGCCCCTGAAGAATTTCAAGTTGATGAAGGAGCGCCTGCGTTGTTGGGGTCGGTTGTCGTAGTAGGGCCTGCCGCAGTGTCGTCCAAGTCTTCATTTACATCAGTGTCTCGTGAGGAAGAATAGGAGCTGGCCACCAAGGAAGGAACTTTGACCTTCTTGTATTTCTTCGGTGGAGGTGCAGACCAGTCAAATTCTTCCTTGAGACCCATTGTCTTCAGTTCTTCCGCGCTGTAGACATTTGAAAGAATAGCCAGTGCGGTTGAAGGTTTCATGGAGGTAGTATTGGTTTTTCTTCTTTGCATTATGTGTAGAGGTCATGTTGTGAAGAATTGAACCAAACCGACGCTTGACCCATTTATGATTGCGATCAACCTTGATGAAGACTGAGGAGTAACTCACGATCAGTCATCACCCTGGGTGCTGTGGCTTGAGGATTTTTCTTGGCTGAGGTATTGGCCGCAGAGTCATGTGTGGCAGAGTCATCATTGGTGGAGTAGGATGCAGCTTTACGAAATTAACCATCCAATGGACGAATGCCTTCATCCATCACAGCAGTTGCCTTGCCCTTGTCATCAGCTGAGGAAAATGTCCGTTTGAGGACTTCAATTGGAGGCAAGTAGCTGCAGTGGTTGTAGTATCGACCTTGTAATTGAGTGAAGACCTTGTCCCGATGAACCTCATAATCCATGGTGCATAAGGCTTCACTCAAAAGGTGACATAGCAATGTTTGCCAGAGTCCTCATGAAGAAATCATGGAAGTTGACGGGAATGTCATGAATGATATTGAAAAGCATATTCTTCATGATGCCAACGACTTCTTCATCATTTGAGTCGTGGCCTTTGATAGGACTCATTGTCTTCGTCAGAATCTGATAGACAGTCCGAGGCACATACAGTAATTCCATGACGAGGAATTTGGTTCGTGGGGCCTGCCCTGGCTTCAAAGGCTTCATCAGCACTTGCATATAGTGATTTGTCAGTTTAGGTTCACTGTAGATACAACGAGCACCATCAAGGGGAGGACTGAGTGGTAGGGCACGAAGCAATTCAGTTGCTGGTGCCTTGTAGTGAGTATTTTCAGACATCCAGTCCAACACCCATGAGTTCACATCTTCAGCGTCTCAGGTGATGTGCTGACGCATAGAATTGAAGAATGAGTTCTTCATTCCAATCACGAGATGTAAGTGCAGAAATTCTGAAGTCCTGCATCGTGAAGTACACTGAGGACTGGCTCGAAGCCTGGCAGAGATTCCATGTCCACATGAGGAATATGTGCATGATCGAAGACTTTGTCTTTGTTGAAGAGCACAGAGGAATAGAAGTTGGCTTGACTAGCAGTCCAGAAACACCTCTTCCTTATGTGAGCAGAGTCGTATGGGTTGTAATCCGTGAAGAAAACGTGCTCGCCAAAGAAGTCTTCAGCCTTGAACTTTTGCTTCGTTGAGAATGGATTCTTTCCTTTGGCAATGGAGTGTAAGTGAGTTGCATCACGACCTCTGGAATCACAATCTCAGGTTCTTCAGGCTGAGGAATTTCTGGTTCCTCTACATGTGCAGATCGAGGATCAATGACAGAGTTCATCAGCGCTAGTGGCTGGAATTTCTTCATGTACAGATGAAGTGGGATGAGTTTCTTCAGAGCCCATTTGAACTGTTGGAGCAGGGGGCTGAGGAATCTGTTGGATTGGGGTGAAGAGTGGAGAATTTGGATGTTGAATTTCCCAAAAGTCATCGTTCATCACTGGCGTTGTGCTTCCAATATCCACATCTTCTTCAATTTCCTCAACACCAGCCTCTTCAGCTGTGAACTGAGGCATAGGCGAGGAAATGATTGGGGTTGAAGGGATTGCTTCCACTTCAATTTCTTCATCAATCTGCTCTGACGAAGCAGCAGAGTGATTTTCTTCATCAGATCCGCTTGGGATCTCATAATCTTCACCAAAAGGAACAAGGTCCTTTGATGGCATGAAGGAAATTGGAACAACATCAATGGTATTTTCAAATGAGCTGGTCATTGTCTTCATCTTCTTGAAATTTGAAGAATTTGAAGCGGCAGATGCTTTCCTTTTCTTCACTCTGACTTTCTGCAGCCTTGGTCTTCTTCACATCAGATGCAGATGGAAGGATTGGAGTTGGTGTAGGCGCAAGAGGAGCTGAGGAATCTGGTTGAATTTCCTCAGGCGCAACTGGTGCAGTTGCCCTGACTTCTTCAGTTTCTTCACGCGCACCACTAGTGGATGCCCTGGCAATTTCTTCAGCGGCTGGAATGGAATCATCAGCCCTGGAACTAGCATTGTCTTCAGCAGCCTGAACTTCATCAGCGGTGCTGGCATGTTCTTCAGTCGGTTGAGCAGAGGCTCCAGCCTGAGGAATTTCTTGTTGCCTTGGGGTTGCAACATTTGAGAACTTCTTTTTCAGATTGACAAATCTGACTTTGGCTCCTTGCCAATCAGCATAATATGAGTCAAATTTGTCACTAAGGGCTTTGATGTCAGCCTGCATCTTGATAAGTTCTTCAGTTGTCATCTTGAAAACATTTTTCTTCAGCAGTTTCACTTTTCTGGACTGCGATTTCTTGATCTCTCTAGCCGTATCAAATTTCGATTTCTCCTCTTCGATGAAATGAGTCAGCATGTGACTTTGGCCAGGTGTCAACTTGAAGTCAGGCATAGGAGTGTTTGGGTCCTTGTGCCAGAGATCAATGTAGTCTAGGATCGCTCTTGGATCCAACAAGGGGCACAGGTGTGCCTTTGGCTCAATGACCCTTTCTTGTCGGTCTCGATGATTTACGCAAGTTCATCATCGTCAACCTCATCATCTTCGGTGGCTCTTGGAAGGCGACTGTTTCTTCTGGGACTTGGCGGGGACCTCGCCCAATTTGTGGCCTTAGTCTTCAGCAGAGTTGGGCGGATGAAGAATTTGGTGCGGTGAGGAACTTCTTTGAGACACGGAGGCAATGGAGATGCCTGCAGTCCTTTGTACGTGGCGGATGCATGCAGTCTTGAGGACTTTGTCGGAACTGCTGAGGACTTTGTAGGAGCTGTTGAGGACTTTGTAGGAGCTGCTGAGGACTTTGTAGGTGCTGAGGATTTGGGAGGAGCAGGAGCAGCATGAGGAGTTGGCCGTGAGGGCACAATTGAGGAACTTGGCCGTGAGGGCACTGTTGGTGAAGCACTTGGCTTGTGTGCGGGCTTCTTTGCCATAGATTTTCTTGGCTTGACAGAGGCCTCAGTGGCAGCAGCAGATGTGAGTCCTCATTAAATTTCCTCACTGCCTCGTTGGCTTGTCTTGCCAATTTGGCTTGGCGCTTGGCCCATTCTTTAGGAAAATCCTCACCACGCTTGATGCTGGTGGGGTCAGCTTCTTGACTAGGTGCCAATGGAGCTCTTGGGCATGGAGGATTGAGAGCGAATTTCTTCATGTACTTTGGAGTAACATATCTGTACTCCCTCCATTCCCTTGCCCATCTCCTTTCAATCCTTTGAATGCGCACCTTGCGCTGATTTTTGTTTTTTTTTGCCGAACTCGGCTTCATCAGGTGCAATAATCGGCATAGATGTCCTCGGGAATCTCAAACGCAGTCATGACCTCAAGCCTCTTTCCTCCTTTACGTGGCTTCTTTCCTTCATACGCCATATTCTTGGTGAGGAATTTGAACAATCGAATTCTCTGAAGAAGTATGCAACTTTTCTTCGAGGAACGCTGCAAATGAGTTAAGTTGATGAGAACCTAGTGATTCAGGCGGACATGAGTACCTGTGAGCAGTATAGTTGCGAGGAATTTGGAGAGGTCATATGCGTTCTCGAAGGTTTTTCAAAAAGAACTAGTTTGAGGAATTTGACGAGATGAGCCTTGAAGAATTTCACTAAGCGCTCTTTGTCTTAGGTTCGAGTTGTATAGATCGAGGATCCACACAATTGAGGAATCTTGAAGAAAAAATCATTGCTTAGAGAAGCGAATCAAGAGCATATTTCGTTTGAGGTGTTCATATGTGTGAAGATTTGAAGAATAAACACCTTTGAAGATTTTCAGGAAGGTTTGAGAATCAAAGCGAGTAACAAAAGTAACTTTAATTACCCGAATCGAAGAACACGTATTTAACTGAGAAGTGTAGATTATAAGTTCGTCAGTTCAGATCTCCCACGCCCTAACTCGGCGAAGGAAGACAGCTACGACAGCGGCGGAGTGAAGATTTCCGCGGTCGGCGCGAGTACGACATCGACGAGGTCGAGGCAGTGAAGCTCTTCCTCACCGGTGATGATGGAGTAGCTGCGGCGCTAGGGTTTGAGAACCTCGAGAGAGAGAGAGAGAGCGGTCGAGCAGAGTAAAGGAAGTGAGGAAGGGGAGAGGGAGTATATATAGCCACGGTGAAAAACCGTTCGCCCGAAGATTTTGGACGAACGTGCCCCTGACCCTTCTCATTCGCTTGACGTGTGTCACCCACGTACTGAAAAGTGGAGATTGTGTTAGATCGTGGGTGAATAGATAAGTTTATCGTGAGATGCGGAACCGTTTGAGCGGCAAAACCGAAAATTTGGATAAGATAAGTTAAAAGTTCCGTTCGCAATTTCTTCAGCTGACAAGGACACAGTGAAGATTTTGAACGAGTTTAAAATAGAACGCACATGAAGAATTTGTGAATAGAGTGGGTTGAGTATAGCATAGAGGGGAAGGGTCCGATCACATTCACTTAGCGAAAAAGCAACTTGAAGAAATAGCCATAAGTGAATGTTGTAGAGGACATAAACCCATATATATATATATATATATATATATATATATATATATATATATATATATATATATATATATATAGTCAATGAGGAAAGACAACGGAAACAATGAAGATTTTGCAAAGTTGAAGAATTTGAAAACTGAAGAATTTCAAAAGCGAGGAAAAACTCAAATTGAAGATTTTCAATTTTGGTGGTGCGTGACCCACCGTATAAGAATGATGATTTCAGACACCGCGTACAATTGTCGAGGGTTACGAGAATCAAATTCTTCATTAATTTCTTCACACTTAGAGTGTTATTCTTCATTGATTGAAGAAAAGCGTTTCTTCATGTGTTGCACATCTAAGTCATCAATTTTGCATAAGTGTCGGGATGTGTGTCCTTTTCAAAGAACATTCGAAGATTCTAAGATATTTAGCTCACACCGCAACTTGCTAAATCTCTTCTCATCCAAGGGCTTTGTGAAGATATCAGTAGCTGTTCTTCAGTCTTCACATGCTCGATGGTGATGTCGCCCTTCAACACATGATCACGAAGAAAATGATGACGAATCTGAATGTGCTTTGTCTTCGAGTCTTTGAACTGGGTTGTGAGCAATCTTGATGGCACTCTCGTTGTCACAAAGAGAGAGGCACATTCTTCACGTTGATGCCGTAGTCCTTGAGAGTTTGCTTCATCCACAGCAATTGAGCACAACAAGAGCCGCAACAATGTACTCGACTTCCGCATGATGAAGCGGTGATACGCAGTTTTGTTTCTTCGAGGACCAATGGACCAAAGATCGTCCGAGGAAATGACAAGTACCAGATGTTGACTTGCGGTCCACACGATCACCAGCATAGTCAGAGTGAGAATATCCAATGAGATCAAAAGTAGAGCCCTTGAGGTACCATAATCCTAGTGTTGGTGTGTGAGCTAGATATCAAACAATATGCTTCACTGACCTTATGGTGTGATTCCTTCGTGTAGCTTGAAATCGGGCACACATGCAAACACTAAGCATTATATCTGGCCTAGATGCACATAAGTACAATAGAGAACCAATCATGGAGCGGTATACCTTGTGATCAAGTCAATACCATTTTCATCGATGCATAGATGGCCATTTGTGGGCATAGGAATTTTGACGCCTTTGCAATCTTGCATGCGAATTTCTTCAGGACATCTTTGAGGTATTTCTCCTGAGATATGAATATGCCATTGTGTTGTTGACGAATTTCAAGACCTAAGAAGAATTTCAATTCTCCCATCATAGACATTTGATATTCTTCACTCATCATATAGGCAAATTCATCACTATAACGTTGGTCAGTACAGCCAAAGATAATATCATCAACATATATTTGGCACACAAACAATTCACCATCATATGATTTAGTAAAGAGAGTGGGGTCGAGTGAACCGGGTGTGAAGCCATTCTTCACGAAGAAATTCTTCAATGTATCATACAACGCCTGGTAGAACTGTTTGAGACCATAGAGGGCCTTGTTGAGTCTCAAGACTTTGTCGGGATTCTTTGGATCTTCAAAACACAGGGGTTGAGCAACATATACTTCTTCCTCGGGCTTACCATTGAGGAATGCACTTTTCACATCCATTTGATATAAAGTGATATTATGATGGTTAGCATAAGCAAGTAATATGCGAATAGCCTCAAGTCTAGCAACAGTGCAAAAGTTTCATCGAAATTAATTCCTTCAACTCGTGTGTAGCCTTGAGCTACAAGTCATGCCTTATTCCTCACCACAAGGCCATTTTCATCTTGCTTGTTGCGGTAGATCCACTTTGTGCCAATGATATTATGCTTGCGAGGATCCGGACGTTTGACTAGTTAGAGACATTGTTGAGCTTGAACTGATGTAATTCTTCTTGCATGGTCTCGAATCCACTCGGGCTCCGTAAATGCTTCATCTACCTTAGTGGGCTCTGTGATAGAGACAAAAGCATAGTGCCCACAAAAGTTAGATAAATGTGAAGCTTTTGAGCGTGTGAGAGGACCCGGTGCTTCAATGTCATCGATGATCTTGTCAACTTGCACTTCTTTTGCAACGCGAGGATGAGCTGGTTGTCGTCGAGGAATTTGATCGGCATTTTCTTGATACCATTTCCTTGACATTATCCTCAGTGCATCGGCTCGATGTTCTTGGCATCTGAGAATGAATTCTTCAAAGAGATTCTTCAAGAGGAATGACATCCTCGGTTGCCTTGAACTTGATAGATTCCTCGGTCTTTGGTTCATCTAACATGAAGGTAGGTGCTCTCTTTGCGAGCCATTAGTTTCATCGAACCGCACATCTACAGTACCAACAATCTTGTGAAGAGCGATGTTGAAGACTCTGTAGGTGTGTGAGTCCTTTCCGTAACCAAGCATAAAACCTTCATGTGCTTTCGGTGCAAATTTAGAATTGTGATGAGGATCTCTAATCCAGCATTTAGCACCAAAGACTTTGAAATAACTCACATTGGGTTTCTTGTCAGTGAGGAGTTCATAGGCAGTCTTCTTGAAGAATTTGTGCAGATATACTCTGTTGATGATGTGGCACGCGGTATCAATTGCATCAATCCAAAAACGACGAGGCGTTTTGTATTCATCAAGCATAGTGCGAGCCATCTCAACAAGAGTTCTATTCTTGCGCTCCATGATGCCATTTTGTTGAGGAGTATAGGGAGCAGATAACTCATGAGTAATACCAAGTTCATCAAGATAGGCATCAAGACCAGAATTCTTGAACTCAGTTCCATTGTCACTCCTGATGTGTCTGATCTTCACACCAAAGTTAGTTGAAGCCCTCGAGGAAAATCGTTTGAAGACTTCCTGCACTTCATTTTGTAAGTAACAATGTGTACCCATGTGTAACGAGAGTAATCATCAACAATAACAAAGCCATATAGAGATGCATCATTATTGATCATTGAGTAATGATTAGGACCAAAGAGGTCCATGTGAAGCAATTCGAATGGACGAGTAGTGGTCATGATAGTCTTCGCCGGATGCTTGGCCTTGGTCATTTTTCCAGCTTCACAGGCTCCACACGAGTGATCCTTGAGGAATTTGACATTTTCAATGCCAATGACATGCTTCTTCTTCGCAAGCGTGTGCAAATTTCTCATGCCTGCGTGACCAAGTCGCCGATGCCATAGCCAGCCTTCTGAAGCTTTTGCAAGTAGACACACGATTGGTTGTGGTCACCGTAGAGAAATCAACAATATACAAGTCTCCTCTCCTAAAGCCTTCAAGACTTTGGAATTGTCGACTTCCATGATCACAACACAATGATACTTGCCAAAGAAAACAACCATATCAAGATCACAAAGCATTGAGATCGACATGAGGTTGTATCCTAAGGACTCAACAAGCATGACTTTGTCCATGTGTATGTCCTTAGAGATCGCAACCTTACCAAGACCCAATACGACTTTTGCCTTTGTCAGCAAAGATGATATGCTTCAGATGTGACGGTGATAAGGGAGCATCCATCAATAGATTCTTGTCACCAGTCATGTGATTTGTACATCCACTATCGAGGACCCACTCATTGGCTTTGGGTTGATCATCCTGCAGATGAATTAGTGCAACTTACGATCTCATATACTTCATCGGTGAAGAATATGATATCAATTTCATCGAGATGAATTTCATCGAGGCGATATAACAGATAAGCAGTATGAGGACGTGTGAAATGAAAGTTCATTTCTTCATGATTAGCCTGCATCCTTTCAGGCATTTTTGTCAGGCCCCCAGCAAATTCTTCAGACGTTAAAGCACGTCTGGAGGCCTGACCCTGCAGAAGAGATTAGTTCTTTTTCTTCACCACCCACATCTGAAGGGGTGGCAAAGAGTTCATCACTCTGCGAGCTCCATATGAGAATGGTGGCATAGAGGCCAATCCATTTCGTTTCACATAAGAGGGGTTAGGGTAAGCATATGAATAAGCAGAGAAATTCTTCGAGGACTTATGAACATATTGGTTTGAAGAATAATGCACATATTCATAGCCCTTAGCTCTACTGCGAAGCAGAGTTGTTAGCACGATGATAATCATAAGAGGACTTTGATCCTTTTGAGGAATTTGATCCACGTGAGGAATTTGGTCCGTATGAGGACTTGGATCCATATGAAGAATTTGGTCCATATGAAGAGTTTGATCTGGGGTTCCTTTTCTTCACAGGTGGTGTCATGAGGACATTCACCTGAATACTTTCAAGGCAATTCTTGGGAACCCAGATTTTCTTCATAGGGGAACCGTTCCTGCAGTTAGTGCCAACATATCTAGAAAATACTTCACCATTCTGGTTTTTGAACAGTTTATAGTTGGAGTCAAATGACTCATCAGAAGAGTGAGGTGATTCACATGTAAAGCCAGATAAGTTAGATGGATCAACTGGAGGTCCCTTTGCAGCAACCCATGAGGTTTTGGGGTACTGCTCAGGCTTCCAATATGTTCCATCAACATTGATTTTCCTCTCAAAGGCAATACCCTCTTTCCTGTGGTTCTGTTGAGGATTTGCTTTTAAGCACATCACAAAGAGTCTGATGCCCTTTGAGGCTTTTTGTACATGCTGTCATGTACAATTCCTTCAGCCCTGCATCGTCAAGGATACTAGCAATGTCCTCGGATGAGGAATTAGTGATAGCAAGAGGCAGGTGAAGAATTTGTAATAGTTGAAGCATTTGAACATTGGTGAAGAATTAGCGATTCACGCTCAATGCACTTTAAGCATGGAGGAACAAATTCTTCTCGAGAAGCGCTTGATTTGTTGAGCAAGTAATGAATCGCGCTCCTTAAAGATCTTCATAACTGACTCTTAGCTTCTCAAGATCTTGCTTTCTTTGAAGAAATTCATAAGAAAGTTTCTCATGATCGAGACAAGAGAGTGTTATGATGACCTTGAAGGCTGTCAAGCCTAGATCAAGTCTCTGAAGATTTTCAGTCAGGGCTTTAGTGCGATCCATTCTTCACCCAACATATCATCACTTTTATCTAGCATGTTTTGAACCTTTTCCAAGGCATGTTGTTGTTTGGTGGCAATACAAACAAGCTTGGTATAGCTAAGTTCAATATCATCATCAGATCCATCATCATCAGATTCATCGTTACTATACTCGGATGAGGAACATTCGGTTACCTTGTCACCCTTTGCCATGAGACATGATGCAGAAGATGATGATTCTGGTTCGAAAGTCATCGTATTGAGAGATTCCTTGAAGTCCTCAATCCAGGGATCATGACGGGTTCGATGACCTTCATAGACATCGGAGATTCGGTCCCAGATAAACCGCATTGCAAAGATGCATAATGCGCTGGAATTCATCTCTAGATAGGCGAACAGATGATATCCTTCGCCATGATGTCAAGTCGAGTGTACTTGCGAATATCATCTGCGTTCGCCGTCTTGCATAGATCAAGAAGACCAATTTCAGTGACGGTCCATGACTCACCGTCCATCACCATGAGGCGCTTCCTCATCATGGCCTTCCACTTGGGATAATCATGACCGTCAAAGATAGGGCATGTCACTTTCTTCATAACTGCGGTCGACATAACTAAAACTCCAGGTGGTTAAACCAAAATCACACAGAACAAGGGAGTACCTTGCTCTGATACCAATTGAAAGTGCGTTATATCGACTAGAGGTGGGTGAATAGGCGATTTTAAAGAATTCTTCAATGAGGAATTTGCCGGTGAGGAAATTCCTAAGTGAAGAACTACTTGCAATGAATAAGTACTCGTAAGTAAGCATAAGAGAATGCGGGCATGGTCATCATGATGAAATGAAGACAATCAAAGAGTACATGAAAAGCGTAAACACAGGATAGCACAAGATGAAGACAAAGCAGATTTGAAGAAATTGAACTGAGGAAATTGAGAAAGTCTTGACCAAAGTCTTCAAACACAGATATGAACGAACACTCAACACAGTAATGAGGAAATGAAGGAGTTTAGGAAATAGAACCAGTTAGGTTGGTGAAGACAATGATTTGGTAGACCAGTTCCAACTGTCGTCTCAGTTGTACGTCTGGTTGGAGCGTATGAGTATTTAAACTCGAGGACACACAGTCCCGGACACCCGCCGAAAGCACGCAGCTCGGGACACCAAGTCCTCACCGTATTCTCCTTGAACTAAGGTCACACAGACCTCGTCCAATCACTCGTGGTAAGTCTTGAGCGACTTCCAAACCTTCACAGACTTGGTCACTCGGCGATCCACAATTCCTCTTGGATGCTCTAGACCATGACGCCTAACCGTCTGGAAGAAGCACAGTCTTCAAAGGTAACAAGCGCCGGATCCACGCAGGATCAATCTCTTGATGATGCTCAATCACTTTGGGTTTGTAGGGGTTTGGTTTTTGGGATTTTCCTCACTTTCGATGATTTTCGCTCAAAGTCCTCGGAGGATGGGTTGCTCTTAAATGACAAGTGTCAAGTTCTCTCGGAGCAGCCAACCAGCTAGTGGTTGTAGGGGGCGGCTATTTATAGCCTAGGGAGCAGCCCTACATGATAAGACATAAATGCCCTTCAATGATATGACCGTTGGGTGGATAAGATATTTTGGGACAGCTGGCATGCAGCACAGCAACGGTCGGAAATTTGGTTCTCAAATTCCTCAGGGCTATCATGTTCCTCACTGTGTAGGCAATCTGCACTGGCGAATTCCTAACTCCTTAGTCAGAACAAATTCCTCAAATGACTGTAAGAACTTCGTCTCACATCCTTTGAAGAAATTGACTGAACTGTATGAGATTTCCAAAGGCTTCACTCGAAGGGATTGGTAGGTGTAGGATTTTGAGTTGAGCATCACATGGAAATTTTTCCTTAGTATTTCCTCGACCCCTTTAACAAAGACGGTGTTTCCTATGACTCAAGAAAGAGAAAAGCGAAACTACGAAAACAAAAGTCTTCACGCTTCATGTTCCTCAAATGAATACCAAGTCTTCAAGGTCACACCAATTTCTTCACTTTCAAAGTCTTCGAAATTCTTGAATATCAAAGTCTTGATCGAAGAACTTCACTTTTAGGGTCGACTTTCTCTCAGAATATCAAACTCCTCATAGACTTATAGACCCGTGTACACTCACAAACACATTAGTCCCTTAACCTATAAGTCTTCAATACACCAAAATCACTAAGGGGCACTAGATGCACTTACATATACCGATCGATCTCCCTACATATACCTAGGTCGACTTTAACTATTTCCCCCCACCCATCGATCGACGTACCTCACAAGTTATGTCTCTCCTTTCTCTGACAAAGGACGATTGATCTTACTATGTAGTTACGTTTGCCTACCACAGCCATATCGTCCCCCCTCATCATTCGTGCATGCCTCCTGACCCGTCTCTCGCACGCACGTGCACAAAAAGATAGCCATCCCCTCTCTTATTGATATTGCAGGCGTGCTCTCCATTTGTCTAGCAAGCCTCTCCCACCATGGCCGGATTCTGGCCCCATGCAGAAGGGGTGGTGGCCTGGGGCGTAAGGCCCATCTCCTTTGTATATTTTAACACTGTAGCTACAATAAAACGCTACAGTCAACTAAGCTGCCTGGGCCTTGGCCCAGTTCGCCTGGGGCCTGGCCCATTCCTAGGTCCGCCACTGTCTCCCACCATTTGTTAGAAGCAACTCCACTACCACCCCCTCCAACACTCTATCTCTCTCTCTCCCAACCTTATTCCTCTCCTACACATATGCATGGATGCCGATCGATCTCCCTTAATACATAAGGTAGGCCTCTCTCCTCCTCCACACATATACCAGCCATTGTACCTCTATAATTAATTAGGCCTCCCCACCACACACACCGATAGTCGAGCGCTGTAGGTAGGTATCCATGCCGCAGAGACAAACTGCACCTGTCCCCTCTCACGATCCAGTAGGCCAGCCACTCTATATCTTTGACGTGGGCACACACAAATTCGATGGCACTCTTTATCGATCGCCCACACACACACACACATCATCCCTCTCTTCGATTCTATGGATACCTCAAGCCGATGATACCTCCACTCTCTTCTAGTGGATCGCCCCCTCTATATATATGATATATCCAGGACTCTATTTCACACACATTGCATCTGTTACATTTTTGATTGACCCCCCAAAAAACACTCACGAACCCACACACTATATCTCTCTACATTTGTATCTCTCTCACACAACCCCATGTAGGTGGTGTACGTACACGAAGATAATAGGTGCACGTACTCACGCTTCGTGCCCAGCCACACCCGCGCGGGTACACGGTGGAGCTCATTTCTATACAAAAATGGCAGTCCACGTGCTAATTTGAACACATGTAGCGGTTGTTTACCAACAGAGGTCGTGTACCACGCGTGCACGAAACAAAGTTCGACTTGATGCGTTGGCGCATTATTTTTAAATAAAGTTATATCGCTCTGGCAGGTACACAGAATATAAAACGATTTTTATGGAGAAAAAGGTAGTCCGCCCCACTATATACAATGGAGCCTGCCTGCCTGGGTTTGTCTTTCTTTAGAGTATCTCACACAAGGCGGTGGTGGCCTCTCTCTCTCCCATCGTTGGTCACTGATCCGGCCGCATCCCGTCCGCCGGCGGAAAGGGAGGATGTGCATCGTTTCTCCATTCAACAGTGTCGTGGCAGCACGTCCCAATCTACGGTATCCGCCGTTCTCTCTGACCAAGCTCCGGCGCGGTAGGGCCTACGCCACCTGCTCGCTGCCGCAGTATGGGCAGACCCCGCCCGCCGCCGCTCACCTAGTTACATCCCGACGACCCCTAGGTATCCCCTCCGGCCTTTCTCCACTTCCTGTCTTCCCATGTTGTTGCATGTGTAAAATCTTGCATGTGGATCTTCCATAGTTCTTTGCCCAAAATGTAGCTCGTCCGACGTACTTTCCATATTGCAATCTCGTCCTCACACCATTTTAGACAAACACAACCGTGTTGTTATCTTCCCTTAGGACAAGGAATATGCTTCTTTTTGTCATTGTATGTGTCATCAAATGTTATTGGCCAGTAATTGTTTCCTTTCTACCTCTTTTTTTGCAAACAGGGCTATCCATTTCACCTCGTTGCTATTGCGACCTTTTGGTGAACTACACAAATCATTTTTTTCTTAAGAGTGTTTTGTGCAGTTGTACTAAAATGCCACATGAGCAATGTCTCTACATTTCAGTGCGAATGCACAAAGGGAGATTGGTTTTGCTCTATCCTCCTCATCCAACTACGAGCCTAATCTTCTCCAACTATTTGCTTAATCTTCTCCAACTAGTTAGTCTTAAGAGAGACCGCAAAGGTGACCGGCTTCTATTTGTGTGTTTATTGTTTCATCAACAGTCCTCTATTATCGTAATCGCACTTAATATCTTTGGAACAAGGACGCTCAGCTCTATTTTAGTGGAACTGCACAAAATGACCGGAATGTTGCATGCTCCAGACAGCTACTTTTTTCCCAACATGCCTTGTTCATTTAGAAAGAGCTGGGGGACGTTGCTGCCAATGAAGGCATGGATCAATTTTAATTTAACACTTCTCACAACTTTGTCTTCAGTTGTGATGTAAATATGTGACGCCCCTGATTCAATCGTACACTAATCATGCACGCAAACATGTACGATCAAGATCAGGGACTCACGGGAAGATATCATAACACAACTCTAAAACATAAATAAGTCATACAAGCATCATAATACATGCCAGGGGCCTCGAGGGCTCGAATGCAAGTGCTCGATCATAGACGAGTCAGCGGAAGTAACAATATTTGAGTACAGACATAAGTAAACAAGTTTGCCTTAAGAAGGCTAGCAAAAACTGGGTACAGATCGAAAGAGGCGCAAGCCTCCTGCCTGGGATCCTCCTAAACTACTCCTGGTCGTCGTCAGCGGCCTACACGCAGTAGTAGGCATCTTCGGTGTAGTAGGAGTCGTCGTCGACGGTGGCGTCTCACTCCTGGGCTCCAGCATCTGGTTGCGACAACCAGGTAGAAAGGAAAGGGGGGAAAGGGGGAGAAAGGCAACCGTTGTCGGATTTCGGGTTCCGGCAGACCCTCTAGGTTCTAACTCTGGGGTGCACGCGGAGATCTCACCCCCAACCTACCTGCACCTCGCCGCCTCGCTAGGATCTAAACTATGAAAGGGACAACACAAGAGACACAGGGTTTATACTGGTTCGGGCCACCATTGTGGTGTAACACCCTACTCCAGTGTGTGATGTGGTGGATTGCCTCTTGGGCTGGTGATGAACAATACAAGGAAGAATAGCCTCGCAAGGGTCTGTTCTTGGCTGGTGCGATGAACTGCTAGGGGAGTTCAGTCGCTTCTCTCTCTCTCTCCCTCTTGATTTCTCTATTCCATATCAAGCTCTCTCTTGAAGATGCCTCTACCCTGTGGATGGCTAGTCCTATTTATAGGCGGAGGCCCTGGGCCTCTTCCCAAATATTGAGCGGGAAGGGCGCCAACAATTGGCCATTTTGAAGGGGATCATCTAGTACACTTATCCTGACTAAAGTTGGTTCTCGCCTGTCAAAGGCTCTGGTGGTGACGCCGGCTTGGGCTCAACGATGACTTCCTTCCGGCCGTTGCGACGGTCTTGGTCTTGTTGCACCGAAACAGGTGCCTTTGCTTGATGCTCTCGCCTGCGCTTGCCCCCTTTGCACCAAAGAGGAAACAAGGACACTGCGCGGGCTGGCGCCCGCCTGGCGCCCTTGGTCGTCATGGCTTGCGTCATGGGCACCTCGTGAGGTACCCCGCCCTGATCTCTCCGCCTCCTCGCGAGCCAGCCTGACGAGGCCGTGCCCGAGGAAGCTTCCTGTCATCCGCCCCACGAGGCTTGGCCCCTCGCGAGGATCTTGAGCTTGTGCAGATGAAGATGGGCCGTGTTGGGCCACCCCTTGAGCCACACCGCAGGCCACAGGCAGGCAAGTCTGGGTACCCCCGTTCCCAGAACACCGACAGTAGTCCCTGGGCCCAAGGCGCGCCCGGACTTGGCCGAGCAGAGAAGCGAAGGGGTAGGTGCGAGCGCTGAGCCCTAACAGCTCATGGGCGCTTTGGGTACTGCTGTCATGGTTGATTGGACGTGGGCACCCTGCTTCCCACGACGCCGGGCAATCGCACAAATTGACAAGTCCCTGCATGCAAAGCGGGTCATGATTACCTGTGATCGTGGAGGTCGCCGGTTGGCCTTCCCCGGCTATAAGTACGGAAAGGCGCGTGCCCTTCCAGTCCATCTCTTCTTGCTTCTCCTTCTTTTCCGTCCTTGCTCCACTTCGCGGCAATGGCTCCGATCCGCCGGTTCTCCACGGAAGAGAAGGGAAAGGCTCCCCGAGAGGGTCCCGACCCATTTCCGCCGAAGAAATGGCTGGCCTTATGCTGTCGAGACGAGGGCGCCCGGCAGGAGGTGTCGAGGCCTTGGTGTGAGCGGCCGCCGCCGGGGTTCCCGCTGCCCTTGTATGCCCACTTGGAGGGCCCTGAAGGAGTTGACACCGAGCGCCATGGACGATGCCGCCGTCGGCGTCGGTGGGTCATGGCAGTGTGCATTGTCCCTCCTGGAGTCCATGTCGAGGGCTCCTCCCGAGAGTTTGTGCTCCACGCCGCCATGCCTCCTCAGTCTTGGATCCGCCTTCCTCCCTCCTTCGCCTTCGTGATGCCGCAGGGGGGATACTTGGAGCTCTGGTTGCAGCACGCCGGCTGCGACACTCTCGCGACCGAAGCGGAGGTCGCGGTCGTCGCTCCGGGCAAGGTCTTCATGACTCGAGGCTGGGGCGAGATCGCCCAAGTCTGCAGGACGAGGGGCGCCCTCGCGATCCACCTGGAGTACGACGGCGCTTCCATGATGCTCTTCAAGGTTTTCGACGCGGCTGCCCTGAGAGAGGTGGTCGGGTTCCTGCCGCGGCGAGGACCAGGCTCGCCGATCGCTTCCTCGGCAGCTCCTCAGGCGGCGGAGGCGGTGGAGGGTCCAGCGACTCCGCCGAGCTCTTCATGACTCCAGAGACGAGCGACGACAGCTACGAGCCCTCGAGCCTGCGTCGCTCTCGGAGCAGGGCGGGCTCGCCAGGCCGCCGTCGCCTTTGATCTGGATGAGGTTGGCGCCGGTGCCTGATGGCCCACTGTTGATGATGGCGTCACTCGCGGAGGCAAGTGTAGTTAGCGTTCTTTAGGATCGGCTCCCTCTGTTCTCTACGAGGAATCGAAAAGCGCGGCCCGTGGGGGCTTGTAAGGTGCCTGTGGTTCTGTTTGTTAATATAATCCTTGCCGTGATGTAGTGCGAGAGCTCATTCCGTCTTAGCTTAGTTCTTCCTTTCGAACCTCACGAGGGCTTGGTGCTCGCGCCGGCAGTGTCCCGTCCCAAGGCAGGCTTCACTGGCCGCTGGTATGCTGTGTCGCTATGCCGTGGTCAAGGCCAGGAGGTGAGCGGCCCGAGGTCCACGAAGAGCCCCCGAGTCGCGATGCTCAGGGGGTCCCCTTTAGCGCTCAAGCAGCCATCATTCAGTGAGAAAGGAGCGCGACGTTGCTAACACGGGATTGCATTAGGTGCGAGGTCGGCGCTGCGATAGCCAGTGTTTTTGGAGGGTGACTTATCTCGGGAGTTAGGAACCGCTTCCTGGTGCGACGTTAGGTCCGCGCATCGGCAGGCGAGGGGTTGCCTGGCGAGGTCCCCGCGTGCCTCTTCCCTCTCGCCTTTGCTCCCCTTTCCGCCCTACGTCCTCGGGTCCCGGCTCTCGAGTGGGTCTCAGCCGTCGCTGGTATGCCAGGTCGCGATGCCGTGGTCAAGGCCAGAGGGTGAGGGCTGGAGAGCCAGTAGGAGCCCGTGAGTCACGATGCTCAGGTACCCCCCCCCCCTTAACGTCCAAGCGGTTCGTGCGGGCGAGAGTGAAGAAGACGCTGTGAGGGCCTCGCCTGGCGCTGCGCCTTAAAGAGATCCTTCAGGCTCACCACAAGAAGAACAAGGGTCCGCTATGACAAGCGACGGTCAGCCGTTGGTTGCTTTTGAGAGGTGACGAGGCAATCAAGGCTGACGAGGTGGCGCCAGGCGGGCTGCCGCGCCGAGCTCAGCCATTCAGGTTTGTCGGCGTTGCAGGGACGGACCCATGCGCAAGCGTCGTGCCTTTGGGGAGCAGCTCCATCAGTTGGTGTCAGTTGAGCAGGTAACTAGGTCAAGCACGTTAATCACG
The DNA here is from genome assembly GCA_021605145.1 of Aegilops bicornis. NCBI lineage: Eukaryota > Viridiplantae > Streptophyta > Magnoliopsida > Poales > Poaceae > Aegilops > Aegilops bicornis. The sequence goes on along the minus strand of CM038675.1, from coordinate 439,556,815 downwards.
GAGGAGCAAGTTCATTTAGATAAGTGCAAGGAAGGCAGACGTCACTGGGTCTGGCCCGAGCGACTTGGGGATGATGCAGCCTGAGGGGCGCCCCCAACAAAGTAAGCTAGGAACATGAAGTAAAAGGAATACATGCCGCAGGGACGGACCCACGCGGCCTGGGAATGATGCAGCCCTGGGGTGCGCTCCCAGCTAGAAATGAAACTAGAAGGATGTCACCTGATAACGTTGAAGACGAAGGGATGCTGAAGTAGCGGACGTCGCGGGCTGCGGAAGCCAACCTTCACGAGCCCCTAGGCCCAGGAGCCTCGGGAGGCTCCGGAGGCGCTGGTGGCTCCTCGCGGACCATCTCCATCTCCGTCAGACTGCGGAATGCCTGGCCTCTTGAGCCTCCAGGATGCCCCTCACAAAGTGCTGGTGTGTGGCGGCCGCGTTCAGCAAACCGTAAGGCATGCGAACGTAGCTGTGGGGCGGACCTTCGCAGCGCCCCGCGCGTGAGGGCCAGAAGCGCTCCTGAGAGGCGGCTCGGTTGAGCCCTGGTATGTCGATGCAGACGCGCAGCCCATCATCCTCGCCTGGATGGGGAGCTACGGCGGGTAAGCAGCGGCTGCCACTCATGACTCTTGACTCCTGCAGCTCCTGCATGATCTGGCTGACGAACTCCTGAGGGTTTGGCCCTCCTTGCCTCGCTCCTTCCTGCGGGAAACGTGCGTTGAAGCACGCCTCCAAGTGATGACCAAGCGCCTCCCTCGTGACCATAGCAAGGTCGGTGGCCCTCCAGGAGAGAGCCCCCGAGCCTTGCTTGAGGAGGGCACCAGGCGCGCCTTCCTATGCGACAGAAGGAGGTGCCCCTGAATAGGCGCGGACCCTGAGGGGCCTGCCTCCCGTGGGGTCGGGCCTGGCGATGTCTTCTTCTTCTTGGGAGCAGTCTCGGGGAGCCTCCCGCTCCTGTGATCTGGGTCTTCAAGTGATGCAGCTTGGAAAGCTCGCTCCAGGGAGCACACGGTGTCTCTTTCTTCACAAGGCACCGTAATGACTCCGCCGCTTCCTGGCATCTTGAGGACGTTGTAGCCGTGATGAATCACGGCCATGAACTTGGCCAGAGCTGGGTACCCGAGGATGGCATTGTATGGCAGGCGAATGTTGGTGACATCGAAGTCGATGAGCTCGGTGCGGTAGTTGTCGCGCGCCCCGAAGGTGACAGGGAGGCGGACCTGCCCAATCGGGACTGTGGAGCCATCGGTGACTCCGGAGAAAGGCTTGGTTGGCTGAAGCTGATTGTAAGGCACTTGGAGATTGTTGAATGTCTCTACGGACAGGACATTGAGCCATGCTCCGCCATCGATGAGGGTCCCGTGACTTGCACGTTCTTGATGATCGGGGAACAAAGCATCGGGAGGACTCCGCCGTGGTCAAGACTTGAGCTAATCTGCTGAGCTGAAAGTGATGGCGCACGCTGACCACCTGAGAGGGCGTGTGGCCTCGAGCTTGGGGAGGACTGCATTCACTTCGCGGGCAAACTGCTTGAAGATGCATTGAGAGGCTGGGGCTTGAGCTCCGCCCAGGATGCAAGCGACCGCACACGGCTCCTGGAAGCCCCCAGCCCCATTGTCCTGATGATGGTCCTCATTTCTCCTTGGCTGCGGCGGCAGAGGAGGGAGGCCTGCGTTTCCTTGCGGGCGATCCTCGCGAGGCTGATCCCTCCAGCCTCCCTCGCGAGGCTGATCCCCGTGATCCTCGCGAGGTCGGTCACGCCACCCTTGGCGAGGGCCACGGTCTTCCCAGCGTCCTGCATTTCTTCCTTCTCCTCGGCCATAGCCTCGATCAAGGCGGTCAAGGCCGACCGATTCTCCCTTCTCGCACGGCTCGGAGCTCTTGACATTCGTTGGTGTTGTGGGTGTGGAGGTCGTGGTACACACAAGATCGGCTGCCCTTGGAAGACTCGGGCTGATCTACGCCTCGCTTGGTGTTTGGTTCTCGCCATGAGCGTAACAGCCCCTTTGCGCTTCACGCCCTTGGCCTTGGACTTCTTCTCTTCGGGTCTCAAGGGTCGGCAGCTCGAGGAGGGAAAGGCGTCCTTCCTCAGCCCTGGTGCACTTGGTCGCCAAGTTGAATAGCTCCAAGGATGTACACAGATATTCATGCATCGCCAGCTCCTCCTTCATCTTGACGTCTCGCACACCGTCGGAGAAGGCTGAGATGATGGCCTCCTCGGTCACCTTGGGAATCTTGAGGCGTGCGTTGTTGAAGCGCTGGATGTACTTCCGCAGGGTCTCCCCGGCTGCCGCTTGATGCGGCGCATGTCGCCACGACAGGAGGCCGTCCACGAGTACCTTGGAAGTTGGCGATGAAGTGGGTGCACATCTCGGCCCCAGGAGGAGATCGTGCCAGAGCTGTGTTCAGGAGCCAAAAGGGCCTCTGGCCCTTGAGTGCATGGGAAACCAGTTCGCCATGACCTTCTCGTCCCGCTGGCGGCTTGATGCCCAGCTCAGAGAGCTGGAGGAACTTCTGCAGGTCGGCCGTGCCGTCAGAGCGAGGAGGCAGGTCTGGCTTGAACTTGCCGGGCCACGCGACGCTGCACAGCTCAGTGGTGAAGGTGCGGTAGCCTGCTGTGGCCATGGGAGGCCTTTGGTGACGAAGAGCCTGGTCCTGCGGGTCCCCATGCGCTGCCGCTGGGAGCAGCGCGGGGTCTTGGCGTGCTGGAGCAGGAGCGTGGTCGAGACGAGCCGGTGCAGGGAGCATGCGGGTAGCCTCTTGGGGGCGAGGGACCTCTTGACAGCTCTGCTCTTGCTGCTCTGGTGCCGGACGGAGTGGGTTCCGCCCCGGGGCCATGCGCCTTGGGGCCAAGGCGCCTTCTTGAGGGAGAGGCGGCTGAGGCGCCCCTAGAGCTTCATCGCCCACGCAGGGCGGGGCGCGGTGCAGCGAGAAGGACGGCGCGGGGGAGCCTTCGCGCGGACGAAGCTCGGCGACGCGGTCGAGCCACTCTTCGTAGAGTAAATCGCCGATAGGGCAAGAGTACAGTGAGCTGCTCGCCGCGGCGAGCGCAGCTCGAGCCTCCATGGGCGCGCGGAGCGCGCGAGACGAAGAACCAGCTGGGGAGAGTGAAGGAGTAGCGTTGCGGCCGTCTCGCCTCACAGACGGATGCTGGGATGATGCTTGCTGCTCGTTCCCCGTCGGGCCGGTGGCGGCGTTGACGGCAGGCGACGGGGAACGGCGGGGGCCGTCTGGGCGATGCGGGTAGCGAGAGCGGCTCGGCGCTCGGCGCGAGCCCGACGAGCGTCTGACATGGATGCGATGGGCGGCGAAGAACAGGGCGGCGAAGGCAATTCCCCGCGCACCGGGCGCGCGCCAAATGTCGGATTTCGGGTTCCGGCAGACCCTCTAGGTTCGAACTTTGGGGTGCACGGGGTCTCACCCCCTACCTACCTGCACCTCGCCGCCTCGCTAGGATCTAAACTATGAAAGGGACAACACAAGAGACACAAGGTTTATGCTGGTTCGGGTCACCATTGTAGTGTAACACCCTACTCCAGTGTGTGGTGTGGTGGATTGCCACTTGGGCTGGTGATGAACAATACAAGGAAGAACAGCCTCGCGAGGGTCTATTCTTGGCTGGTGCGATGAACTGCTAGGGGGAGTTCAGTCGCTTCTCTCTCTCTCTCTCCCTCTTGATTTCTCTATTCCAGATCAAGCTCTCTCTTGAAGATGCCTCTACCCTGTGGGTGGCTAGTCCTATTTATAGGCGGAGGCCCTGGGCCTCTTCCCAAATATTGAGCGGGAAGAGTGCCAACAATTGGCCATTTTGAAGGGGAACATCTAGTACACTTATCCTGACTAAAGTTGGTCCTCGCCTATCAAAGGCTCTAGTGGTGACGCCGGCTTGGGCTCCACGATGACTTCCTTCCGGCCGTCGCGACGGTCTTGGCCTTGTTGCACCGAAACGGGTGCCTTTGCTTGATGCTCTCTCCTGTGCTTGCCCCCTTTGCACCAAAGAGGAAACGAGGACACTGCGCGGGCTGGCGCCCGGCTGGTGCCCTTGGTCGTCATGGCTTGCGTCATGGGCACCTCGTGAGGTACCCCGCCCTGATCTCCCCGCCTCCTCGCGAGCCAGCCTGACGAGGCCGTGCCTGAGGAAGCTTCCTGTCGTCCGCCCCGCGAGGCTTGGCCCCTCGCGAGGGTCTTGAGCTTGTGCTGATGAAGATGGGCCGTACTGGGCCACCCCTTGAGCCACGCCACAGGCCGCAGGCAGGCAAGTCTGGGTACCCCCATTCCCAGAACGCCGACAACCGTGAGTACTCATCCAAAGTACTCACAAGCAAGGATCTACACTACATATGCATGGGTATATGTATAAAGGGGCCATCTCAGTGGACTAAACTGCAGAATGCCAGAATAAGAGGGGGATAGCTAGTCCTGTCGAAGACTACGCTTCTGGCAGCCACCATCTTGCATCATGTAGAAGAGAGTAGATGGTAAGTTCACCAAGTATCATCGCATAGCATAATCCTACCATAACGATCCTCTCCTCGTCGACCTGTGAGAGAGCAATCACCGGGTGGTATCTGGCACTTGGAAGGGTGTGTTTTATTAAGTATTCGGTTCTAGTTGTCATAAGGTCAAGGTACAAATCCGGGTCGTTCTTTTATCGAGGGACACGGCTATTCGAATAGATAAACTCCCATGCAGGGGTGCACCACATAACCCAACACGCTCGATCCCATTTGGCCGGACACACTTTCCTGGGTCATGCCCGGCCTCGGAAGATCAACACGTCGCAGCACTACCTAGGCACAACAGAGAGGTCAGCACGCTGGTCTAAATCCTATGGCGCAGGGGTCTGGGCCCATCGCCCATTGCACACCAAGACGCTATGGTAGGGCGGCCGGTGAGCAGACCTAGCAACCTCCATTACAAAGAAATTTGCGTTACGCGGTCCAACCCGGCGCACGCCGCTCAATCCCTGACGTCAAGAAGGCTTCGGCTGATACCACGACGTCGAGTGCCCATATCTTTCCCATGTAGTTGGTTAGTGCGTATAGACCAAATGGCTAGACTCAGATCAAATACCAAGAACTCGTTAAGTGTGTTATTTTGAAGTAACTGTGGACGCCGACCAGGGCCAGGCCCACCTCTCACCTAGGTAGTGTCAACCTTCCCTGTCGCTCCGCCACAAATTTCCACACAGAGGGCCGTTGGGACAAAGGTCCTTTCAGCCCCCAATCCATGAATCACTCGCGGGTACTGTTGGGGACACAACTACTGAGTGTGAACCGCCCTGGAGGGGCCGGTTTACCCTCGACCATGATCCAGGCCCACGAAGGAGGCCCGGAGCCCAGAGGCGACTTAAGGTCCATTTATGTAAACCGCCTTAGTATTGTAACTTGGGTTGTAAGACAAGAAAGGAGAGATCAAGCCGGACTCTTGTATGAGCCGGATTGGGACTCTGTAAACCAGCCGGGCGTCCATCCGTATATATAAGGGGACGACCCGTGGCGAAGTTAGGGACAGAGATTTCGAGGCTAAGGCAAAGCTATTGCTCCCTAGTCGCCAAACCATATCAATCACATCACAATCGGACGTAGGTTTTACCTTCATTGAAGGGGCGAACCAAAGATAATTCCCGTGTCTTGTGTCCGCTTTAACCTCTCTAGGTAAACCCGCACGATGGCCCTACGACTAAGTCCTTTCATGAGGACATCCGCCGTGACAAGTCCACGACGGTTGGCGCCCACCGTGGGGCTATCGCACGATGGTTTGATGATCTTAGAGGGCAAGTTCGAAGGACTCGAAGGCTATATGCATGGGCGGATGACTAAGAGTCGTCGCGGCAAACTCTACATCGACGATGCGGATCGGGGCCCCGAGGCCGGCTCGGTTGAGTACGGGTACCGGGTCCCTTTGGCGGCATACACGTGTTTATCGGCAAGATCGGCGAGCCGGAGCCTGGGCCGGACGTCAGACCGACCTCGCCGAGACGGCTCAACGGGCGAAGAAGAGTCCTGCCCTGGCTAAACCGGGCGGTCAAGCATGTTTCGTGGAGTCGCCCACGGAGACTACGAGGACGGATCAGCATCTCGGTGACGAAACTGTTGTCTACTTCCGGCGATTTAATCGTCGGCCGGAGAAACTGAGTCTCTATACCAGCTACGAGATGGCCAGATCGGGGGTTGTTCCGACGGAGAGAATATTCCGGACCCCTACGATCTACCCCACCGGGTTGGGATCTTCATGGCCGGTACGCAGGCGGCGCTTCACTCTTCGATCGCGGTGCCCTTGGCCGCCGGTTCAACAAAGATGATGGCAGCCGGGAAGGAGGCCCGGCGCCGCCGCTCAAGTTTTATCGAGCTCTTCGACGCTGCTAGCTGTGCTCATGGCGGAAGCTAATCCGCCGGATCAGGACCTGCACAACGCGGAGATTGCAAAGGTGAGGGAACAGATCACTAAAGCTAAAGCGGACCTGGCGGCCGCGGACGAACGGATGGCAGCAGAACGGGCCGCTTTGGATGCGCAGGCTTATAGGCTCAGCCGGACCAGAGCGCGTCACTGTGAAGTCATGAAGAGGAAGTACGAGTCCCGTTTACCTTCTGTTTTCGAGGGAAGGGAGCTTTTCAATACCCCAGGGGCAGGGACCAGTAATCCGCCGCCATTGGTAAGCCGGCCGGAAGCACCTGGGACAGCCGCACCGGTTCAGCCCCGTATGATAGATCTACCTCGCCATCAAACCGCTGCGCCTGCATCTGCAGACACCTCCGGGTCACTACTCCAACCCGATGGATAACCTCGTGGCAGCCGCGGCAAGGTTGGAGGCGATTCCAATTGAAGGCGATTCACCGCAGGCAGTGGAGACACGCCGGGTTAAGGAGCTCCTCAGGACGGCCTTGGCTCAGCAAGAAGCGTACTCGTACAGCCGAGATCGGATCCACTCCACCCCCCGCCCGAGCCGGAGCTACAGCCGACGCGTCGATGAACCGCCTATCGAGCAATGCTAGCGTGGTCCGCCAAGGCAACAATCCGCAAAGGCTTTGAAGATGCTCAAGTGGTAGTGGACCGCGCCAGGCACGCAGGGAGGCCGAGTTAATAGCACAAGCAGAGGATCATCCGCCAAGACCGGTTCAACCGACCCCTTCGAACCAGGGGTCACGTCCGGCTCTTTGGGGGTGCCTTGCCTTGTCCTCGCTTATGCGAATGTGCGATTGCCCAAGGACTTCAAGGGCCACGCAAGGTGCCGAATTATACCGCCGACTTGGCTCCAGAGGCGTGGATAGAAAGCTACGAGATGGCCATGGAGATGTCGGACGTGGATGAAGCCGCATGTGCGAAGTACTTCACAATGATGCTTTGGAAGGTACGGCCCGGACTTGGTTAAAAACTTACCGCCTAACTCCATCAACTCGTGGGCCCGCCATGGACCCGGTTCATCCAAAATTTCAAAGACACCGTAAGCAGCCCATGTCGGTGGTGGATCTAGCAGCTTGTGTCCAGCGGAGGGAGAGTCTACAACCCATTGGGTGCGCCGCGTTCGAAGTTTTACATTCTTCGGACGGATCAACCCCGATTCCGCGATCTTGACCTTGGAAGCCAATTGCGGTTCGAGCCATTGAAATTGAAGCTGGGTCGCATGAAGCGTTTTGCCATGACATGGGCACTCTAATGGGCATGTTGGTAAAATACGCTGATTCCGATAGTACCAAGGATCCCGAACTGATAATGATGAAGTGGGGAAGGGAAAATGTAACGGCAGCCTGTGGTCCAGCAGCACCATTCGGCAGTGCAATGGAGGGAACAAACGCAGTTTAACGGCAACACGGGTTTCAGAGCCAACACCAATGCGCAGGATAAGGGTCACGCGCAGTAGGGCAGCAAATAAACCGGGCGGTCATAATCCGGATCGTTTGAACTTCATATTAAATCAACCTTGTCCGAAGCATGGGACGAAGGAGGTACCGCGAACCACCTTTGGAAGGATTGTTATATTATGCAGGAGTTTAAAATTCCAACTCTTTCCGGTATGATCAAGGGACCGGCGGCGGTTCCGGATCCGCTCCGAAGTTACGATGGAGGAAATTCCGCCCGGGATTCGTGGTAATCCGGGCGGCAAGCCAATCGTAATAATCGTGGTAATCGTAATCCGTAACTAAGGGGCTACAATCAACAGCAGCAGCAGTCGGGTTATCAGAGCAACCCAAAGCAGTTGAATGGGGGGCAGTACCACGTCTTTACCACCAGTTTGGACCGACGGGACCGAAAACTCCAGAGGCGGGCGGTCAGTGTGGTTGAACCGGCGGCGCCGCATTACCTACGCTGGTCCGAGCAGCCGATTGTGTGGAGCAGAGAGGATCATCCTCCCGGTTTACAATCCGGCCGCTTAGCCTTGGTGGTGGCACCCCGTAGGAGGGTACAAGTTTACCAAGGTTCTTATGGATGGAGGAAGCAGCATCAACATCCCGTACTACGAGACTTTCCGACGTATGGGGTTAACAGATAGGCATCTTAGGCCGCCCAAAGACGGGTGTTCCACGGAGTGGTGCACAGTAAGTCAGCTGCATCCAGTCGGTAAGATTGTTCGGAGGTGACCTTTGGGGACGAACATGACTCTGCAATGTAAACGTTGACGCTTGAGGTGGTAAAGATTCAAAGCCCTTACCATGCCCTCTTTGGGCGGCCGCTTATGCTAAATTTATGGCACGGCCCTGTTATGTTTATTTACATTTGAAGATGCCGGGTCACAAAGGAACGATAACGGTTCATGGTAGCCGCCGGATCGCTCTAGAGTGCGAGGAAGGTGATGCGGCTTACGCGGAGTCGGTTTGTGCCACGGAAGAGTTAAAGTATTATAAAGATAATGTTGATCCGGCAGATATGACCCCTTTGAAGAAGCCAACTACAGAGCATGATCCGGACTTGAAGTTCAAATCGGTACCGAGACGAAGCTTGTTGATTTTGTGCCCGGCGATTCGTCCAAACAGTTCACCATCGGTGCCAACCGGATCCGAAATAGGAAAGCACGCCATCGAAGTTCATCCGTGAGAATCGGGACATTTTTGCATGGAAGCCGTCGACATGCCGTGTGTACCGAGGGAGCTCGCTGAGCACACTCTTAATGTTGACCAAATACGCACCGGTAAAACAGTTTCGCTACCGTTTAATGAGGAAAGGCGCAAGGCCATCGGAGAAGAAGTTGCTAAGCTGTTGGCAGCAGGGTTTATCATTGAAGTCTTTCATCCAGAGTGGCTCGCCAACCCGGTTCTGGTCCTTAAAAAGAATGGCACTTGGCGTATGTGCGTAGATTACACAGATCTTAACAAAGCTTGTCCAGCAGATCCTTTCGCCTCCCCCGCATTGATCAGATTATTGATGCGACGGCGGGTTGTGAGCGCTTGAGTTTTACGGATGCGATTCCGGTTATCATCAGATTAAGATGGCGGTTCAGGACCAGGAGAAAACGGCGTTTATCACCCCTTTTGGAGCCTTCTGCTATGTGTCCATGCCTTTTGGGCTCAAGAGCGCCCAGGCAACTTATCAGCGTTATGCATGTAATTGTTTGCATAAACAGATCGGCCGTAATGTGCACGCTTACGTGGATGATATCGTGGTGAAATCAAGGCAGAAGGAGACATTGATTGAGGATTTAAGGAAACCTTCGACAACTTCATGGGGGTACAAGATGATGCTCAACCCCGCCAAGTGCGTCTTTGGTGTTCCAGCAGTAAATTATTGGGTTTCCTCGTGTCAACCGGGGATTGAGGCTAATCCGGAGAAAATTACAGCTATCACCTCCTTAGCCAAGCCAAAGTGCATCAACGATGTCCAACGCTATAGGCCGGATTGCCGCGCTTAAGCCGGTTTATCGATCGCCTAGGAGAGAAGGCCATCCTTTGTACCAGATGTCAAGAAGACGGATCAATTCGTTCGAGTTCAAATTACCGGCGATGAGGCATTGGCGGACTTAAAGCGGCAAATGGCCAACCCGCTCGTTTGCTGCCCCTATTGATGTGGAGCCGCCTGTTATATGTTGTCGCTAATGCTAGGGCAAAGGAGTGTGGCCATCGTGGTGGAGCGCAAGGAGGCAGGGAAGGAGTATCCGGTTCAGCTAATCGGTTTACTACATCGATGAGGTCCTCATTGAATCTAAACAAAGATATCCACATTGGCGTAAGCTGGTATATGGGGTTTTATGGCAAGTCGAAGCTGAAGCAAGATTTCCAAGGGCACCCTATCACAAAGGTCGATTCGGCTCCTTTAGGCGATATCACATCGAACCGGAAGCGATCGCCGGATTGCTAAGTGGGCTATAGAGCTTTGGGCAATGACGGTTTAAAATATGTGCCACGGACGGCTATAAAGTCTCGTGCACTTGTGGATTTCATTAATGATTGGACGGAGTTGCAAGCACCGTAAGAGAAGCCGGATCACACCTATTGGACCATCCATTTTGATGGATCCAGCAATTGAAGGCTCGGGGTCGAGTCGTATTAACTTCCCCACGAGGTGATAAGTTACATTATGTTCTCCGCCTAATGTTCCCTTGTACTAACAATGCAGCTGAGTATGAGGCTTTGCTCCATGGCCTCCGGATGGCCAGAGAAATGAACCTCAGTCGGGTTAAATGCTTTGGTGATTCGGACTTAGTGGCCCAGCAGGTATCCGGCACTTGGGACTCCAAAGATCCACTCATGGCTGCATATCGTCGGGAAGTGGATGTTGTTGCAGGACATTTTAAGGGGTACCAGGTGGACCATGTGGATCGTCGGAAGAACGAGGCGGCCGATGCTTTGAGCCTACTGGGGTCCCAGCCAGAAACCGTCCCGCCTAACGCTTTTCCTTGACGTGTCGCATAAGCCGCCGCTTAAGTCGCTCGATGAAATTGATTTGGCTATCCCCGATCCAGAGGCTCAATTGGTGGCGGCCTTGCACATCATTCCGGATTGGAGGTCCCTTTATTTGGCATACATGAATCGGGGCGAAGTTACCGGAGGATGAGACGTTGGCCCGGGCAGATAGTTCGGGCGGTTCTAGGTCTATGGCCATTGTTAACGGCGAAGTTGCACCGCCGCAGCGTGTCGTATGCTTTCAGCGTTGTGTGTCCCCCGAAGAGGGCCGTGAGATATTACGGAGATTCATGAAGGGGATTGTGGTCACCACGCCGGTTCAAAATCCTGGTGGCCAAAGCGCCCGCCATGGTTTCTATTGGTTGACCGCCCATGCCGATGCGGAGGATCTGGTCGACGGTGTGATGGTTGCCAAAAGTTCTCCAGCGTGCTCATGTGCCAGCCCAAGAATTGAGGATGATTCCAATTACTTGGCCGCTTATGCGACTTGGGGGCTGGATATGGTTGGACCTTTCAAACGATCCAAGGACAAAAAGACCCACCTGTTGGTAGCAAAGTGGATAAATTTACAAAGTGGGTCGAGGCAGAGCTCGTTAGCAAGTGTGATGCGCCACGGCGTTCAGTTCATCAAGCGGGTGATTTTCCGGTTTGGGTTTCCGTGACAGTATCATCACTGCATAATGGCACCAATTTGTCCAAAGGAGCTATGAAGGAATTTTGTGAACGGGAGCACATCCGCTTGATGTTTCTTCCGTAGCCCACCCGCAATCCAATGGTCAAGCTTAAACGAGCTAATCAGGAAATTTTGAAAGGTATCAAACCCCGCTTATGGTCCCTTTAGAAAGGACGCCGGGTGTTGGGTGGAAGAGCTACCATCGGTGATATGGAGTATAAATACTACCCCCAACCGATCCACCGGATACACGCCGCTCTTTATGGTCTATGGAGCGGAGGCGGTCCTTCCCAAAGGATATCCGCCACGACTCGCCCGAGTAGCAGCTTATGTTGAGGCAGATAAGCGAGGTAGCACGGCAAGATGATTTGGATCGACCGGACGAAGAGCGCGATATGGCAGCAGCTCGCTCGGCGGTTTACCAGCCAGGACCTTCGCCGGTATCACACCGGCGGTTAAAACCAGAACCTTTCAGGAAGGAGACTTGGTGCTACGGCTCATTCAAGATCGTAAAGATATGCACAAGTTATCCCCACCTTGGGAAGGGCCTTTGTGGTCAAGAAGGCTCTATACAACGGGTCCTACTTATCCGATTGATGTTCGAGAGCGAAAAGACTCACGACGCCGAGGAGGAGACCAATGTGCCATGGAACATAGCTCATCTTCGCCTTATTATACTTGAGCCATTGGCTCCACTTATGTACATATCAAGACGATGTATATATTATGAATAAAAGCAATAAACCGGATCCTCGGCTAAAGCGGGTATCTGCTCGCATAAAAGGACCGGTTTGGGTACATGGAGATGATGTCGTAAAGCGGCCTCCGGTTTAACCCTTGGCCTTGTTGTTAGAAATTTTTGTCATTTGGGGGCTTGGTCGTGTCCGAACCAATGCAACACCTCTTGGCAGGCGAAAGCCACCAGATCATTTGGGGGCATGGTCACGTCAACCAATCCACACCTCTTGGTCGGCCTAAGGCCATAGAATCACTTGGGGCTTTGGTCGAACCCGAACCATCGCAATGCCATTTGATCAAGGCCATGCCACGAAGTTCGCTTGGGGACCTGGCTGACTTGAACCACCGCTACACCGTGATAGGGGCTTGGTCATGTCCGACCATGGTAACGCCATCCGATCCGCTCAAGGCAGCCTTTCCTTGCAAAGTGATTTTCCTCATTGATTTTGCTTCCATGGGGTCTTTAGGCCTGTCATTTGGTTTTTGTTGGCCTTCTTAAACCGACAAAATTCTTTAAACCGGATTTATGTTCCGCATTCAATACCTTTTTTAAAGTTGGCGATTTTTTGTTCCGGTTTGATTTTGCTGTTAACATCCCATTATGGAGTAACAGGGGCTTATCATGTCTAATGCATTTACACGGTAAATCGGTTTTATACGCAGAAGGCTTTCACTTGGCGTTTGATTAAAGCCAATCGTGTGCTTAATAATCGGGCAGGTATGTTCGTATCACATAGCTTTGATCATATACCTCGGTATTATATCATATCAATATATCGGTATCAGTTTGGCTAAGTGGCGTCAACCGCCAAGGCGGTTTAAGAACTTGTGATTGCAGGCAAAATATGTTGCAGGATTTACTACGAAAGCCAACGGGTCCCGTCATGTCATGCAAAAGTTTACAGATCATGCGATTATACCGCATTGTTCAAAGAAAGACACTTGTTATCCTATTACAAAGCCTTTTGAGGCCCGGCGTTTCACGCAAAGTTATGCCTTGAAAATGTGAATATGTCGCCTGCTTGGCGGATTACGCCGCTTCCCGGGTTGGCGCGAGGTGGAGGGCACGGCGCTGGCGCCGGTTCAGCTTCCTCTTCTTCTTCACCCAAAGCCGGAAGTCATTGGTAGACCACCAATCCGGGTTAAGGCACGAAAGACAGCTTCTTCACTTATCAGCCAGCCGGATCAACGTCGGGCGTAAGTGTGCTTACGGATTGGAGGAATCAGGCTCGCACTTCCGGATGACAAAATCCACCCGCTTTGTTGTTTGCGTCATAAAAAGATCGGTGAACTTCCAGATTGGCTTCAGCGGCCAGTTGACTCGCCAGCGGACGCATTTCCTTTGTAATCCGTTTCAGGGCATCGTTGTCGAAGGCTTCGCCGTTCTCTTGAGCGCTGGGAAAACCTTTAGCTATGTCAGCCGGATCAAGATCCGCTATCCATGCCTTGGCACGAGTCGAGCTGCAGGGCGCCACCGGCTGGATCGCTTCATCTCTTCAAGCTGTCCCGGAATCATGGACAGCCGGTCCAAGATCTCTCGATCGGGGACGGCGCCGTGTTGTCGTATGAAGTGGCGCATATATATTGGGCGCCGGTATAAAGCTGTTCAATCAGGGTGTATGAAACCTTGAGCTTTTTTCGCACGCCGTAACCCGGATGAGCAATACGCTTGTTCGCACTGCAGATTTAGACAGCCCAAGTTAAACCGGGCGGAAGCGTTAGCACAAGCATATTCAAGATAAATTTACTTACCAAAGACGGCAGAGGTCATGGCATGCACTTGGCGCTTGAGTCCGTAAGCTCTTGATCACCGGTTTAAGGGCTGCCTCCGCTTCCTCCGCCTGCTTTTATTAAACCGGCTTTTTCGGTGTCGATTGACCCGCTCGGATTTGTACCACTCCTTCAGCTGTTCCATGGTGGTCAGGGCGGTCTTTAGCTCATCCTTGGTTTTGGCGGCTTCTGCTATTTGGGTTTCCAGATTGGTTTGGAGGTCCTTGAGTTGCACAGCTTGCTGACGTATTTCATTCTGATGACAAATAAAGCATATTAGTGGTTTCATTATACAAGTCCCAAGCTTAATACAAGTATTCAACTTGGCACTTGGGGGCTAATGGCTAGTTGATCTAAATTCGCTAAGGAGATGCAACTTAAGTCCGGTTTAACTTTGCAAAATTAAACCGACCCTTGGGGGCTACTATGCAAAGTGAAAAGATGAGAAAGGTCAAATTATTACCTCATAGCGGTCCTTCATGCGATTTACTAGACCGGCTTCAAGGTCACGGCTTGTGTAAAGCCGGTTCGTAAAGCCGGAATGAAGTTCTTGGGCGGAGAAATTGTCGAAGCGCATATGTCGATCTTCCCTTGTCTTTGCCGATAGTAGTGGAACTTTCTTTGATGCTATGCTTGGCTAAAGCGACCGGTTGGCTAGGAGCGGTGTAGCCAAAGACTGTCCACAAGAACATCGCCATTTTCAGCGGTCTTGTTTGGGCTTGATGTCGTCTTGCTGTGGCCCGGCGGTTCAATGGTCACGATCCGCTCGGTGGACGGGTTTGGTGGAGCAGGCTGTGAGGTTTCCACTTGGACCTCGGTTCAGCTTTTCCGGGTCGCCAGTATCATCCTTGTACAACTCGCGAGCTTTCCTTGGCGGCTTCGTGGATTTTCATGTGGCTGTTCTGGGGTTTTTTCCGGATCACCATCCGAGTAGGATCAAGAGTTTTCGCTTTCTTGCTCAAACGAGCCTTGGTGCTGCAATGTTCAGAGCGGGATCAAGACAAATTGACCAAGTTAATAGGGAATCGAATTGATGACAAGAATTACGCACTTCGCGGGCGATGTTCAATGGAGGCAGCTGTGTGGTGGATGAACCGCCAGACGAGTTGGAAGAGGCCTGATAATTCGAGTCGACGGATTGAGAGAACATCGGAAGAAACCTTTTAAGGGATAACGCTTTTCAGGAGAGCAAGTCACCGACGACGCTCCGGATTGGGGTGTCCGTAAACCGGCCGAGGTAACCTTGTTGACCATCGTGTCGGGTTGTACGGGCGCTCTTCGATCTGCTGTGTCTTCAAGAAAAGATTTGGATTCAAATAAGCACAGTGAATGGTATTTTTCACTTTCCGGACGGCGACGATTAATTCTCTTAACAGCGCAAGCTCAGATTCGGAAGAAAGAAGGATTACCTCAACAGGATTGGCATGATCGGCTTCAAAGATCATCCCGGAAGAAAAGTGTCGGTAAAAAGAAGGTAAAGAGGCCAAGCATATGCAAGAAGAAATACAAAGCGGAAGGCCGGTTTATGGCGGCTCCCTTGTAAATGTCAAAATTTTACCTCGGCTTGATTCTTCGTCCTCCGGCGTTCAGAGGACTCGGTGGTTTTTTCTTGCCGCCTCTCTTAGTGGCCTTGGATTTTGCACGTGGCGCCCGGATCGATGCAGTGCGTTTCCGTATGAGCTTTCACTGGAAGCAGTAAGCATTAGCATATGTCAACATGATTGCGAGCACGAAAGACAAGAAGAAGAGCTTATCACGGCGGTTTGTTGGCGGCACAAAATGGAGCCAACCCGGTGAGGCTGCAGACGGAGATTGGCTCATCGAGCATCTTCTTGACGATCTCGGTGGTCTCCTCGCTCGGTTATGGGTAGCTCGTGACGCCTTTGAGGATCCTTGAGGCTGCCGGTGTACTGCAGCATCAATCCGGGCGGCGGCTCGGTGGCAACACGCCCAAGAGACCCAAAGAACGCACAAGATCCACGTCGGTTAAGCCATTGGCCATTAGAGCCCGGAGCTTGATTATTTGTGGCGCGAAGTTTTTCCGTTCCATGGCGGTTAAGCGTGAAGGCGATGGATGATGGTTGCCGAGCCGGTGAGGACGGTAACCCGGCAAGGGGTTTTCATTGGCGGTGCGGTGTTCGCAGTAGAACCAAGTTTGGTTCCAATCCTTTGGATGGCTGTGGTGCTTGGCGTGAGGGAAATCGGCTTCCTTCCTCTTACTGAATTGAAACGCCGCCCAGCTCCGTGTTGGGACCATCGAAAATTCTGTGCGACGGTTCAAATGAAAAAATCCGGAACAATTCCACGACGGTTCTTCTTGAAGATAGACTTCACGAAGACTTGAAAGTTGCATATGTTTGAAACGGAATTCGGACCGATATCCTGCGGATGGAGTTGCAACCGGCAAGGACGTCCGGAAAAACTTTGAACCAGCGGCGTAACCCCGGTCTAGGTGCTGCATAAACACGACATTTCCCCGTCATGATTCGAGGAAACTTCGCCCTCCGAACACGCCAATGGAGGACGTCTTTGGAGCCAAACCGCCCGGTGGTGACGTAGCCGTTGAGCTGCGTCTCGGTGATTTTGGACCGGACCCAGGCCAGGCAGCAAATTGAGGAGCCATTCCGGACGACTAAGCTGCGAAAGAAAGGAAGAGACGGTTTACCATTAAACGGTTCAGGCATATCATACATTATTAAACCAGTGATTCAAAGATCCGGCTTCTGCCCGGTTTGACTGAGGACTAATGGAGTGACGGATTAGCTGTCGAAAGTTAAACCGCCGAAAAAGGCAGAGTTGGAAAGTCTACTAAGTATGGATGTAAACAGTTTTCACATATGAATGGAGGTAATCAGGATCTACCGAAGCTCTAGTAAGAAAAACTTTACGACCTATGCAAACCTTCATAAAGAGCAGGAGGGTTCAGATATTCTAAACTCGAGGATCCGAACAAAAGGAAGGGTGCATAAAGAGTTCAAGGAACGGCGGAGCAGTCACTTATACAAGATGCACGGTATGGCTGAGGTGTACGGCCATGGCGGAGCAAGTGAGAGGAAACTGATATGAACTGCGCGATGAACATGATCTACAGATGGGATCTAGGGCTTGAGAGGAACCTTACCTGACGGCGGAAACCGCGGAGGAGCGCCAAAACTCGACACGGTCGAGGTTGATGCAGCGCCCAATGACGCCGCCGTTCGAAGGTCGGTAGCGACGGTGGAGCTTCGAGGCTAGAGCGTCGCGAGGAAGAAGAAGAGCGGAAGAAGAAGAGAAAGGGCGACCGGTCTATTTATAAGGGACCGGAGCAATCAACGGCGCGAGAATCAAGGAGTCAAAAGTGGTGGGCGGTGCGTGGCCGCCTCGATTTCCGAGGATAGCATTAAATGAAGGGAATCTTACTGTTTGGATTTCTTTATTAAAGATGACGTCAAGGTGCTCGACATGGAAATCGGAGGATGACGCCACGGCGGTTCAAGCGGATGGCGGTTTACAAAATATGAAAGGAGATCAAAGAGGTTCCTGAAGGTGTTGAAAATTGACTTGAACCGTTCAGGTCAATCTGGGGCCTAATGTTGGGGACACAACTCGAGTGTGAACCGCCTCGAGGGGCCGGTTTACCCTCGACCATGATCCGTGCCCACGAAGGAGGCCCGGAGCCCAGAGGCGACTTAAGGTCCATTTATGTAAACCGCCTTAGTATTGTAACTTGGGTTGTAAGACAAGAAAGGAGAGATCAAACCGGACTCTTGTATGAGCCGGATTGGGACTTCAGAAACCAGCCAAGGCGTCCATCCGTGTATATAAGGGGACGACCCAAGTGAAGTTAGGGACAGAGATTTCGAGGCTAAGGCAAAGCTATTGCTCCCTAGTCGCCAAACCATATCAATCACATCACAACTGGACGTAGGTTTTTACCTTCATTGAAGGGGCCGAACAAGTATAATTCCCGTGTCTTGTGTCCGCTTTAACCTCTCTAGGTAAACCCGTACGATGGCCCTACGACTAAGTCCTTTCATGAGGACATCTGCCGTGACAAGTCCACGACAGGTACTCTTCGAGCCGACCCGACTTTAGTCACCACATGTATCATGTATAAAGTATATAGTATATACCCGTGATCACCTCCCGAGTGATCACAGCCCGATAGTATAGCACAGCAGACGGACAAGAATGTAGGGCCACAGATGGAATACTAGCATCCTATACTAAGCATGTAGGATTGCAGATAAAGGTAACAACAAGAGTAGCAAGGACGGGCTATGCATCGTGATAGGATTAACGGAAAACAAGAATATGCTACACTACTCTAATGCAAGCAGTAGAGAGTAGAATAGGCGATATCTGGTGATCAGGGGGGGGGGGCTTGCTGGTTGCTCGCAAGAAGGAGGGTCGTCAACAACAGAGTGGTCGGTCGGGGGCACCAAGCAAGGCGTCGGTCTCGTAGTCTACCGGAGAGAAGAGGGGGAAGACACAATGAATACAATGCAAACAGATGCATAATGATGCATGACAAAGCAAACATCGGTGTTAGGTGTGCCCTAACGCGGTAAAAGGCGATACCGACGAAGGGGGGGTGGGGGACATCGGGGAAAGTATCCCCGGTGTTTCTCGTTTTCGGACAGATGTACCATAGGGGGAAAGTTGCGTGTTCGATATGCTAGGGGTGTGTGGCGGACGAACGGGCTGCGTATCCAAATTTGTCTCATCGTTCTGAGCAACTTTCATGTAGAAAGTATTATCATGTGAGCTACGGTTTATTTTATATGATTTTCTAAAGTTTTAAATAATTTTTAGAATTTATTTAATTCATTTAATTCAACATTATCCAGAACAGTGCATGCTGACGTCATCATGACGTCAGCAGTCAACAAAGGTGTTGGCTGGTCAAATTGACGTGTGGGTCCAATGGGACCCACCTGTCATACACTGTTTAGGTTAATCAGGGTTTAGGTTAATTAGTTAGGCTTAATTAATTAACTAAAATGATTAGGTTAAACTAATACAGAATTAATTAATTCAATAATTCCTTAATTAATTAATTAATATTTTATTTATTTATTATTATTTTTTAAAATTCCTTTTTTTAACTGTTCTGGAGGGGGGGGGGGCCCTTGTCATTGGCCCCAAAGGGCCTTAACGGGCACGGACATGCGAGTGTTGGGTTAGTGAGTGAACGTGCGCCGTTGCGGGCGCCCAACAGAGCACTGTGAGGCTGGCGGGCGGGGCGCGGCGTGGCAACACGGGGAGGCGAGGACGGCGCGCCGGAGTTGCAGCGCCACTGGTGGAGCGGCGAGACGAGGCCAGCACCGGTCGGCCGATATAGCGAGTGGCGGCAGGCGAGTGGGTGCCCGGCAGAGCTGCAGCAGATGCGGGGCTGCGGCAGAGCATCATGAGCAGGGGGAAGGGCAGCAGCAGCGCGGGGCTGAGGCGGCACACGGTCGGGGTAGCCGGCGAGTGCGCGGGCACACGTGTGGCCGGCCGCGGATGACGCAGGGGGGAGGGCGAGCAGCGATGGTGGTGCCGGAGCACGACTCGGGGGCGTGAGCGGATGCACGGCCCAGGCGCAACACGAGGAGGAGGCCGTAGCCCCGGGGCAGCAACAAGTGCAGGCGACGGCAGCGGTCGCGAGCTCCGGCGACTGAGCGGAGAGCCGCGGTGGAGGGCGCGCTGGTGAAGTAGAACAATAGTAGGGGGCTGGCCACGGCGCGGGCGCAGCGCGTGCGGGCGCGACGCCAGCGGCCAGGTGTGACCAGTGCGTGGCCGTGGTGACGACGCGGCGGATGTGGGGAGGACGGGCCGTGCGCGCGGTGCGGCGACGAGTGGGTGCGATGGACGAGTGAGCATGGCAAAGAAGGGGGAGGCCGGGGCCTCACCGCGGGGCGTAGGGTACGGGGCAGCAGTGCTCGTGGTGGGAACGGGGATGAGGTGACGCAGGGGCGGAGGCGGCCGCAGTAGAGGCGGCGTGGTTGGGGCGGAGAAGCTCCGGCGGTCGACGGAGGGACCGGTGTGGCACTGGGCGGCGGCGAGGTCCGTGCCCCCGATCCAGATCGGATCGGGAGGGGGGAAGAGGGAGAGAGCGAGTGGGGGGGGGGAGTGCGGGGTTGTGAGTTAGGGTTTCAGGAGGGAGTGAGGGTTATGGGGTAGGGGTTGGGCCGGCCGGTTGGGCCAGGTGGGTCGCAGCCCAGTGAGGGGGGGGGCTGTTACTTTCCTTTTGTTTTTGTTCAGTTTTTGTTTTGATTTTTCCTTTTTATTTATTTTCCTTTACCATTTCTTTCAAACTTTAACTTAGTTCAATTTATAAAATGTCAAAACAACACCTAAATTTAGTATGTCAAATATACCACTGCCACATTAATTTGCTACCCAAGCTAAAATAGTTTCGTAATTATTTAATATTTAAGAGTATTTAAATAATAGCTTCCGCTACTGTTTTATTCATTTGTGAGTATTTGCACTTTTTATACAAGTGTGGTTTATCCACCATTATTACTTAGGATTTATTTGTCCCATTTTGAACATTTTAGTTTTAATGTTTGAAAACTTTTATTGTTTGCCTTGGTTTTGAAATTGAATTAGAATCGGTTTCTAATCAACGTGAGTTTATCTAAAATAACCGAGGTGACGTAGCATAATTAGCAGAGGGTTACTGTAGCTTAACTATCTGGGCGTCACAATTCTCCTCCACTACAAGAAATCTCGTCCTGAGATTTAAGAGGGGGACTAAAGGGGAAATGTCTGGTTACGAAATTCTAACGAATCTTCGTAGTCTTGGTTGCTCTTCTTGAAGAGGTCGATCCATTACATTGATGTCTTCATTTCTCTGCTTCAGGTCATCATGGTGAAGTCGTCCTTTTCTTCGGGAACTCCAACATACTTACGAATAGGTAAGGGGCAGCTCGGCTACGACAGAATCCTTATGAGGGAAACAATCTGGGGTTAACCCATGAATGAGCATAAGATTATCTCTTGAGTTGAACATATAGAATTCATCAAGAGTAAGTTACGAAGGTATACTAAGAGGTTCCAAGCAGATAGATAGTTCCTCGAAGTCTGAACCAGAGTGAGAAAGGGGTTCAGAGCAGCGAGAGTAAGTATTGCATCTAATACCATAATAGAGCACTAGGATGGTGGCCCTGAATTAAATATGAAGCCAAGCGTGAGGAATAACCATTAGAAACAGGGTTGTACAGGAGAGTCAGGTTTCGATCCTGTGGAACTATGGGTTATGGGCCCACAATGTGGGTTAAAAGTAGGAAGGGCGGTGACGTCTTGCACGATCATGTAAGCAAGGCATGTCAGAGGATAGCCTATCGGTTATGTCGGCAACAACATCGGTACCCAGGGCGAGGGACGAAGAGAACCATCTTCCTGCTCGTTGAACGAGGCAGACCAATAGGTAAAGTTCTCGTCCATCGGTGGTTACCGGAATGTCATCATCAATAGTAACAGGGTCTTGCTGACAGAACTGTATACCGAGATGTTTACATAAGCAGGAGAATATTTTCGAAAGGATATCAATTTCTAGAACCCTCGATAAAAGAAAGAGATGTTTTGTATGAATCACTCACCTATTCTTCCGAATTATATGTATCTACGAGATTAATTTTTGGTTTCGATGTGCAAAAGCAAACCATTTCTATCGGAAACATTCCTATAATGAATTTCTTAGGAACTTTTATTATAAATGGAATATATCAAATTGTGATCAATCAAATATTGCTAAGTCCTGCTATTTACTACATTGCTTAGATCATATAGATCACAAGAAAGGTTAAACCAAATAATGGACAGGAAAATATGATTATCAGATATTTCAGGGGTATATCCTTCCCAATGATAAGCAGAGCATGATATTCACGACAGGATATAATGTAGAAAACCCTTTAGGTAAGGGGAGAGAAATTTCATGACAATACCCATGCAACGGTGTTTGGATAATTGAGCAAGAAACATTTAGCATTGGGCTTCAAATGTTCTTGTTGAAAATCAGAGTACCACAGAAATGCTTGGAGATAGCATTGGCATGGTCTTCAAGCAAAGATCAGACTTTGGATACACAAAGGATCCATCAGGAACAACTTATAGAATAAGTCTTACAATTTCGTCATGGAAGAATGGTTAAACTTGCTAAAAAGGAAACTATAACAATAGTTCCTCCGGGAAGGTGTGCTAGACATGACATCACCTTGTAATTACTCTTGGGAATATGTTCTAGCCATCATATCTGACCGAGATTCAGATCTGATTGGTGTTAGGATACCTCAGACTTAGGGTGCCTGAGAAGAAAGGTGCAACCCAAATTGACGAGATGACATTTTAAGATTCTCGGGAATTGAACTATGGAAGCGAGTACCAAAACAAGTGTCCATCATTAAACCAAGGAGAGGATGAGGAGGTGGCTGATGGACTCAGCGACATAGCATCGAGATTTCCAAAAAGATGGATTTCCACAATTATGTGAACAAGGAGATAACATTTGTCATATCAAATGATATAATGATGTATGCTCGAGAAAAAACATACACACTTCAACATTGGTTGAAAGTTGCACCCGAAATATGGGCTTAGGGTGCATGATCAAGTTAGAATGGTGATCCAATAACCAATAGTCTAAGAACGAACAGTTGACCATTAACTTGAAAGCAATAAGGTCGCTAGAAGTTTTGAATTCACACATCATAGTTCAATTGTCGGTTTTCTGGTTAGAAACAACATGGGGACCAAGGAATGAACGAGATGGCAGGAAGTATCACTTGTACCAAGAATGCATAAGAGGTGGTGAAATTCTCATGACATTATTGACACAAAAGATGGTAATACTCCAAGGTAAAGAATAATAATTGCTGGATAGCATGGATCTCAAGGTATAACACGAAACACTAACAAGTTTGTGTTGAATGGAAGGCAATAAAGTGGTCAATGATAACACAAATCATCGAGGGCAAGGATGGCATTTATCTTCATGAATTCAATCGATATCCTAGAAGAGCTCAAAATATTGATGATGATCACGACGCAATTGTCGAGAGATTTCACGAATGTGTAATTGATCGGCGATGACATCAAGTCAAAGGAATGATGAAGCGAAAGGTTATTGGAACCATGGATACGACACAAACTACAAATCAAGTGCGCGGGCGAGTGCGCGGGCACACGTGTGGCCGACCGCGGATGACGCAGGGCAGAGGGCGAGCAGCGTCGATGGTGCCGGAGCACGACTAGGGTGCGTGAGCGGATGCACGGCCTAGGCGCGACGCGGGGAGGAGGCCGCGGCCCCGGGGCAGCAAAAAGTGCAGGCGGCGGCAGCGGTCGCGAGCTCCGGCGCGGGAGCGGAGAGTCGCGGTGGAGGGCCCGCCGGTGAGGTAGAACAGAAGTAAGGGGCTGGCCACGGCGTGGGCGCAGCGCGTGCGGGCGCAACGGCAGTGGGCGCGGCGAGGGGGTGTGACCAGTGCGTGGCTGTGGCGACGACGCGGTGGATATGGCAAGGACTGGCCGTGCGCGTGGTGCGGCGACGAGTGGGTGCGATGGACGAGTGAGCAGGGCAGAGAAGGGGGAGGCCGGGGCCTCACCGCGGGGCATAGGGTACAGGGCAGCGGTGCTTGGGGTGGGGGACGGGGACGAGGCGACGCAGGGGAGGAGGCGGCCGCAACAGAGGCGGCATGGTTGGGGCGAAGAAGCTTCGGCGGTCGACGGCGGGACCGATGTGGCACCGGGCGGCGGCGAGGTCCGTGCCCTCGATCCAGATCGGATCGGGAGGGGGGAAGAGGGAGAGAGCGAGTGGGGGGAGTGCGGGGTGGTGAGTTAGGGTTTCGGGAGGGAGTGGGGGTTATGGGGTAGGGGTTGGGCCGGCCGGTTGGGCCAGGTGGGTCGCAACCCAGTGGGGGGGGGGGCTTTTACTTTCCTTTTGTTTTTGTTTTGATTTTTCCTTTTTATTTATTTTTTCCTTTACCGTTCCTTTCAAACTTTAACTTAGTTCAATTTATCAAATGTCAAACAGCACCTAAATTTAGTATGTCATATATACCACTACCACATTAATTTGCTACCCAAGATAAAATTGTTCCGTAATTATTTAATATTTAAGAGTATTTAAATAATAGTTTCTGCTATAGTTTTATTCATTTTTGAGTATTTGCACATTTTATACAAGTGTGGTTTATCCACCATTATTACTTAGGATTTATTTGTCCCATTTTGAACATTTTAGTTTTAATGTTTGAAAACCTTTATTGTTTGCCTTGGTTTTGAAATTGAAATAGAATCGGTTTCTAATCAACGTGAGTTTATCTAAAATAACCGAGGTGACGTGGCATAATTAGCAGAGGGTTACTGTAGCTTAACTATCCGAGCATCACAAAATATTAGCTTTGATCTGGTAACCATTGAGATGCATTAGCAAGGAAGTTAATTTTTTGTTGTTTCCGAAAGAGCATCGATGGCAAGACACACGAAACAAAAGCTGAAATCTCACAGCATTGTACAATTTCATGATGTTGGAAAATTATAGTACATCAATTATGTAAACAAATGCTGGAGGCTTGATAGCATTGCCATAATCCTCTTCAGCATCCGGGTCCATGTGCCATGCACAAAATTATACTCCTCCGTTCCTAAATATTTGTCTTTTTACAAATTTCAAATGGGCATATTTTAGAGTGTAGATTCACTCATTTTGCTTCGTATGTAGTCACTCGTTGAAATATCTAGAAAGACAAATACTCCGAAGTATATTTAAGAACTGAGGGAGTAGTGCACAACTGCATGGGAGACTCAGCCCGGTCGTTGCGCCACATTAATAGTGAGTAATGAGCAGTCAAATCATATGCCCCACCTTTCCTACTGTAAGTTGCTCAGAAGAAGCAACCATCACTACGCTCTTCTTTGAATCAGCTCATACTACTCCATGCATCACTGTTTATAGAGCACGCTTCAAAAAATATCTTTGGGACCAAGGCGACTGGCGATCAGCCTGAAAATTAGCATTGGTAGTTATAGCATGGCGTCTATTACCAGAGTAAATAATGCGTACACACATGCATGTAGTGCTTCCACCCCGAGTACACACATGCATGCACTTACTCCACTCCTAATTACTTGAGCATTAAACTAAACGCGTCTAAAGTCTCTCTGGTAGTGGAAATGCATTGAGAAAAATGCATCAGAATGAAGCGCGGCCTGTAAACTGTGACGGAGGGAGGAGTAGTATGAAGGTGAAAAACCAAGTACGCGTATGGCTAGTCGGTCAACGCACCTCCTCTTGGCATATCACTGACATGTGGGACCGGAGTGTGAGCAAACTGCTCTCAATTGACGGCAAAATGGCCAACCCGCCGTTCCTTGAGTGAGACGGGGAGCGAGAACACACAGACGGGCTCGCACGGAGGCCAAGATATATTCGAGCATGGTTGATCGATATCATCATTACATGTTCGATGTTTTTTAATACTATATTATTGGGCTACCATTTTCCGCCCTTCTCCCGAATAAATGTGTACTTTATCAGAGATTAAAATAAAATAAGAGTACAGACGCTCCACCATGCGGTTCTGGTAGTAGTACTACTTGTACTACTAAACCTTGCACTTGGCTCTTCGCCTCTTCGTGAAGTCAAACAATGATGGTACTCCGCATTGTTGGGTACTACAGTGCATGCCTCTGGCAATCTGACATCGAATGAACTGATGCATGTCCACCGCCTGGGCGAGGATAGGTTGCATTAGTCAAAAGGCGTAAGCGAGCTTCACCTTGTCCTGCAAGCTTCTCCTCGTTCTGCGAGTTGACGAGACACACCAAAAAGTAGTGCTAGTCCATACTCCCTCCTTTCCGGTTAATATGGCTTAATCTATTTTGCGGGTAAATGAGAGAGCTTTATTCATATATAAGCATTCTTAGGACGATCAACCAAGAGACTGGTCACTAGGAAGCAAGGTACCCCGCAAAAAAAGAAGGAAGCGAGATGTTTCATCAAGCCAGCTCTCGGCCGCATTCAAAGGGCAGCAAGCACGGTTCGCACAAAGATGCGCCGCAAGGTTTGCTGACCTGTTTACATGCTGAATAAAAAAAGAGGAAATATTACTGAGCGCTCCTATTTGTAACAGGATATGAGCCATAATTAAGCGAGAATTGTGGCGAGTGTTCCATACAATCAACTTCTATTATCACATGCGAGAACCCTCGAAGAGAACCAAATGTGTTAAGATTGCTTTATCACATTTTAAAATAAAATAAGAGTGCAGACGCTCCTCCATCCGGTTCCTAGTTGTATAGTACCTCTATAGTAGTAGTACTAGTACTAGTAAACTTTGCACTTCGCTTCCTTCAAAAAAAACTTTGTGCTTGGCTGTTCGCCTCTTCGGGAAGTCGAACAACAATAGTACTAGTATAGTGTATGCTTCTGGCAATTTGACACCGAATTAACTGTTGCATGTCCACCGCCTGAGCGAAGGAGAGCTTGCATTACTCAAAAGTTTCTCCTTGTCCTACGAGCCACCACGCGCAAGCTTCTCCCGTCCTGCAAGCTTCTCCTCGTTCGGCAAGTTGATGGGACACAACAAAGTAATGCTAGTCCATACTACCTCCTTTCCGGTTAATATGGCTTAATTTCAAACGAGATAAATACACTGTCTGTCACTGTATATTTGTAAAAATACAGTCAATGGACTTCTGTAACATCCCAAATTTTCAATTTGGAATGTTATACATAGATCATTCATGCATATCATATTTTATTGCATTTTCGTTTCGCGATCCTCGAAATCCTAAGCAACTCAAGGAACCTCGGAGAGAGTTGGGGATTTCATTGTTTTCATATTTGAATTATATAAAATATTTAAACGAGTATTATTGGTTTACTAATTTTTCTCTCCAGAAATATTTCATATTAAAATATACGAGAGGAGATAATATGACTTCTCCAAAATAATTGAAATATTGGAGGAAAAATAATAAAATAAAATATTTGATTTTATTCGAAGTTTATTGCTATTTTATTTGCATTAGAAAATTGCATGTTTTTTAAAATTTTATTTTAGGGCCAAGAAAACGTTCATCTTGTTCTAAATATATTATATAGACGGAGAAAATTTGTTTTGGCATTTTTAGATTTTTATTTATTTTTCTAGGATTTATTTAAGTTTCAGCGAAATTATTTAAAAAAAATCTTCTCTTCGCCGAATGGGTCGAAGCCCAGCCAGCCGGCCCATCCCAGCCGTGTTGTCCGCCTCGTCCCAAGCCAGGAGACCGCCCGCCGCCACAAGACCGAGTCCAACTGGACTCCTCTCCGCTACCGCCTTTGCCCCTCCCCAAGCTAGCCCCCCTCCTTTATATACGCCGCCCCGGACCCCCTCACCACCACCCGAACCCCACCGCCACTGCCGCCGCCCGCCTAGCTCATGGCCGCCGCTGCCGCCCACCGCTTAACGCCGTCTTGCCGCGCCGCCGCCGCTCGCGCACCCCGCCACGGCAGCCCACCTCGCCGGACCTCGCCGGAGGTATAAGCCGCCGTTCGGTTTTATTATAAAACCGGTCCGTTTTTTTAGAAAACCCTGGTTTTCGTTTTTTAATAGACCGGCTTTATTTTTTGTAGGTTTAGTTTATTTACGGACGTTCGTCCGTACGTTCGTTTTAACGATCGGTGTTCACTCGTTAGCCGCAGACAGCGAACGTTCGTTCGTTAGCTTGTTCGTCAGTTTTTCTTTTTGACGGATTTTTCGCGATTATTTTCGATCGTGATTTCTGATCCGATTTTCGTTTCAGTTTATCTTTTCGCTCATTTATCAGAATCAGGCGATTCAAGCGCCTAGATCTTCGTCTCGAAACCATCTTTCTGTTTAATCAACTTGAACAAGATTTTGGTACTGTAAAATTGGACTTTAGTTCAGATTAGTAAACGAATCTTGTTTTACGTCATGATTTGAGTTTCGTTGCTCCGTTTGATTTGATTCTTTTCGCAAACCGGAGTTCTTAAGTTGAACTTTCTGGTCAATTCTTCTTATTTGAGTTTTGCTCGTGCATCTTTGCTTGAATGCTTATGTATGCTATTGTTTGTTTGGGATAGAATTCCCGGAGTGCGAAGCGTGCTACTACGAGTCCCTAGGTTTTGCGGATCGTCAGCAAGGCAAGTAACACATTGATCATACCCCTTTCATACCCAATTTTTATGCATAAGTTCCAATCCTCAATCATTGCATGACTAGGATGTGATTAACTTGTGGGTATGGGAAGTAGTTGATGAGGTAGAACCAATTGCCCTGTTATATTCAAACCCTTGGGAGTTACTTCTACGTATTGCTTATATTGCTATGATATGCTTGTAGACGTGGTTTGGGTGAGTGAATCCATGTCAGATGTGAGATGATTTAATTAATGGTTCAACTTAAGGTGGCAATTTTAATACACATCTGGGTGGATTGCTTGTCGGGCACCTGGAGAATCCAGTGTTGTCCTAGGATAACCCGGAGTACCCGTGTGATAATCCTAAGGTCCGCCACCCAGGCTCAAAGGGAACTGAGATATTTTCATGCTAGAAACTTCCGTGTGCAGCCACAAGCTATTATGGGCTCTAGCATAGTTGAGTAAGTTGCATGAGCTCTTGAAGAGGTGGGTCAGCGGGTAGAGGGATGTAGGTTGGTATGGTTTGCCCGGAGTAAAGAGTTAATGTTTCTGAAAGACTGTGTCTCGGTCATCCGTTTCTCAAACACCATGTAGTGTGAGAAATCCAACGGAGGAGATCGATTCTTGTGGGGAAAAGTGCGCAAACCTCTGCAGAGTGTATAATCTAATCATGGTTAGCCGTGTCCTTGGTTATGGACATCTTGAGTATCTAGTACTTGGATTATCCTAAGTATCTCATCACTCTAAATTAATATTGTTGGGTTGATAATTACTTTTAATTGGGATTAAGTTGGAGGAACCTTCTCAATGATGTTTCAACTACCATGATAGTTAAAATAAATCTTATTCCTTTGTTGTAGGAAAAAATTGGTTTTTCGCAAAACTATAACCATAGAGCTTTCCACCAGCTAAATATGCATGTAGTAATAGCATTATTCTGTTCTTGCTCTACTGTGTTATATTGCCAGCATATTCCATGTGCTGACCCGTTTCCGTGCTGCAACGTATTATGTTGCAGACTTTTCAGACGAGGAGTAAGGTTCGTTAGGTCGTTGCCGTCCAGCTCAGCTATGCCGTTGGAGTTGATGGACTAATTTTATCTTCCAAGCCTTCTGCTATTATCGTATTAGATGGCCTTAAGCCATATTTATTGTAATAAGTTCTCTTCTGAGACATTCGATGTAATAAGTGTGTGATCGCTACTCTGTTATAAATCCTTCGAGTATTGTGTGTGTCAGCATTACCGATCCAGGGATGACACTGAAGCACAGAGACTTGACCGTTTGAGGTCGGGTCGCTACAAGATGGTATCAGAGCACACGTTGAGTGTAGGACACGACCACTAAGATAAGCCATAGGTCACTCTTCTCTACTCATTTCTGACTCCTCTCCATTTTGTACTCTTTAGGTTGGCGGATTCAAAGAACAAGTTTGCACAACCGGATGAAGACACACCCTTTGGACACCACTTGAAGGAAGTGACTAGGTACCTGAACATCGGAATACCAAGCTTCACCGGGACTTACAACGCCACTTTACCAGAAGAGGAGCGCTGGATGATTCAAGTCCAAGTTCCAGGAAGGATGTTCTCGCCAACCACTAAGCCCGTAGAATTTTCATTTGAAGCACCCACCTGGAGTCTAGGCAAGAGCATGGCAGCCCACATTACCATGGGACGCATTGGAGAAGTCTACAACAAGGATCTCAAGGACACTATTTATCAGATATGTGGGCGCCGAGATGAGCAATGGGAGATGATCAGCACCAAGAAGGACATATCCATTGCAGATTTCATCCAGGAGTTAAACCAGCACATTCGGCCTTGGGAGAATCGGATGTCTTAGCAGACATGATAGATTTGAAGAAGGTGAAGACAAGGATCATTGAGCTGGAAGAAGAACTCAAGTCTACACGCGATGGATATGAGGAGGAAATTGCAACACTATTGGAGAAGAATGACGACCTGATAAAGAAGAACGGAGTATTCATGGGAGACCCCGCGCCAGGAGGGGAGGACGACGATTCCACTTGCCTAGAGAACTACATCATCATCGACGACACCGACACCGACCCCAGTGAAGATGACTTTGAAGACTGAGCTGGAGCAGACATTATGGAGTCCTCTACCGATCAAAATTTTTAGATGACCACCAAATAATTAGTAGTATTTCCCCCATGTATATAGTAGTAGTTGAGCAATTTCAACAATAGTTCTAGACCGTTTGTATGCCTTGCTTGATTGATTGAGTGAAATGATTGTGTTTGTCTCATGTGCATATGGGTAGTGCTTTCTCACTAGACCCCTTTTCTATTCTAATCTCTCCCCTCTAAACCCACGGATGCCTCCGAGGGCGTGACCTTTGGATTTGCCTTCCCGCCAGAGCTTACTCAGTTGATCCAGCAGCAGAATGCCTTGATGCAATTGTTAGTCCAGAACCAATGCAACAATGACAACAACAACCCGCCTCCAGTTGACAACTTAGATCGCTTTCTGAGGTTGCAGCCGCCGGTGTTTTCCAGTAGCACCGAGCCTATAGTTGCTGATGATTGGCTACGCCGTATCGAAAGGGAGTTGACCACCGCAGGTTGCACAGATGCTGAGAAGGTGCACTTTGCCACACATCAACTGGATGGACCAGCAGCCTCATGGTGGGAGAATTATACGGCCACTTTCCCCATAGCCAACGTCACTTGGGATCAGTTTCAGCAAGCTTTCCGCACAGCCCATGTCTCAACTGGAGCTATGAGCATGAAGAAGCGTGAGTTTCGCAACATACGCCAGGGGAACCATACTGTAGCTCAGTACGTGGATGAGTTTAGCAAGTTATCTCGCTATGCCCCTGACGATGTGGCCACAGATGCCGCAAAGCAGGAGAAGTTTATGGAAGGGCTGAATGATGAGATGAGCATGTAGTTGATGGTGGCAACATTCAACAACTACCAGGAGTTGGTAGATAAGGCTCTTATGATTGAAGGGAAGCAGCAGTAGATTGAGAGCCATAAGAGGAAGTATGGGCAAGGGAGGTATACCTCAGGAGCTCAGCAGAAACCTCGTCTAACCCCGAACTGGGGAGGACTTGTTCATAACCATGGAGGTCATAACCACACCGGAGGAACTTCGCACAACCACAATGGTTCTAAGAATGGGAATGGGAACGGAACAAGTAACAATCAGAACCGCTCCAATCCAGCCACACCCGCCAAGAGAGGTCTAAGTCACATTACTTGCTTTAAGTGCGGGAAGAATGGACACTATGCCACGGAGTGCCCTGAAGCGAAGAATGGAAACGGCAATGGGAGTGCTGGGAAGAAGCCCAATCCATTCAACAAAGGACAAGTGAACCACATTAATGTGGAGGAGGTTGAAGAGCAGCCAGACGCTTTTATCGGTAAGTTTTTGGTTAAGTCTTTTACCGCTCTTGTTCTTTTTGACACTGGTGCATCGCATTCATACATATCAAGGGGATTCGTGGATAAGTTTAAACTACCAACCCAAACCCTTAGGACCCCTGTGTTAGTGAGTTCACCTAGAGCAGAGTATATGGCTAGTCGATGGTGAGACCAGATACCCCTAACCATTGGTAGCCATGTTTTCCCGTCAGACCTAATAATTTTGGAGTCACAAGGATTGGATGTGATATTAGGCATGGACTGGATGTCAAAGTATGGAGGAAGCATTGACTGGATGTCAAAGTATGGAGGAAGCATTGACTGTGCTAGTAAGTCGATTTATCTCACCACCCCGGAGGGAAAAAGGATTAAGTATGTATCTAGGCATGCGCCTAGGAGGAGCCAAGTAAATACCCTCACGGTTCAGGAGGAAGTGCCTGTAGTGAAGGATCACCCAGATGTTTTTCCAGAGGATTTACCAGGCATGCCACTGGATCGTGACATCGAGTTTTTGATAGAGCTATTGCCAGGTACAGGGCCAATATCAAAGAGACCCTACCGGATGCCTGCAAATGATCTAGAGGAGATTAAGAAGCAGATCAAGGAGTTATTGGACAAAGGTTAGATTCGACGGAGTTCATCACCATGGGGAGCCCCAGTGCTTTTGGTTGAGAAGAAGGATAAGTCTCGAAGAATGGTTCTTGATTATCGTGCGTTAAATGAGGTGACGATCAAGAACAAATACCCACTGTCGGTGATCAATGATTTGTTTGACCAACTGCAAGGAGCTAAGGTGTTTTCAAAGATCGATCTGCGATCAGGATATCACCAGCTGAAGATTCGAGAGAAGGATATACCAAAGACAGCATTCACCACACGGTACGGGTTGTATGAATATACGGTCGTGTCATTTGGACTGACTAACGCCCCTGCCTATTTCATGAGCATGATGAACAAAGTGTTCATGGAATATTTTGATAAGTTTTTTGTGGTGTTCATTGATGATATAATGGTATACTTGAAGAATGAGGAGGAGCACGAAGAGCATTTGCGTTTAGTTCTCGAGAAACTCAGGGAACACCAGTTGTATGCCAAGTTCAGCAAATGTGAGTTTTGGTTGAAGGAAGTCGGATTCCTTGGACATGTTATATCAGGAGAAGATATAGCGAGACCCCACCAAAGTTCGATCGATCCTTTGAATGGTTGGCACCCACTTCAGTTAGCGAGATCCGCAGTTTTCTAGGACTCGCAGGATACTACCGAAGATTCATTGAGAATTTTTCCAAGATTGCAAAGCCAATGATGGAGTTATTGAAGAAGGATACCAAATCTAAATGGACGGAAGAACATGAGGCATGTTTTCAGGAGTTAAAGAAACGTTTGACTACAACCCCAGTGCTGATTCTGCCGGATATCCGCAAGGATTTCCAAGTGTATTGCGATGCCTCTCGCTTAGGACTTGGAAGTGTGCTTATGCAGGACGGAAGAGTTTTTTCGTATGCCTCACGACAACTAAAACCGCACGAATTGAATTACGCCACGCATGATTTGGAGTTAGCAGCAGTAGTGCATGCGCTCAAGACTTGGAGACATTACCTTATTGGAAATCATTGTGATGTGTACACGGATCATAAGAGTTTGAAGTACATTTTCACACAAAAGGAGCTGAACCTTAGGCAGAGGAGATGGTTGGAGCTTATAAAGGATTATGACATGAAGCTGCACTATCATCCGAGCAAGGCCAATGTCGTGTGAGCGCCTTGAGTCGGAAGAGTTATGCTAACACCCTAGTGACCACGGGATTGCCAAAGGAGTTAGCAGAGGATCTCAGGGAACTTCGATTGGAGATTGTTCCTAGAGGTTTTGTTGCAACAATGGAAATTCAGTCTACATTGTTAGGAAAGATTCGGGAAGCTCAGAAGGATGCCAAAGAGATTGCCGAGATAAAAGAAAGAATGAGCAAAGGAAAGGCCAAAGGTTTTCGTGAGGATGAGCACGGCACCTTATGGTTTGAGGACCGTGTTTATGTGCCCACTAACACAGAGATCAGGAAGTTAATACTTCCGGAGGCTCATGACTCACCATACTCAATACACCCCGGAAACACCAAGATGTATTTGGATTTGAAGGAACGTTTCTGGTGGACTGGTATGAAGAAGGATATTGCCGAGTATGTAGCCGTATGTGATGTATGTCAGAGGTGAAGGCAGAACATCAAAAGCCAGCAGGATTGTTACAGCCTATGCCGATACCCGAATGGAAGTGGGATAAACTTGGCATGGATTTCATCCTTTGGACTGCCCAGGACCAAATCAGGATATGATTCTATATGGGTAGTAGTTTATCGCTTGACCAAAGTGGCTCACTTTATCCCAGTGAAAACAACCTATACAAGTGCGAAGTTGGCCAAGATATACATGACCAGGATCGTATATGCGCATGGAGTTCGAGGACCATAGTATCGAATCTGAGAACACAATTTACCTCAAAGTTTTGGCATCAAGCGCACGGACTTTGGGAGCGAGATTGGAGTTGATTACAACATTTCACTCCGCAGACGGATGGGCCGGTGAGAGAGTCAACCAGCCGTAGGACATGTTGAGGGCTTGTCTTGTTGGATTATGGATCTAGTTGGGATGACAATTTGCCCTACACAGAGTTCTCATACAACAATAGCTACCAAGCCAGTTTGAAGATGGCACCGTTCAAAGCCCAGTATGGACGAAGGTGCAGAACTCCATTGATGTGGGATGAAGTTGGAGACCGACAGTTGTCTAGACCAGACTTGATCAAGGAGTCAGAAGAGAAAGTTAAGCTGATCCGAGATAGACTGAAGGTAGCTCAGTCTAGGCAGAAGAGTTATGCAGATTCGAAACGCAAGGAGGTAACCTATGAAATTGGAGATAGAGCATATCTGCGAGTGTCACCCTTGCGAGGAGTGAAACATTTTGGAGTCAAGGGAAAGTTAGCCCCAAGATTTGTAGGACCGTATCGTGTTTTGGAACGTATGGGAGAAGTTGCCTACAAGTTGGAGTTACCTGAAGGACTGTCAGGAGATCATGATGTGTTTCATGTTCCACAGCTGAAGAAGTGTCATCCTGAGATGGCTGATATACCGTTAAGAGATACAGTACCCTTGGAGGCGATTCAGTTGGACAGTGATCTGACCTATGAGGAGAAGCCAGTCAGGATTCTTGAATTTGCCAGCCGAGTCACCCGCAGCAAGGTTATCAAGTTTTGCAAAGTTCGATTGGAGCCACCATACCGAGGATGAAGCCACCAGGGAGCGAGAGGATGATCTTCATAAAGACCACCCACACCTATTTTCTAGCCAACCCGAATCTTGAGGGCGAGATTCATCTTAAGGGGGGTAGGTTTGTAACATCCCAAATTTTCAATTTGGAATGTTATACATAGATCATTCATGCATATCATATTTTATTGCATTTTTATTTCGCGATCCTCGAAATACTAAGCAACTCAAGGACCCTCGAAGAGAGTTGGGAATTTCATTGTTTTCATATTTGAATTTTATCAAATATTGAAACGAGGATTATTGGTTTTAATTATTTTTCTCTCCAAAAATATTTCATATTAAAATATGTGAGAGGAGATAATATGACTTCTCCAAAATAATTGAAATATTGGAGGAAAAATATTAAAATCATATATTTGATTTTATTCGGAGTTTATTGCTATTTTATTTGCATTAGAAAAATTGCACATTTTTTAAAATTGTATTTTAGGGCCAATAAAATGTTCATCTTGTTATAAATAATTTATTTAGACGGTGAAAACTTGTTTTGGCATTTTTTTATTTTTATTTATTTTTCTAGGATTTATTTAAGTTTAAGTTGAAATTATTTAGAAAAATCTTCTCTGCCGACTCGAAGCCCGACCAACCATTGACCCACACCCGTCTGCCTAAATCCCCACTTGGCCTTGAAGTCAAACAGGGACTCCTCTCCCACGCCTTGCCCTCCCCAAGCTAGCCCTCCTTTATATCGCCCTTGGGACCCCTCACCACCAGAACCCTTGCCGCTGCCCATGCCTTGTGCCTTCTTAGCCATCCATGGCTTCGCCACCGCCTTTGCCGCCGCCACCCTTGTGACAGCCACCTGGGAGCCGCCCCGCCTCGCCGGACCTCACCGGAGGTATAAGCCGCCGTTGCCGCCGTTCGGTTTTATTTTAAAAATGGTCCGATTTTTTTAGAAAACCCTGGTTTTCGTTTTTTTGAATAGACCGGTTTTATTTTTTTCTAGGTTTAGTTTATTTAGCGGACGTTCGTCCGTACGTTCGTTTTAACGAATGGTGTTCACTCGTTAGCCGCAGACAGCGAACATTTGTTCGTTAGCCTGTTCGTCAGTTTTTCTTTTTCTCGGATTTTTCGCGATTATGTTCGATCGCGATTTCTGATCCGATTTTCGTTTCAGTTTATCTTTTCGCCCGTTTATCGGAATCAGGCGATTCAGGTGCCTAGATCTTCGTCTCCAAACCCTCTTTCATTTTAATCAACTTGAACAAGATTTTGGTACTGTAAAATTTGACTTTAGTTCAGATTAGTAAATGGATCTTGTTTCTGTCGCAGTTTGAGTTTCGTTGCTCCATTTGATTTGATTCTTTTTGCAAACCTGAGTTCTTAAGTTGAACTTTCTGGTCAATTCTTCTTATTTGAGTTTTGCCCGTGCATCTTTGCTTGAATGCTTATGTATTCTATTGTTTGTTTGCGATAGAATTCCGGAGTCTTGGCGTGCTACTACGAGTCCCTAGGTTTTGCGGATTGTCAGCAAGGCAAGTAACACATTGATCATACTCCTTTCAGACCCAGTTTTTATGCATTAGTTCCAATCCTCAAACATTGCATGACTAGGATGTGATTAACTTGTGGGTATTGGGAAGTAGTTGATGAGGTAGAACCTATTGCCCTGGTATATTCAAACCCTTGGGAGTTACTTCTACGTATTGCTTATATTGCTATGCTATGCTCGTAGATGTGGTTTGGGTGAGTGAATCCATGACAGATGTGAGATGATTTAATTAATGGTTCAACTTAAGGTGGCAACTTTAATACACATCTGGGTGGATTGCTTGTCGGGCACCTGGAGAATCCAGTGTTCTCCTAGGATATCCCAGAGTACCCGTGTGATAATCCTAAGGTCTGCCACCCAGGCTCAAAGGGAACTAAGATATTTTCATGCTAGAAACTTCCATCTGAAGCCACAAGCTATTATGGGCTCTAGCATAGTTGAGTAAGTTGCATGAGCTCTTGAAGAGGTGGATCAGCAGGTAGAGGGATGTAGGTTGGTATGGTCTGCCCGGAGTAAAGAGTTAATGTTTCTGAAAGACTGTGTCTCGGTCATCCGTTTCTCAAACACCATGTAGTGTGAGAAATCCAACGGAGGAGATCGGGTCTTGTGGGGAAAAGTGCGCAAACGTCCGCAGAGTGTACAATCTAATCATGGTTAGCCGTGTCCCCGGATATGGACATCTTGAGTATCTAGTACTTGGATTATCCTAAGTATCTCATCACTCTAAATTAATATTGTTGGGTTGATAATTAATTTTAATTGGGATTGAGTTGGAGGAACCTTCTCAATGATGTTTCAAGTACCATGATAGTTAAAATAAATCTTATTCCTTTGTTGTAGGAAAAAATTGGGTTTTCGCAAAACTATAGCCCTAGAGCTTTCCACCAACCAAATATGCATGTAGTAATAGCATTATTCTGTTCTTGCTCTACTGTGTTATATTGCCAGCATATTCCATGTGCTGACCTGTTTCCGGGCCGGAACGTATTATGTTGCAGACTTTTCAGACGAGTAATGTTCATTAGGTCGTTGCTGTGCAGCTCAGCTATGCCGTTGGAGTTGATGGGCTCACTTTACCTTCCAAGCCTTCCGCTGTTATCGTATTAGATGGCCTTAAGCCATATTTATTGTAATAAGTTCTCTTCTGAGACATTCGATGTAATAATTGTGTGATTGCTACTCTGTTATAAATCCTTCGAGTACTGTGTGTGTCAGCATTACCGATCCTGGGATGACATTGAAGCACAGAGACTTGACCGTTGGAGGTCGGGTCACTACCACTTCATAATATGGTCATTGCGCTCAATATATGCATTTTCCAGTGTTCATACGGTCACTAGCTCACCCTGGTTGAGTATGTGTGTGCATGCACGTGTAGGTTGAGCACTTGAGCGTGTGTGTGTGTTCCGTCGTGTGCTCGGACATCCATGCTTTAGGGCGTCGCGCGCGTTTTTGCGTCCATGTGTACGTGTGACTGTTGCATGCATGCACGAGGTTGTAGTCCCTCACATTCACATGTTCATAAGTCATTGCTTTGTCAAAACGTTGCATGCAAGGTTTAATCATTCGCTGTTCACGCATGCATTCCCGGTATTAATACATTGGTAAAGACAATTTCTTGAGGAAAACGAGCCCATGAATTGAGTACAAAGGGGACAAATAAGCCAGGACGGAGGGAGTACCAGTAGTGAATCGAAGGAGGGAGTAGATACTAGTAGTACAGTACTACGTAACAGCGTGCAGTAACAAATTTCCTCTATGCGCATCATGTCTACGTGTCATGCAAGAAACTAGAGATAAGTACAAGTGAGACTCAGGAACGGTCATACACGTAGGGGGAGTACGTGTAGGGGCCACTAGGGAGCAGTCAAATCACACAGTAAGTTAGTCGGAAGAAGCAACAATCATATCACTCTTCAATAAAACGTTCGCAATATAAAATGGTTGGTATGGAGAGAAAAAGAAAACCACTATATATACACTAGCAGGAGCCTAAGCTACAAGCCTGCTTGCTTGGGTTGCTCTCTTCACAAGCATAGAATGACGGTGGCCACACCGCTGGTCACATATCCGGCCTGATCCCGCCGCTGGGGGAAGGGAACAATGTTCTGCGTAGACGCGGTCGACATCGGCGAGGGAGAAAACCCGCAGTCGGTGCGTCCCAATCAGGGGTCCCCGCGGTATGTGCTGATGCCGCGTCCCAACCGTCCTTCTAGCTACAGCCCGACGTCCCAGGTAGTACATCTTGCTTTTGGAGCCGGCTTGCTCCACTGCCGCAGCTCTCCACGTAGCTCCATCTCCATGACGATCTTTCTGCCAGTACTATTATTCTAATCACACTTCTTCAATATCTTTGCCATCAGGGATACTCAGCTCGATTTTAGTGGAACTGCACAAAAGCATTGTATGATTCGAGGGTGCCAGCCGTCTTTCCTTCGGCGGGTTCTACCTAGCCAGGAAATTAAATCCTGTTTAGGGTTTAGGGTTTAAGTCATAGTGACCCCATCAGTATTTTTTTCTTTTGTACACGCTCTCACAACTTTTATCTTTAGTTGTGAAGTAAATATTGGCTATGATCTGTGAATCATTGAGATGCATCAGCATGCGTGTTAGTTTTCCTTTGTATTTGATGGAATGTTGTAACGGGGCAACCTTGGAGTAGGAATGAAAATGGAGTGGAAAGTTTCCATTTTTTCGGAAAAAATGGAAACGGAGAGAAACCAACGTTTCGTTTCATTGGATCACGCCATCGAGCAAAACCAACGTTTAAATCACGTATGTCGCATTCGTGTCTCACCCTCCTCCACGGCTCCACCCCACACGGTCGCTCGGCATGCCACTCACCGCAAACCGAGTACACGATAACTTTCCCGCCTGCTTGTCGATGGATCACGCCATGGAGTACTAGCACTACTGGAAGAGATTGAGAGTTGGGGGAGGACAGCTTGCTGCAGCACGGACTCCCAAGAACTTTTTACATGCATGTTGTGGCCGGCTATTGCGACCTTTGAACCCGGAGCAGTCGCGTGCACCAGGAAGCGGCACGGGCGACACTCTCTCGGCCGGCGCGCCGCTTCAATGCCGGCGCCAGTGCGAGGTCACGTCCGCTCTGGCCGGGCATGAATGCGGCACTGACCGTTTCGGGCGGGAAGCACGCACAGGTGATGAAGAGGGTTCGGGTTGGTTAGGAGCAGGTGTGGCAGCGGTTTGGACGCCCGCAAACAAGAGATGTTGAACGTTAATATTGTTGCATATATAATTAACAACGTAAATAATGTGCCAGTTGGACAAATAAGATTGGAAATGGAGATGGAATTTTACGTAAACACGGATATGCATGTCTATGTCTATGTGTGTGTGTGTGTGCGACGACTCTCGCGACCTCGAAGCGGGGGCGTGTTTTTTGATCGGGTTTTCTTCTTGGTACGTTAAAAAAATTGTCCGCCACTTTTCGTTTCTTTTTTCCAAGAACGCGCGTACTCTATTTAAAACCACTGCTATGGAGAGATTCTTTTTACTCCATTGTATATGTAGCCTCTTGTTTGATAGGGTTTCTCGCGTCTCGCTCTCTCACCCTCTCCATATCAAAACAAGATGACAGTGTCCACTCTATCTCTCTCCTCACCGGTGGTCACAGATCCGGCCGAATCCCGTCCGCTGCGGGTGGTGAGGAGGTGCAGTGTTGAGTTGTCACCATCGGCGATGGAGGAAGCCAATGCGCACCGTCCTCTTGGAGCCGGCACTGGCGCGGACGAAGGTCCTCTGCGCCCTTGTTCGCTGCCGTCATGTGGGCAAATCTCGCCCGCCCGCCTAAGCGACATCTCGCCCACCTGAGGTATAACTTCTTGTACTGGTCCAGCTCCCCAGGTCGCTGCATGTGGGTTTTCTTCTATGCGACTACTCCCCAGCTCCCCAAGTATAGTAGCTAGGGTTCGTCGGCTGGTCCAACATCAGCTACTATTATAGAGGAAATTCCACTCGAAAAGTTGTCGTGATTTATGCCTCGGTGGAGGTATACATGTTGTTTCGACAAAAAGTACATGGTGGTTGTGCGGTCATTGTCCATATGCTCCTATTGCTACTGCTAATCTAATACTATCACTGGCTAAATGAAGAAATACCTTTCTTCTTGGGTATCCTGGTTTAGTTCCCATCAAGATAATCATGATACTTCTGTTTGTTGTGTACTTTTCGTTAATTCTTATTGACAATTGAGATGTCGTTGTTAATCTTGTATCGCTGCCAAAACAAAGTAACAACAGTATATCCCTTTTTTATATTTTTGCAAACAGCGATGCGTATCTCCATACCGGGCATGTCTTCCTCAATTTTAGTGGAACGCACAAAATTGGATGGCCATTGTTGTTCCGCCTCACTGTCCTCTGCCACGTGGTTCTTCCTTCCTCGAGCTTGATTACTGAGAAGAAACAGACCACAGTGAGGATTTGTCGAACTTCATAGGTTCCTCACCCAAACATGATGCCAAATGGATGATGCATCATCGTGATGACCTATCGATGCTTATGGTTGCACCTCATGGTTGCATTGGCTGGTGAAGCTGATCGATTTTCGACGAAAAACAAGTTGTCTTCCATCAGTGCTCTTTGCTTGTTACCCACAAAGATGATATCCTTCATCAGCTCACCTTGGTTGTGTTGGAGACGCAGTCTTCTTTCACGTTGGTGCAATTTTATCACACAATTGGCTATGAACCAAATGTTTCCTCGAAGAAGGATCGACGTTGGTACTAAGAGCATAAGTTTTGTATTGATTTATAAGGCTTCTCACAACTTTGTCTTCAGCTCCCCTGTAATTTTATTTGTCCAGCTATTAACTTTGATTAAAAAATGGTGTGGACTAAAAACCCGGATGGACGTAGTAGCCCTCCATTTTTTATTTACTCTGCATATTAGATTTGGCTGAAGTCAAACTTTGTAAAGTTTGACCAAGTTTAAGCTGAACACAACAAACCATAATTATTGAGAGAGGGCAAACTGTACATACTCTCAAACCTTTCTGATAATTGAAATTAAAATTCTTTATTTTTACACTCTCACACGTTTCCGATAATTTGGCGCATGTGTGGTTGTTTGCTTAAGGGAGGGTAGTGTACCGCACGTGAAGGACAGGAAGTGCGACCAGGATGCATGGATCGTTAGTTCATCGGAAGTAGTAGTTTTCTTCACTGGCACATTAAATAAAGAGTTTCGTTTCGTATTTACACAATTTCAAAAGATTGTTATGGAGAGAATAAGAAAACCACTCCACTATATATTAGTAGTATACACGAGTACTATATGGACGCAGCTTCATTGAATTAGTGCACCTGCCTTTGGGTGTATGACAGGTGGGCCCAAAATGTGGCTGGCCCACCTGCGAGACAGCCAAAGGCAAGTGCAGTTAAGGCACCGGAGCTCAGTCCGTAATACAATATATATATGGTGCTAGCATGTCCCATGGTGCTAGCATGTCCCATGTCCCATAGTAGAACGGCCCATTACAAACGGTACTTTTGAGCTAGGATTCTTTTGTTGATGGGTGGGTATTTTCTTTCTCTTTCTATCTCAACCAGACCCCGAAATCTTGAACCCATGGACATGCTCTTACTCGTCGGAAGAAAGTATCTGCAACATGATACGTTGCAGCCGTGTAGGTCAGTACATTGAATGTACCGGCAAGATCACAACATGAGAAAACAGATGATAAACTATACTATATGCAGTATGGCTTTGTGGCTCTGTGTCTGAGTTTTGTTTGCGTAAAAGCTGATTTATTTTCCCTACATCAAAGGAATAAATGTAGTCTGTACTATGGAATTTCCTATCATGACATGGTTCCGCCAACCGATGTCTCATAGCCCAAAATCATCATAATTTGCCCACAATTAAGTTATCAATCCGGTGTTGAGAGTTCGAGATAGATCCAAGTCCGGAGGCTCAAATTGTCCGTAAAATGGGGACACGGCTAATCGATTAGGTTTAAACCCTCTGCAGAGGTTTGTACACTTTACCATAAAGATTCAATCCCTCTCTTTACGTTCTCGCACTTCGTGGTGTTTGAGAACAAGATGACCGAAACATGGTCTTAGAAGAGTTCCTCGACCACTGTCCGGTGCCCATCCAATCCTACCGTAGTTCTACATCTGCTAGCACCGTCCCAGCCAGTCACAACTAAGGTCAACCAAGCGAGCCCATATTGACTTGCGGTTGCACGGGTAAGCTTAGGGCATGAAGTATTCTTCCGTCTCTTTGAGTGCAGGTGAAGCTTTCCGCAAGATGTCATGGCGCTTCTCCATGCATCGGCCAACCACTGGTTTCTCCAGGGTGCCGTCAACCATCCTTCACCCCAGTAGTGTGTATTGAATTATTGTCTCGAGTCTTGAAGTCTTGAGGCCTTGAAGATGCACGATCCTTGCGGGTTCCATCATGGAGTTGTCGTCATTGACGTAGAGTCCTCCTTCTTCACACCACTCTCGAACACTCATACCAAACCCGTCTACTATAGCGTAGCATTAAAATAAATAGCGTCCGGGCTTGGTAGGGGTGATGGGTTCCTACCTCATGCATACTACTCAACTACAAGGATTCAATAACACTCGAGGGGTTGTTGCAAAGATGCCACTAAATGCGATAAAAGCATAGGTATGAAAGCATGGTCAAAGTGAACTTGCCTTGCTGACGATCTTCGAAAACTAGGGACTCGTGGTAGCAGGCTTCACACTCCGGAAATTCTACCGAGGTAAACAATAACCATAATAAGCACGTAGCATATGATCACTTAACACAATAGCATAGTAACATAACACACCAAAACAAACGAATCAAAACCCAAAGGAAAACTCGAAGAAATCCAACTCAAAGTTTTCCTACTTCAAGCAACAACTAAAACTAGTTTTTCATAACAAAAATTTTCTTAACAGAACCTAAGCAAGGGTTTATGATACCTAACGAGAAAAGAATCAATCATGCAACTAGGAGCAAAAAGAATCACTTTAAAATCTATTATAAAACTCCTATTAGGCCTAAAGCAAATTTTAGTAAGAAAAATAAAATAAAAGTTTTATTTATTATAAATAAAAGTTCATGCTATAAAGTGACAGAAACTATCCTAGAATAATCAATCCCATGTGAAAAATAAATTTATTTGCTAATTAAAATAATAGGAAAAGCAGTAGCTAGTTAATTAATTAAGAATATCATGATTCTGATTGAAACTATTTTTTATAAATCCTAAAATGCCCAAATAAATTCCTACGGTTAGGCAATGTCAAAACAAAGTTGTGACAAAAAGAATCATTAAAAAATAATATTCCTAACTCATTCTATAGCAGATTTACTATTCTGTCTAAATCTAATTTAAAGCAATTTTAAATACTTTTAACATGGCTAGTTATATTTTCTACAGAAACTATAAGAAATTTGCAAACCAACAAAAAAAATCACTTAAAAATATTAAGTAGATTAAAAGATATGAATTTTACAAAACTGAAACTATTACATTAAAACAGAAAATGAAAAATAAAGAAAAAGCGGGCTAAATGGGCCTAACTAATGCCACAATGCGTAATATAGCTAAACGGGCCCTAGGGTTAAACTGGATCGGCCGGTTCAACTAAACCCTAACTAAACAAAATAAACCGGAACTAACCGGGTAAAACCGGTTCACTAACTAACCTAATAAAACATACCCCTTGAGAGGATCTAATCCTAACCGTCCGGAGTTGGATCCGACGGCAGGAAATCTCCGGCGACTTACGGACGTCGACGGCGACGGGCGGCTCGGGCGGCGAGTGCTCGGCGTCTCCGGTGGTCGGGGCCGTCGGCGAGGGAGCTCCCGGGTCTTGTGTGACGAGGGGTCCGGTTGGTGGAGTCAGCAGGGCTCGGGGTGACCGGCGAGCTCGAGGCGGCAAATGGCGGCGGCGTTCGGCTACTCGGCGAGGGCTTGTGGAGGAGAGGGAGGTCGGTGAGGCGAGGGAAATGGGGTGAGGGAGGGTATTTATAGGCGGGGTCGACTTGCGCGAGGCGAATCGGGAGGGATCGGGTGAGATCCGGAGATCGCGGGATCTCCGGAGGCGGCGGTTGCGTGGCGAGGGGGAAGACGACGGGTGGGGGCCCGCCTGTCGGGGAGAGAGGGGAGGGG
This sequence comes from Aegilops bicornis, assembly GCA_021605145.1. Taxonomy (NCBI): domain Eukaryota; kingdom Viridiplantae; phylum Streptophyta; class Magnoliopsida; order Poales; family Poaceae; genus Aegilops; species Aegilops bicornis. Next base: position 439,512,356 of record CM038675.1, on the reverse strand, counting down.
TGCGGGGCGTCGGTTGGCCGACCCGGATGGGTTTCGGGCGAGGGGTTAGGTCGGGCCGGTTGGCGCGGCTGGGCCTGGCTGGCACCTGGCTGGGCCGCCTGGGTGTTGGCTAGGCCGGTTGGCCTGGCCGGCGCCCAGGGGCTTTTCTTTCTTTTTTTTAAATAAAAACAGAGAAAAAATATATATAATATAAATATTTTATATAGGACATATATATATCAAAATGATCAGAAAAAGATTTCCTACAACATGAACTATTTTTCAAGTTCAAATAAAATACACAAAAATTCAAATAAAACAAAGAGTTTTTTCTGCTCTAATAAAATCTAATAAAAATCATTTTTAAAATACCAAAATGACTTCAAATTTATTTTCTCCTAATTTTCCATTGAAGGGAATCATTTTACCCATATTTCCATTTATTGAAAAATAATTTGGAATAAAATCCAAATAACTCCAAATTTGAAGGGGAGTTTCAAAATACCTTCAAATGACTTTCAATTTGATTCTTTTTAACTTCCAACTCATATTTCATATAATTGAAGAAGTCATTTTATCTTCCCTCATGAAAATCATTGAGTTGCATAAAGCTTTGAATTTCAAATATTCTCAAATGAAATTCAAATCTTTTCAAAACCCTTTTCATTTCAAATGGAAGAAGTCATGTCATCTTCACTCTAGGGTTTTGGTGTTGGAATGAAATTGATTTCATTGAGATACAAAAAGGGCAAGGGGGATAGTTTGGGAAAGTCTTTTCATTCCCTCTCATTCAACTTTCAAAAGTTTCAAATTCCAATCAATTTCACTCAATCAATCACACAACAAACAATCAATCAATCAAAACTATTTATTTATTGTAACATTCCAAAATTTAGAATTTTGGGATGTTACAAATCTACCACACTTAAAATGAATCTCGTCCTCGAGATTCGAAGAGGCTAGCAAGAAAGGGTTAGGGGTTGGGGTCTGCTAGCAAACGTTTGGTCGGAAAGGTCAGGGGTGCTACCACACTTCAAAGCAGGGTTATGGTTCCAATAAACTCAGATACTTCCTCTGGAGTGCCGACAATGTATGTCTGTTCACATATCTTACAATAGCTCCTTCATTAACGCTCTTCTGTCAGAAGCATAGAGTTTTCCTCAAAATCTTGGGTCGGTTCGTCAAAGTTGAAGTTCGTCCGAGACTGGATCTTCTTAGCTAATAGGTCTGTGTCCATTCTAGACAACTATCAAAATACTCATGGTGGTCTACCATTAATGGTTTCTCCTGCAGAAAACGGGTCTGGGTTTAATCTCACCGTATTACCTACGTTTGGCAACGGTTGCCGGTACAAGGGTTCCATCGTCCTACCATTCTATGGTTTTATGGCTTGACGTGTCGACACTCTTCTATGGTTTTCAAGGCTCTCTGATTTTCCATCAACATATGATAGTTCATGATAGAAGTCTCCGGTATGGGGGCCAATCCATCCGTGCTTGAATCATTACCACATACGTAAACAGTGAATCACGTATTCTAACACTTGGGCATGCTCACAAGCATTGCAGAATTTCTCTTGTTCTCGAACCAAGTTCGTATAAATCCATGGTTTACGCAAAATTTGAACAAGACATCTATCGCTTTTTCACAATCCTCGGGTTTCGTATCCTCCTAAAAATATCGGATGATTAAACTCAGAGTTTTCTTCGGAATATGCTCCTACAGCAAGAGTGTGCTTGCTTCTTATTAACTCTGGGCACATGGGTTATGGCCCACTTCAACACTAGTGCAGTTTTAACTCATCCTTGGAGTAACTCTCTTGTTCCATATTACACCTCCTTTAAATCCAGTAGTACTTCTTCCTTCATACCCTTGTGGTGATGATCATACAAAACTCCAACTTATTTTGTCCAGCTTCCTTCTATGGACCGTCATGAATAACACATTTCTTTCTTCATTGATCCTGTGGCTTTACGAATTACTACGACCAAAAGAAATGCACAAGTTTATCCATAAATCTCATTATTTTCATATCGATCTTTTATTACATCCTTAACCATTTTTGTGAATCCAAATTCCAAAAAGTACTTGTTACAAATGCTGCCACCCACATGATTTGGTATGGTCGGCATTACTTCCAACTTTATTTATTTATCCTCCTCGAGGATTCTTTAGTCCCATTGGAATTGTGCGGCGTGCGCCTTGAAATCTTCAATCTTACATTTCATCGTGGTGGCCTTGAGCTTCACCTCCATCATCTCTGCATACACTTCTCTAAGGTATTCCACGAGTATAACGGAGTCTTGCTTCAAGTATTTCTCCGATCGCGTATGGCTTCCATGGCTGCTTCACGAGCGACATCGAAGAAAGTTGCTTGTGGCACACGTGAGATGAAAAAAATCTTGCCCCATCATCTTTGGGCAAACTCCTTTCGAACGGTGGAGGTGTACCTCCACATACCAAAGTTCCACTCCCTTTTGCATGAAGGGGTAGCCTTTGTAGACTGCATCTCCTTCAAGGTTAATATGCTTCATCATTTCCTTCATGATCTATTGGTAATCATGATCACTTTTCAGGGTCATGATCTTTTCAGGGCACTTAAGGAAATACACATAAAGATTTGTCATCAGCATGTGTATGATAAGAGAATTTTCGGAACAAGGAATGTATCTCCATGGAGAAATTGCAATTGTCTCGAGAAAGTTTGGTGTTCAGTTGTCCATGGGTTCAAGATTTGAGTGCAGTTGAGATAGAAAGAGAAAGAAAATACCCACCCATCAACAAAACAATCCTAGCTCAAAAGTACCGTTTGTAATGGGCCGTTCTACTATGGTTTTCGTTTCTAAGTCCTCATTTCTTGGTCTTCAATGCTGGGAGTTTCCAATTCTGATGCTTTTCCCATATGAAGGCCTTCTACCATTCTTCCGTAACTTACGTCTCTCATGGTTGAAATAAATACAAGCCTCACGAATATCGCATCTATCCAACCATTCAATAAACACACAAAAATAATAGCAACCAAGCATTCATTTATTCAATCAATTCTACGATCGCCACCCACATAAATTGGTATGGTCGGATACTTAAATCGAGAAGGCGTTCATCTTTATTTCTCTCATGGTGGGATACTACTAGGCTAATTTATTAGGAACTTGGTCATTGTCCCCACCGGGCTTCTTCTGTGTGGACTTGATCTCCTCCAGTTTTTACGCTAGATTTTCCCTGTCGACGCGGAGTTTCTTGTAGCGACCTGTATGTCTGAAGTTGTTCCTTGAGCTTCGGATTTCAACGTCCTTGGCATGAGACATGATCCTGCTGTTTTCAGTTCTCGACGCATTCTCGAGATCTCGAGGTTCTCCTCCTCCAGCTTGTTTACCTTCAGCCTCCGAGTCTTGACCTCTTCTCGTAGTGCTTCATTGTCAAGCAGGGCTTCCGGGAGGTCCATCGAAGATTCTTGATGTATTGTTCTAGATCCACGATTGTATACTAACGGTGGGGAGAACTTCATCTTTTGCGCTTCCGTCAAGGCAATAGTTGCTCCATCAAACTTCTGCCATCCAATCCTTCCAAAGAAGTGTGGGTTTAGTGCTGACGATGGCGATAGCATAAGCGTGCAATAGCATCATGGACGGCGGTGTTGATGCCCATATCCACGATCACCATTTATGGTGCCAAGCTGATAATGTGCGATCTTGGGGTCTTCTTCTGACCAAAAACTTGGGTCTTGACTCCCCACGATCTAGACTTCCTCTTAGTTGCCTTGATCTCAGGTATCGGTAACTTCAGTGACTGACTAGCTCCACAAGGAAGGGGCCTCCAAGAACCTTCTCGTAGTGTTCTCTTTTGTTCGAGAATGTAGCTCTCCATCTATAGTTTGAAATAAGGAAGGTTCAAGAAAAGAAATCAGATGTTACGAGAGTAGTACAAAACAAAGGTCATTCCTATTGGGGTCTTCATATTACTAAGCCATTTTCTAGGGTCACGTCCTACAGACCAACATGTGCTCGATACCATCTCTGTGGCGACCCGACCTCGACGGTCAAGCCTACGTGTTTACATGCCATCCACTGGATCAGTATCTTTGGCACACACGGTACATCAATGTATATATCAAAGTGCACTCACATGTATAAGTAACGTAAAACTGATATATACCTCGTAAGTCACAGCGGAAACAAATAGACGGGGGTGGAGTCCCATCAACGCCATCGGCGGGTTGAGTGTAGACCGTAACCACTGTATCGTACTCTTACTAAATGGGAAGAAAGTATACGCAACATGATACGTTGCAGCCGTGTAGGTCGATTACATTGAATGTACCGGCAAGATCACAACATGAGAAAAGCAGATGATAAACTATACTATATGCGGTATGGCTTTGTGGCTCACGTATGCGAGTTTTGTTTGCGTAAAAGCTGATTTATTTTCCCTACATCAAAGGAATAAATGTAGTCTGTACTATGGAATTTCCTATCATGACATGGTTCCGCCAACCGATGTCTCATAGCCCAAAATCATCATAAGTTGCCCACAATTAAGTTATCAATCCGGTGTTGAGAGTTCGAGATAGATCCAAGTCCGGAGGCTCGAATTGTCCGTAATCGGGGACACGGCTAATCGATTAGGTTTAAACCCTCTGCAGAGGTTTGTACACTTTACACTATATATTCGATCCCTCTCTTTACGTTCTCGCACTTGAGGGTGTTTGAGAACAAGATGACCGAAACATGGTCTTCCGAAGAGTTCCTCTGACCACTGTCCGGTGCTCATCCAATCCTATCGTAGTTCTGCATCTGCTAGCACCGTCCCGGCCAGTCACAACTAAGGTCAACCAAGCCAGAGCCCATATTGACTTGCGGTTGCACGGGTAAGCTTAGGGCATGAAGTATTCTTCCGTCTCTTTGAGTCTGGGTGAAGCTTTCCGCAAGATGTCATGGCGCTTCTCCATGCATCGGCCAACCACTGGTTTCTCCAGGTGCCCGTCAACCATCCTTCACCCAAAGAGTGTGTATTGAATTCTTGTCTCGAGTCTTGAAGTCTTGAGGCCTTGAAGATGCAGTCCTTGCAGGTTCCATCATGGAGTTGTCGTCATTGACGTAGAGTCCTCCTTCTTCACACCACTCTCGAACACTCATACCAAACCCGTCTACTATAGCGTAGCATTAAAATAAATGACGTCCCGGGCTTGGTAACAGGGTGATGGGTTCCTACCTCATGCATACTACTCAACTACAAGGATTCAATAACACTACTGAGGGGTTGTTGCAAAGATGCCACTAAATGCGATAAAAGCATAGGTATGAAAGCATGGTCAAAGTGAACTTGCCTTGCTGACGATCTTTGAAAACTAGGGACTCGTGGTAGCAGGCTTCGCACTCCGGAAATTCTACCGAGGTAAACAATAACCATAATAAGCACGTAGCATATGATCACTTAACACAATAGCATAGTAACATAACACACCAAAACAAACGAATCAAAACCCAAAGGAAAACTCAAGAAATCCAACTCAAAGTTTTCCTACTTCAAGCAACAACTAAAACTAGTTTTTCATAACAAAAATTTTCTTAACAGAACCTAAGCAAGGGTTTATGATACATAACGAGAAAAGAATCCATCATGCAACTAGGAGCAAAAAGAATCACTTTAAAATCTATTATAAAACTCCTATTAGGCCTAAAGCAAATTTTAGTAAGAAAAATAAAATAAAAGTTTTATTTATTATAAATAAAAGTTCATGCTATAAAGTGACAGAAACTATCCTAGAATAATCAATCCCATGTGAAAAATAAATTTATTTGCTAATTAAAATAATAGGAAAACAGTAGCTAGTTAATTAATTAAGAATATCATGATTCTGATTAAAACTATTTTTTTATTAATCCTAAAATGCCCAAATAAATTCCTACGGTTAGGCAATGTCAAAACAAAGTTGTGACAAAAAGAATCATTAAAAAATAATATTCCTAACTCATTCTATAGCAGATTTACTATTCTGTCTAAATCTAATTTAAAGCAATTTTAAATACTTTTAACATGGCTAGTTATATTTTCTACAGAAACCATAAGCAATTTGCAAACCAACAAAAAAGAATCACTTAAAAATATTAAGTAGATTAAAAGATATGAATTTTACAAAAGCTGAAACTATTACATTAAAACAGAAAATGAAAAATAAAGAAAAAGCAGGCTAAATGGGCCTAACTAACGCATACAATATGTAATATAGCTAAACGGGCCCTAGGGTTAAACTGGATCGGCCGGTTCAACTAAACCCTAACTAAACAAAATAAACCGGAACTAACCGGGGGAAAATCGGTTCACTAACTAACCTAGTAAAACATACCCCTTCGGGGGGGGGGGGATCTAATCCTAACCGTCGGAGTTGGATCGGACGGCGGGGAAGTCTCCGGCGACTTACCGGACGTCGACGGCGACGGCGGCTCGGGCGGCGAGTGCTCCGGCGTCTCCGGTGGTCGGGGGCGTCGGCGGGGAGCTCCGGCGGGTGCGGCGCGACGTGGGGGTCCGGTTGGTGGAGTCAACGGGGCTCGGGGGTGACCGGGGCGAGCTCGGGGCGACAAATGGCGGCGGCGGCGTTCGGCTACTCGGCGTGTGGAGGGAGAGGGAGGTCGGTGAGGCGAGGAAATGGGGTGAGGAGGAGGGTATTGATAGGCGGGGTCGACTTGCGGCGAATCGGGAGGGATCGGGTGAGATCCGGAGATCATGAGATCTCCGGCAATGGCCTTGCGATTGCGTGGGCGAGGAAGGCGACGGGTGGGGAGCCCTTTGTCGAGAGAGAGGAGGGTGGGCGTCGGTTGGCCGACCGGATGGGTTTCAGGCGAGGGTTAGGTCGGGCGGTTGGCGGTGGGCTGGCTGGCGCTGGTGAGCCGCTGGGTGTTAGGCTGGGCAGTTGGCTGGCCGTGAGGGCTTCTTTTTTAAATAAAAACAGAGAATATATATATATAATATAAATATTTTATATAGGACATATATATATCAAAATGATCAGAAAAAGATTTCCTACAACATGAACTATTTTTCAAGTTCAAATAAAATATACAAAAATTCAAATAAAACAAAGAGTTTTCTGCTCTAATAAAATCTAATAAAAATCATTTTAAAAATACCAAAATGACTTCAAATTTATTTTCTCCTAATTTTCCATTGAAGGGAATCATTTTACCCACATTTCCATTTATTTATTTTAGGAGAAAAATAATTTGGAATAAAATCCAAATAACTCCAAATTTGAAGGGGAGTTTCAAAATACCTTCAAATGACTTTCAATTTGATTCTTTTTAACTTCCAACTCATATTTCATATAATTGAAGAAGTCATTTTATCTTCCCTCATGAAAATCATTGAGTTGCATAAAGCTTTGAATTTGAAATATTCTCAAATGAAATTCAAATCTTTTCAAAACCCTTTTCATTTCAAATGGAAGAAGTCATGTCATCTTCACTCTAGGGTTTTGGTGTTGGAATGAAATTGATTTCATTGAGATCCAAAAAAGGGCAAGGGGGATAGTTTGGGAAAGTCATTTCATTCCCTCTCATTCAACTTTCAAAAGTTTCAAATTCCAATAAATTTCACTCAATCAATCACACAACAAACAATCAATCAACCAAAACTATTTATTTATTGTAACATTCCAAAATTTAGAATTTTGGGATGTTACAACTAAAAACCCGGATGGACGTAGTAGCCCTCCATTTTTTATTTACTCTGCATATTAGATTTGGCTGAAGTCAAACTTTGTAAAGTTTGACCAAGTTTAAGCTGAACACAACAAACCATAATTATTGAGAGAGGGCAAACTGTACATACTCTCAAACCTTTACGATAATTGAAATTAAAATTCTTTATTTTACACTCTCACACGTTTCCGATAATTTGGCGCATGTGTGGTTGTTTGCTTAAGGGAGGGTAGTGTACCGCACGTGAAGGACAGGAAGTGCGACCAGGATGCGTGGATCGTTAGTTCATCGGAAGTAGTAGTTTTCTTCACTGGCACATTAAATAAAGAGTTTCGTTTCGTATTTACACAATTTAAAAAGATTGTTATGGAGAGAATAAGAAAACCACTCCACTATATATTAGTAGTATACACGAGTACTATATCGACGCAGCTTCATTGAATTAGTGCACCTGCCTTTGGGTGTATGACAGGTGGGCCCAAAATGTGGCTGGCCCACCTGCGAGACGGCCAAAGGCAAGTGCAGTTAAGGCACCGGAGCTCAGTCCGTAATACAATATATATACTATATAAGCTGGAGCCTCAGCGCTTGTTCGCTAGGGTTTGCACTCTCCACACTCTCTCCGCACTACATATATATATATATATATATATATATATATATATATATATATATATATATATATAGACACACACACACACACACACACACACACACGCTGGAGGCTCAGCGTTCCTTTGCCAGGGTTTGCTATCTTCATAGTCTATCACCCTCTTCACCAGATCTAAACAAGACTATGTTGGCCTCTGTCTCTCTCTCTCCCCCCTCACTGGTACGTTAAATAAAGAGTTTCATTTCGTACTTACACAATTTAAAACGATTGTTATGGAGAGAATAAGAAAACCACTCTGCTATATATTAGTAGTATACACGAGTACTATATGGACGCAACTTCATTGACTTAGTGCACCTGCCTTTGGGTGTATGATAGGTTGGCCCAAAATGTGGCTGGTCCACCTGTCATACAGCCAAAGGCAGGTGCAGTTAAGGCACCGGAGCTCAGTCCGTAGTACTAAAGTATATATGTAGTACACTATATAAGCTGGAGCCTCAGTGCTTGTTCGCTAGGGTTTGCACTCTCCACACTCTCGCCGCACTACATATATCTATACACGCTGGAGGCTTAGCGTTCCATTGCTAGGGTTTGCTATATTCACAGTCTCTCACCCTCTTCACCAGATCTAAACAAGACTGTGATGTGGCCTCTGTCTCTCCCCCCCTCACAGCTCGTGAAGGAGGCGTCCGGATCCCGTCACACCGGGAAGGGGAGGAGGTGCAGCGTTCACTCTATCGCCTTCGGTGAGGGAGGCAATCCACTGCCGGCTGCGTTGTTCTCTTTCACCCAACGCCTGTGCGGGAGGACCGCTGACCCCTTCTTCCTCGCTGCCGTATGTAGTGTGGGAAGATCCGGCCTCCCGCTGCATGCCTTGCCACATCCCGATGACCCTAAGGTTTAAGTTTCTTTGAAACCGTCATTGCTCTAGCTGCATGCAGATCTTTTTCGATTATGTAGTCGAATATAGGTCTTGGTTCAAAGAGGAAAGAAGGGTGCGGTGGGGCGGAGCATGAATCTAGGACTTGGTTCAATGAGGAAAGGAGGGAGGGAAAGTAGTATAGACTGGCTATCTAGCCGCTTTGTTGGTCGATAAGGGAAAAAGGGGGTAACCCAGTACACAAATCTATAAGGAACCAATCTCTTTGTTGAAAGGGAAAGAAACTGGGGGGTCGGGTAGTTTGTGCAGGACTTGATTTGCTGCCCTCACATAGGAAAAGGTTCAAAGAGAAAAAATATGGGACCAACACAGCTATGTTGCTTGGCTACATACTCTGCATCACCCATTTATATGTGTGGACGCACATGGTGCTAGCATGTCCCATGTCCCATACAACTATTTTGCTGTTGTTAATCTAAGAATGCTACTGGAAAATTGAAGCAATGCCACTGTTAGAAGTAAATTACATTCTTAACGAATGTTGTTTTAAGAGAATGTCTCTGTTAATATGAATCAATGCAACCGTTTTAGAAATGCTACTGTCCTACTTTGTTTTCCATCAAGATAAGTTAAATGCTTCTTTTTGTCGCCGTTTGTTTCATCCTCCTTTATTGGGCAGTAATTGTTTCCTTTTTTGCCACTGTTAAAACAGGGATATCTATTCAACTTGTTGCTATAGCAAACTTAAACGTCACACCAGCGACTTTGCTTGATTTCAGTGCAACTGCACAAAACGAGATTGGCTTTCCTATTCGTGTTGGCAGATTCATAGGTGATCTTGGGTGCGTCATGACAGTTTAGTACTTGCCTTCATCCACATGATCGTGCATTGTGCTTTGAGATGTTGTGCTACTTGTATTGGTACTGTTTTAAATAAATGTTGAATTGAAGCTATTGTATTGCTCTCTTTTCCCACTAAGTAGTGAACAAAAATGGTACCAACCCAGACATGATGCTTGTTGCTTTGTTACAACAAACTCTGCATCGCCCATTTTATAAGTAGATGGAAGCACATGGTGTTGTTGCGCCCACTCTCCCCTGGAACTGTTTATGCTTTTTTAATCTAATGCCGCTGGTAAAATTAAGCAATGCCACTCTCAGAATTAACTACTGAACTGTTTTAAGAGAATTTGTCTATTAAAATGAATCAATGCAACCGTTTTAGAAATGCTACTGTCCTATACCTTGTTTTCCCTCAAGATAAGGTAGATGCTTCTTTTTGTGGCCGCATGTTTCATCCTCCTTTATTGGCCAGTAATTGTTTCCTTTTTCGCCTCTGTTAAAACAGGGATATCTATTCAACATGTTGCTATAGCAAACTTAAATGTCACAGCGACAACTTTGCTTGATTTCAGTGCCACTGCACAAAACGAGATTGCATTTCCTATTCGTGTTGGTAGATTCGTATTTTTATCTTGGTCGTCTCATGAAAGGTCAGTACATGCCTTCACCCACATGATTGTGCAGTGTGCTTTGAGATGTTGTGCTACTTGCATTGGTACTGTTTTAAATAAATGATGAATTGAAGCTATTGTATTGCTGTCTTTTCCCATTAAGTAGTGAGCAAAAATGGGACCAACCCAGACATGATGCTTGTTGCTTTGTTACAACAAACTCTGCATCACCCCATTTATAAGTAGATGGAAGCACATGTTGTTGTTGCGCCCACTCTCCCCTGGAACTGTTTATACTTTTTGTTAATCTAATGTCATTTGGTAAAATTAAGCAATGCCACTCTCGGAAATTAACTACTGAATCTTAGTTCAAAACTGCAACACTTGTTAGAGATTAGCGGGATTACCATTTTTGTGGCCGCATGTTTCATCCTCCTTTATTGGCCAGTAATTGATTCCTTTTTTGCCTTTGTTAAAATAGGGATATCTATTCAACTTGTTGCTATTGCGACATTTTGCTTCGCTTAATTTTGGTGGAACTACACAAAGGGAGACTGGATTTCCATATATGTGTTGAGACCTGTTTTAAGTCTTCCTCAAGAGTTGTTTCAAATCTTGGTCTTGAAAGGTCAGTACCGACTTTATTCAGAATTAACTACTGAATCTTAGTTCAAAATTGCAACACTTGTTAGGGATCAGCGGGAGTACCATTTCTGTTAGGGATCGGCCGGAGTACATGTTTAAGAAATGTATTGTTCAGATAATGTCTCTGTTATTATATATGAGTTACAGTGTTTTACAAATGGTACTATCTTGCTTTGTAGTTCTTTCTACATGTTTAACCAAGGTATTATTAAGATAATGTCTCTGTTAAAATGAATCAGTCACATTGTTTTAGGAATGGTACTTTTCTGCTTTGTCGTTCTTTATACATGCTGAAACAAGGCATTGTTAAGATAATGTCTCAGTTAATATGAATGAATCACACTGATTGAGAATTGCTACTCTCCTGCTTTGTTTCCCATTAAGATAAGGTAGATCAGTAGATGTTTTCTTACGGGAGTACAAGTCATCAACCATTATTTCTCAGTAATTGTTTCCCTTATACCTATTGTTGCTTATTGGGATATCAAAATTAAAGCTCGGTTTTATTCCGACTTTGATTTTAGTTGAACTGCACAAAAGGAGCCAATGTGTCTAAGGCAAACTGCTGCATTAGTGGGTCCAGTTGGTCTTACCACTTTGCAGAAAGAAGCAGTCATTGTTTGTGCTACATTAGACAAGGAATGATTGAGAAGCTTTACAGAGTATTAGTAGGCGTTGGTGACATGACTAGTCTGCAGAGAGCATAGGAAACTCTACAACACGTGGATTGCACTGAGCAAAAAGTGTCCAAACAAGTACAAGAACCCAGGAAAGGACTCCAAATCTGTCAATGTCATTCTAAGCAACAATGATGGGGCATCTCGGTATGGTAATATGTTTACCGTACTTTTAGTTTGTTAGTCTACCGATTGGTGGGTTGACACTCGGGCCAATATTCATGTGTGTGCTGATGTGTCTTTGTTTTCTTGTAGCATATATATACGAAATCCACAGGGATGCTCAGCTTGATTTTAGTGGAACTGCACAAAATGATCACATGGTTTGTGTCCTCCATAATACTTCATCATGCACAATACATCGAATGGTTGTCTAATCATTCATCGTCACCTTGAGCCACCGGACTATATGTTTGAATGGAGCTGCCAACGTCGGCCATTAAGAAGGGCAAGAACAAAGACAAAAAGAGAGATGACTGCTTTACTTGTAGTTCGGAGGAACACTGGGCAAACAAGTGCCCAAACAAGTACCAAGAAGCCAGGACAGGACTCCAAGTCTGTCAATGTCACTCTAAGCAACAATGATGGGGCATCTGGGTATGGTAATCTGTTTACCGTACTTTTAGTTTGTTAGTCCACCGATTGGTGGGTTGACACTGGGGCCAATATTCATGTGTGTGCTGATGGGTCTTTGTTTTCTGGCAGCATATAAATACGAAATCCACACGGATGCTCAGCTTGATTTTAGTGGAACTGCACAAAATGTTCAGATGGTTCGTGTCCTCCATAATACTTCATCATGCACAATACATCGAATGGTTCTCTAATCATTCGTCGTCACACTGAGCCACCGGACTATCTGATGACAAACCCTGCCCGTTCCACAATCATAGGCATTACATATTTTGAATGGGAAAATCTTGTCAAAGTATAGTCATTGATGTTAGCAAGAATACATTAGTTTAATATATTGGAATTGGAAAAACTTGTCAATTTTTGCTCATTGGTGTAAGCCAAAAGACATGCATTTGATATTTTTGAGTGGGACGCCCTTTCTTTGTGCTTAGCGTCGATTGTTTTTCCTATTCCTGTCTTCAGTTCAGAATTAAATATTTACTCTACTGAGATGCATAGTCACATGAATGTTGACTTATGTATGATATTTTAAGAGTTTGTTATGAATGTTTTCTATGTAATGCCAGGCCTTGTGAGTTGATTGCGAAGTTGAGCTTGGAATGCTGTGGCATGCGGCATCACGAGTTGTTCACCGTGCCTCCTGAGAATAATGCTTCATATTGTTTTGCATGTTGATCTAATGCCCGTGATTTGCATGTTAAGAAGATCATCCTCTTACATTGTTTACGTGCTTAAGAAGTTCATTGTCTTATGCTTCATTCATAGCCTATACGACAACTCGGGTAGGTTAGAGGTGAAACCATATGATCTTCCGACCAACTCATCATCTTAGGCCGTGATTGGATCGTCGTTTTCCAACCAAAACCGCTTGTAAAACTGACGCTTGTAAATAAAAGCAGATGGTCTCGGGCGAAGCGCTTGGTTGGTCGATTTCGACTAGTAAAATATACACTGGTCTCTCAAATTACATGTGTAACCCGCCGGTTTTACTTACAGACCTCGGGCCCTTGGTTTCATTACGCCTGTATTTTACGCGTTGTTTCCGATGACGAGTAAATTACACTTGTATCTTAATACAGGTGTGAAATAAACCAGAGCTCCCAAGCGCGACCTTACCGTTTCATGCCATCTCAGTCTCTCGGAGGTGCTTATAGGTGTCTGATGATCCTGGCATCTTGAATGATCAGCAGACGCTGTATCAGACCATCCGTAGGGCCCGCGAGGCCCTCTCCGTCTTCCTTCGAGTTATTGCGCTCGCCGTGGCGCCGCCGTCTCGCGTTGTCAACATGGTCAACGAACATGAGGATTCAGGAGATGACTTTTTTTGACTGGATGATAGTAGGGACCCACTAGGGCCATAGCCATACGTAGGCAAGTGCCTCATTATGTACAACTATATTTTTTTTCTTCCTCCTTGTTTCCTGACATCACGATCCCACACCATTGTTAACCTATGTAGTCAATAAACGAGAGAATTGCACAAGGAGCGGCCGACAGCTGGGACCAAGCAGCTCGAGTAGTATTTGTGTTTTTGAGGTGTGAGCACTATAGAGTTTTTCTTGAGCGATGTTTTCATTGTTTTTCATAGGAGAGCAGGGTATTAACTGGGCGGGCTGTGGCTCGTCTAGCCCAGGCCAGATATCCATGGAGGGATGCATTAGGCTTAACAGGAAAATGGGCTTTAATAAATATTAAATTGGATGCAATTATAAAAACTGGGTAGTAACTCTAAAAAAATGCACCAAACACGTAATTAGTTTATAAAAAATTATTTTTGGATTTTGAAAATTTTAATTTCATTAATTGTTGCGCGCGCAATGTTTCATTGGATTTTTACATAATACAAATTTATATTGAAATTGTATTTAATCTGACTAGAAATTTCGGGATAAAAATATTTCAGATCCCATCAAAATGTGGAATTTTTTTGTGAATTCTGTTTTAAACGGTTGGTTGAAATTTTAATCGTTGTCCTTGCTAGAAGATGGGTTGTACTTTTAACAAACTGTAAATGGGTCGTAGTAAATTCCATTAGAATTTAAAAATGGGTTGTACATTCTTACAAATCGCAAATGGGCTATAAGTTCTCTGCCACACACTTGTGGGCCTACTAAGTTGACGCGTGCCCTAAAAAAAGTAAGTTCACGCGTATGCAAGGCTTTGTCAACTTATAGTCAACACACGGTTCTAGCAGCAGTGGCCATTGGATGTCCATCCAATGGATGTCGTGCTTCTTCTTCAATCTCGAATATTCTAGCTTCAGCCGCCCAAAAAATGATTCCTCCCCCTGACATCTGGGGCGCACCGTTTCGGAGGCTGACCTCTGGGCCTACTAAGTTGACGCGCACCAAGGGCTTTGTCAACTTAGTCATTATAAATGATTCTAGCTGCAGTGACCATTCGATGTCCATCCAACGGCCGTCGTGCTTCTTCAACCTCTGGTCTTCTTGCTCCAGCCACCCAAAGCAGCACCGGTCGTGCCGCCTGCTCCTGCCTCCCGTGGCCGATAGTGCTACCGCAGAGGGCTCACCGCCCCCTACTACTCCCACGGCTGGCCAGGCCATCCCTCTACTCACCCACACCCCCTGTTATTCTCTGGTGGCGGCCTTCACACAACCGAACGGTGAACCTCGTACTCCTCTCCGTGGGCATCCTTGCCGCCGGCTCGCATCCTCCCCTTCCTAGGCCTCGCCGCCGTCCACCGCCACTGGTGCTCTCGGTGCGGCGTGGTCAGCGTGGTCAACGAAGCGACATCCATCGGACATGGACTGTACATGGAGAGGCTGACAGCTGGGTCCACGGCCGCACATAAGGAAATGCCTCCTTATTACGCGCAAAATAATGATTCGTCCACCTGACATCTGGGACCCACTGGAAGGGCCTCTGTATTTCGCGAAAAAAATGTTCCCCCCGCTAACAGGCCGGACCCGCCAGCTATATCTTCGCACGCAAGGAAGTGCCTCCTTATTACGCACAAAAAATGAATACTCCCCTTCTAGCTGGGACCCAACATAGTGGGAGGTTGACTTGTGGGCCTACTAAGTTGACGGGGATGGAGGGCTTTGTCAACTAAGTCAATATGAACGATTCTAGCTCCAGTGACTGTACGATGTCCATCCAACTGCCCTAGTGCTTCTTCAACCTCTGGTCTTCTTGCTCCAGCCGCCCAAACCAACGCCGGTCGTGCCGCGTGCTCCTACCTCCCGTGGCCGGCTGTGATGCCGCGGAGGCCTCACCGCACCCTACTACTCCCACCGCTGGCCTGGCCATCCCTCTACTCAGCCACACCCCCTGTTATTCTGCAGCGACGACAGCCTCACACCGCAGCCGAACCAGTGAACCCTCGTACTCCTCTCCGTGTTGGGAACCACTTCCGCGTCTTCCCCGGCTCCGCGTCGTCCCCTTCCTAGGCCTCGCCGTTGTCCACCGCCCTGGCGCTCTCGGTGCGGCGTGGTCAACGTGGTCAAGGAACAACTTCCACCGGAAGAGTACTGTACGTGGAGAGGATGACAGCTGGGTCCACGGCCGCAGCAAGGAAGTGCCTCCTTATTATGCGGAAAATAATGATTACTCCACCTGGCAGCAGGGACCCACCGGACGGGCCACCATATTTTGTGAAAAAAAGTTCCCCCCTGACTGCTGGGACCCACCAGCTACATCTTCACACGCAAGGAAGTGCACGGTGATCGGGACCCAGGTCGAAGCGTCACGTAGCATTGTCATTTTGGTCGCGAACATGTATGCGTACATACTTTGGTCGATGTAGAGGCGCCGCGTGTCGTAGTAGAGGCATCGCACGTAGCATGTACTGCATACAGCGGCGGGGTGCAAGAAAGTAAATACAGCCACGTACGTACATACGGGCGGGGTCTCGAACGCCTACTCGCGCATACGTACGGCCAGGTCTCGTGTACATGGCTTGGTCGAGACGGAGAAGCTGCGCCATCGTCATAATCATAGGGAGGCAACCGGCTGGGTCAGAATGGAATGCGTCGTCGTGTTCATCGGGAGCCAACCGGCTTGGACGGAACAGCCGATGGAAACGAGGTTTGGCGTACCGCAGAACGGAGGAAACGGCCTTGTGTTCGACCGGCCACGGTCAAAACGGGATCATGTTCATCAGGAGGGGTCTGGCGTACTGCAAAACTAAGGAAACGGACCTCCTACGGTGGAAACGGGGTCCTGTTGATTGGGAGGGGTGTGGCATACCACAAAACGGAGGAAACAAACTTGTGTTGGAGCGCTACGGTTGAAATGGGGGTCCTGTTCATCGGGGGTGTGGCGTACCGCAAAACGGGACTCCACGGGATACTGTTCATCTCCACCGTCGACCTCCTCCAGCCTCCATGGGCTACTGTCCATCCACCATCAACCTCCTCCAGCCTCCACCTGCAACTATTCATCCACGGGCTCCTGTTCATCCAGCCTCCACCGCGCGCTCCTCCACCGGCTACTGTTCAACCAACCCTCTCCACGGGGTCCTGTTCAACCACCCCTCCACGGGCTACTGTTCATCCACCCCTCCACGGGTCCTGTTCATCCAGCCCTCCACGGGGTCCTATTCATCCAGCCCTCCACGGGGTCCTGTTCATCCAGCCCTCCACGGGGTCCTGTTCATCCACCGGCTCGATCGATCGGGGTACTGTTCATCCAGTGGCAACGACCTCTACTACCACGGGGTCCTATTCATCCAACCCCCCACCGGGAACTGTTCATCCAAACCCCCCAACAACGCTCACTGTTCATCCAGAGGCAGCATCAATCGGCTTCAGTTAGCAGCAGTAGCGAAGGAATTACTCGGCTTCAGTTAACAGCAAGGGATCGATCGATCGCTCAGGTTCAGTAATGCGTAGTCTGCAGTGCAATCGCTCGGGTTCAGTTAGAGCCCAACGCCTCGCTTGGGTTTAGTTAGAGCGCAACGCCTCGCACACACGCATGTACGTACGAGAGAAACACGCATCGCTCGGCCCCCGACCACCCACCGTAACCGGGAACTCCCCGATATTTTCCTCGCCCTCGCTTCTACCACGGTTTTTTCCATCATGGACGGCCCAAAGAATGTCATGCAGCTGCGTCCCTGGCCCGCCCAGGACGAAAAGCCCATTTTCTGTCATGATTTTTTGTCATAGAAGTAGGACCCCACCACATCTATGATGATACCGGGTTTTGTCACAATTATCGTCATAGAAGTGTCATAAGTATGACATAAATTTTTTTCGTTCGGCCCAAAATGTCACGGATGTGTCTTTTTTTGTAGTGAAAGATGGGGTTTTGATCATATTGCTTGAGTTAATTCCTCTACATCATGTCATCTTACTTAATGTGTTACCCCGTTCTTTATGAACTTAATACTCTAGATGCATGCTGGATAGCGGTCGATGTGTGGAGTAATAGTAGTAGACGCAGAATCGTTTCGGTCTACCTGACACGGACGTGATGCCTATATTCATGATCATTGCCTTAGATATCATCATAACTTTGCGCTTTTCTATCAATTGCTCGGCAGTAATTTGTTCACCCACCATATTATTTGCTATCTCGAGAGAAGCCTCTAGTGAAACCTATGGCCCCTGGGTCTATTTTCCATCATATAAGTTTCTGATCTACTCTTTTTGCAATCTTTTACTTTCCGATCTATAAACCAAAAATACCAGAAATATTTACTTTATCGTTTATTTATCTATATCGGGTCTCACTTTTGCAAGTAACTGTAAAGGGATTGACAACCCCTTTATCGTGTTGGGTGCAAGTTGTTTGATTGCTTGTGCAGGTATCCGGTGATTTTTGCATTGTCTCCTACTGGATTGATACCTTGATTCTCAAACTGAGGGAAATACTTATCTCTACTTTGCTGCATCACCCTTTCCTCTTCAAGGGAAAAAACAACGCAAGCTCAAGAAGTAGCAGGAAGAATTTCTGGCGCCGTTGCCGGGGATATCTACACCAAGTCAAGACATACCAAGTACCCATCATAAACTCTCATCTTTTGCATTACATTATTCGCCATTCGCCTGTCGTTTTCCTCTCCCCCACTTCTAAAACGATTTTCAAAAAGATTTTCCTTTTCTTCATCCCTCTTCCGCTCGTCTTCTTTGTTTGCTTTTTGCTCGTTTGCAAGATTGATTTGTTGCCACCATGTCTGAAATTGGGGAGGTTATCACTGAAAAGGATAGTAGTAATGATGGGGGAAACTTTAATGCTTTTGCCAATACTAATCCTCATGAAGAATCTACTATTCTACACACTAAAAAGCTTCGCATAGGTAGCGGCAATTTTATTGGGAAATGGATTATTCAAGATTTCTTTACTTATGCTGGTGTGCTTCCCACTTTGGGTGGATCTATTCTCCATAAAACTAGTAGTCTTGTGGATGCTATATCTTTGCTCGTAGTTGAACTTGAAAGACAATTTGTTCATATGCATCCATCCATGCAAAGGATTTTTCTAGAGTTTTCTAATATTGAGCATTTTTCTGTTAAGCGTGCTGCCACTATATTTCTAGCCCATGCGTTTAGATTTATTATGAAGGAAGCTAGTGAAATTTTCGTGCATTATAAATTAGATGGTGGTCGTCCTCCCATAGAGGGAATTCTCTTTAACCAAGAGGACATAATGCGTTTACGTTCTTTAGATCATGTTGCTTATAAAGAAAATTTAAGAAAGAGGGTCCCTACCGATGTTTTAGTTGATAAGATTTCCGAGCTTAATGACAATTTTTCCATACAAAACAACAGATTGAGTTTCTCTCTTGGACACAAGGTCATGACTTTTTTCCAAAAGAATGCTTATAATGATGAGTTGGTAATACAATATGAGGGGCCAAAGGAGGAACCAGTTCCTCCTGAACTTGATATTGGGGATTCTTATCCTATTAAATTTAGCCCTTTTGATTACTTTTGCTTACCGCAAAGAAAACTTGCTGCTGAAAGAAGGGAGTATGAGATGAGTTTTCGAGATTTTCCTTATCATTATTACGATTATACCTAGATCGAGTCGTGTTCTTATGCCTAGCTAAGGGCGTTAAACAATAGCGCTTGTTGGTAGGCAACCTATTTTTTTTTTGCTT
This sequence comes from Aegilops bicornis, assembly GCA_021605145.1. Classification (NCBI taxonomy): domain Eukaryota; kingdom Viridiplantae; phylum Streptophyta; class Magnoliopsida; order Poales; family Poaceae; genus Aegilops; species Aegilops bicornis. The sequence continues at coordinate 439,492,709 of CM038675.1, read as the reverse complement.
TTTAGGTTTTGTTTTGCAATAAATAATTCATCTAGCCTCTGGTTAGATGTGGTTTTATGTTTTAATTAATGTTTGTGCCAAGTAAGACCTTTGGGATAGCTTACGGCGATAGTTGATTTGATCTTGCTGAAAAACAGAAACTTTTGTGCCCGGTCCCAGAATTTTTAAGAATCACATAAGCGTGATAAAATTCTGAATTTTTTTACCCAAGATTGATATACAAATTTCCCCTGTTGTCCTAATTTTTCAGAATTTTTTGAGTTATAGAAGTATTCGAACTATCCAGATTACTACAGATTGTTCTGTTTTCGACAGATTATGTTTTCTGTGTTGTTTGCTTATTTTGATGATTCTATGGGTAGTATCGAGGGGGGGGGGGGTATGAACCATGGATAAGTTGGAATACAGTAGATATTACACCAATATAAATAAAGAATAAGTTCACAACAGTACCAAAAGTGGTGATTTATTTTCTTATACTAACGGAGCTTATGAGATTTTCTGTTGAGTTTTGTGTTGTGAAGTTTTCAAGTTTTGGGTAAGGATTTGATGGACTATGGAATAAGGAGTGGCAAGAGCCTAAGCTTGGGGATGCCCAAGGCACCCCAAGGTAATATTCAAGGACAACCAAGAGCCTAAGCTTGGGGATGACCCGGAAGGCATCCCTCTTTAAATCTTTGTCTATCGGTAACTTTACTTGAGGCTATATTTTTATTCACCACATGATATGTGTTTTGCTTGGAGCGTCTTGTATGATTTGAGTCTTTGCTTTTTAGTTATCCACAATCATCTTTGCTGTGCACACCTTTTGAGATGGACACACGTGAATCGTGATTTATGAGAATACTCTATGTGCTTGACTTATATCTTTTGAGCTAGGCAATTCTGCTCTAGTGCTTCACTTATATCTTTTTAGAGCACAGCGGTGGTTTTATTTTCTAGAAATTGATGAACTCTCATGCTTCACTTATATTATTTTGAGAGTCCCTAAACAGCATGGTAATTTTCTTTGGTTATAAATTTAGTCCTAATATGAAAGACATCCATGGGGGGTATAATAAAAACTTTCATATAAAGTACATTTGAATACTATGAGAAGTTTAATACTTTAAGATTGTTTTGAGATATAAAGATGGTGATATTAGAGTCATGCTAGTGAGTAATTGTGAATTTGAGAAATACTTGTGTTAAAGTTTGTGATTCTCATAGCATGCACGTATGGTGAACCGTTATGTGATGAAGTTGGAGCATGATTTATTTTTTGTTTGTCTTCCTTATGAGTGGCGGTCGGGGACGAGCGATGGTGTCAGGACCTCGATTCCAACAAGTCACATCGATCTAGACGGTAACACCTCATATCACTTTGCGGCCTCACGCACGATATTCCCACGGGTGTCGCCTTACCATGGCCCGGGACCGATTGCGCCTTTTGGCTCACGTATATGATAGTATCGTAGCATCCATATGACAGAGAACCCGGGCCGACATGACTAGTCATGAACCCAAAGTGGCACTAACTTACGGGGACAGGCATACATGAATCAACATCGAGCATGTCGGTCAGCAGCGTGCGAATTTGGGCTGTAGCACTGGGCTAACAGGACTCTGGTGAACCGGGCCGTAGCAGGCTAGGCAGGACTCCGAATGTCACCGCATGACATTTCCCGAAGACAGAACCACGAGGCAAGTGAATCACATGTTGTCCGATCAAGTGTTAGGAAGCGATAGTCTTTGGGCTAGCAGGACTTCGGTGAACCGGGCTATAGCGGACTACTATGGCTCATGGAAGCACAAGGCTACATTTCCCCATAAGAGAGGCTACCAAGGATAAACAACTAGGTTGTCGGATCCCACGCATACCAAGCATTTCAATCATACACACAGTATGCTCGATATGTGTACGTACAACATGGCATCACAGCATAACTCTACGACTCAAGTATTTATTCATTAGGATCCGAGGAGCCAAGTATTACAATCATGGTCTCATGACCCAACATACAGAGCATACAAGCATCGAGCGGAAGCATAAACATGTCTGAGTACACACAAGTACAAAAGAAAAAGGCTGAGAAGCCTGACCATCTACAAGACCCTCCCAAGGGTACAAGATCGTAGCTGAGGTAACAAGCTAAACGTCAAGTCCACGCGGAACTACTAGCGAGACTGAAGTCTCTCTGCAAAAACATAAATTAAGCAAACGTGAGTACAAATGTACCCAACAAGACTTACATCAGAACTAACTACATATGCATCAGTATCAACAAAGGGGTGGTGGGGTTCAACTGCAGCAAGCCAGCTTTGACTCAGAGGCTATCCTGAACTACGAGTGCAAGTAACTCCTTTGAGGTGGCGCACACGAGTCCACATATTCCCCATAACAATACACCACTATGGATCCGATCCCGTCTTCCTACGAGAATGCCATCCATAGGACTCACACTTATCTTGCGCATTTGAGTATCCACTTTCACTTGTCTATGAACTGTATAGGCAACCCAGAAGTCCTTTACCACGGACACGGCTATTTGAATAGATCATTTATAACCCTGCAGGGGTGTACTTCTTCACACATGCTCTCGCCACTTACCACCATGTACACGTCGTGTATCTCGGCAACCTTTAAGCGGAAGCCTGGCGAGGGAGTCGGCCACGACCTGACTAACCACACAAGTCTCTAGTCCAGGTTTATCAACTATTCGGGTTCCATCCGCGAGGAGATCCGGCCAAGGTTTTGCTTACAGCCCCAAACGATGTGTGCAGGGTTCCCGAGACACCAAACGGGCGCCCGGTACACCGGGCCACGGTGTATCTACCGCATCATAGCCCACCCCTAGGGTCAGCGCTATGCACGGCCTCCAACACATATCCTACAAACACCAGAAACTAGTTGCAACTCCTGGACAGAGATCAAGGCGATTAATAAGTCGAGAGAGTCAATTAAGGATCCCAATATGTGGTAGTAGCTGTTCATGGATCACAAACATAGAACTTAGTTCCTGAGGACGGTTTCAATGAGACAACCCACCATGTACTCCTACATGTCCTCTCACCACTACCTTTACCAAATCGTGTTCACACACTTAGCTCACACAGTAGGACATGTTCATCACCATTCCAATTCATCCCCGACGAATCAGACCTGACTCAACCCTAAGCAGTAGCAGGCATGACAAACAAGCATGAATGAGTAGGCACATCAGGGCCCAAACAAATCCTACTCATGCTAGTGGGTTTCATCTATTTACTGTGGCAATGATAGGTCATGCAGAGGAAAAGGGGTTCAGCTACCGCAACATGTAACAGTTGAATCAATGTTGTCCTAATGCAGGAAAAGAGAGCAGGAGCAAGAGAGTGGGATTGTATCGGAATGAACAAGGGGGTTTTGCTTGCCTGGCACTTCTGAAGATAATATAGTTCTCCATCGATGTCATCGATCACATCGTCGAAGCAACGTCTACTAAGAGGGGACAATTACCGGCAACAGAGAGAGAACACAATCAATGCAATGCAACAATATGATGCATGAATATGACATGGCAAAATGAGTGTGCTGGGCTAATGCATCTACAACGAGGGTGGTTTGAGCTCATCTGAATCAAAGATTCAAATACAAACTCAAGTTATGGGTTTATAAAGTGCATTAACATGTTTTGAGCTAAACAGCAAGGTTAAGTTGATCTGACATGCATGAAACCAGTGCAGATGGAAAGATTGGATTTTTCTGATCAATTTTCATATATAAATCTTTGCATTTGGAGTTACAGATTAATTTCTACGAATTTTCTAAGTTTGTGATATTTTTTGGAATTTCCCGAATAAGAATAAATCCAGAAAAAGGTTAACTGCGTCAGCATGACGTCGGGGTGATATCAGCAGGTCAAAGGCGCCAGCCCAAGTCAAACCTGACGGCTGGGACCCACATGTCGGTGTAACAACTAACTAACAGAGTTAGTTAGTGTTAGGTTAGCACTAACCTAGGTTAATTAGGGCCCGCGCCCACTTGTAAATGACCCTTGGGGGTCAACCCTGGTCAACTTGGGTCAAACCCTCCGGCGACTCGATGCCGGCGAGGCCAGACGCGGCGGCGGGTTGCGGGATTGCGTCTCCAGCGACCAAATGGACGGCGGAGGGCTTCTACGCGACGAGGAGGCTCGTCCACGTCGGGTGGTGCACGCATCAGCAGCTCCGGTGACCTAAGTCGACGGCGGCAGTGACTTGCGCGCCGGCCGAAGCTACGGGAACAGCGGGTTCAGCGCCACGGAGCTCGGGAAGGGAAACGGTTGGTGGCTACGGGTTCGTGGAGGGACGCTGAGCACGTTGATGTGCTTGCCCGCGAGCTAAACGTCTGAAACGACAACGGCGACATGGCTGTGCGGCAGCGAGCTTTGTGCACGGCGGCGCTAGCGCTAGAGGACGTGCGGGGCGACGGGGATAGGGGAGAAACGAAGAGGGGCTCACCCCGCGTCGTTTGGAGGCGTCGATGAGCTCGGGGGAGGTCCGAAGCGAGCGGGGCGGTGGAGGTGATCTCGTCGTCGGTAGGTTGAAGACGAGCTTGGTGAGGTCGTTCGGGGGCTTCCGGTGAAGCATAGCTCAGTGAGGATGAAGAGAGGGATGAGGCGGAGCTCTGCGATGCGGGAATGGAGCGAGGGAGTGGCTGGCCGTGGTGGCGTGAGCATGGCGGCGAGCCCATCGGGAGAGCTTCGGATCTGGCGGGGAGAGGGGAAAAGTGAGCGGCGAGTGAGGGGGAAGGACCAGGGGGTTCTAGGGGTGTCGTGGCAGCCTTGGACGAGTCAGGGACGCAACAGGCAGGCAAGTGGTGGCCTCGCGCGTGCGCACGTGCCGTGGCCACACGCGCTCTGTCCTTCTGGCGCGCCGAGGAATATGAGTGGCAAGGTGGGCTCGGGTGGGCTGCTCAGAAGCTGGGCCGACTACAGTGCTGGGCCAGGTGGGCTGTGCCAGGTAAATTGAACAGGTAACCTCTCTCTCCCTCTCTTTTCTAATCTTTGTGTTTTTCTATTTCTTTTATCTGTTTCTGGATTTAGTAAAAATACTAAATCATTTTAATATATTCCTGAAATAAATTGTGGGCTCTGTTAGAATTATTTCCAACAACCATCAACCACTTCCAGAATTATTTTCGCATTTTAATATAGTTATAGCATTTAAATGCCCAAATTCATATACTTTATGATTTAATTCAAAAATGCAAATTGATCTAGAAAAATGTGCACCATTTTTGTCAGAGGTGCTGGACCAATTCAAAAATGATGAACATTTCTAAAGGGCATTTTGGGATCATTGAAAAGATTAAAGTTTGAACCTAGTTGAATTTCATTTGCTGCTAGGGTTTATCATCCCCCATTTCAAGTTTCTGAGAAATTTAAACATGATGCACACATGAAGGGCTAGCCTAGTGCATACCAGAACTAGGGATGTGACAACTCACCCCTACTAAACAAGAATCTCGTCCCGAGATTCAAGTCGTGAGGTAAGAAGATAGATGGACACAAGCTAACAGAATCTTCACGATCCAGATGTCTTTCTCGAGGATGTTGATTCATTGCATCACCTTGATCTCGACGTCTTGCTTTGAGAAGTACATCCAACATGACAACGAGTAGAAAGGGAGAATTTTAGAAGAATCGATCTTCCTGAGGTTCGAGCAACTTAGGATCATCTTAATGATCACAAGATCAACTCACGGGATGAGACATAGAAACATCTCTAGAGCTGAGAGGCAAAACATGCATCAGGAGGGACGGAAGAAACAATTTGACGAGGGTTTCATAGTAGCGAGGAAAAAATTGCCATGATTCCATGACGGGGCACCTCAGGGAAGGTGACTCGTGGAATTATTCCCTTAAGTGTCAAAAATAATTACTTTTGATACACAGATCATTGAAACTCTCTATACCAGCCTATGGAAATTCACAACAAATGTTTGGCGCAGTAAGAAGGGATGGCATACCCAGACTAGAATGGATGATGTGGACTACCTTGTTGAAGACAACGCAAGGTATGATTTTGCTTGCGCGTGCTCTCAAGAACTTGAGCATTTCCATATTCATCAAGGTTCTACCAACATTCGTGTCAAGAATCCTAGCAACACAACATACTACCATGATGAATAGTGATGGACGATGCAGATGCAAAGGAAGACAACATCTTCTCAGATTTCACCATAGCGAGGCCAAGGAAACAAAATCTAGATGATCGACCGAGAGACATTTAGCACTCCGCTTCTAATGTTATCCTTGATGTACTAGTGTAACCCATTTGATATGGTTTGGTATCTTGAACATCAAGTAGAAGGTCAGACTTCGGGAGCGCAAGAATCCATGAGGAATAACTACGGAAGTAAATCCTACGAAATCCTTATGGGGAGGCGGCCCACTTTATCAATCAGGATACTACAATAATAGGTCTTCTGGCTGGGTGTGTTGGCCACGACATCCACTTACCGAGTTATAGAGACCAATATTATAGTTCTTGGGAGATGTTCCAACCATCATATCTGCCTGAGATTCAGATCTGGTTGGTAACAGGATATTTCAGACAGCATGTCCGGTAAAGGAAAGTTTGCAACACAAACCGACGAGATGGTGTTGCGAGATTCTCGGGAGATGAAATTTGGTAGCAAGCTCCAAAACATGAGTGGGTTCTGCTACAAGCATGTGAACACGTTGTCCCAGACAAGCATGACCACCTAGTAGTCTTACAATAAAACACTACCGAGTTCTGGTTGGGAACCACCATCGAGGATATCGAAGCCCTTGCATAAGTCCGGATCCTAAGAAGGAACTTCTTATCCTTGAACAAATCAATCAGTGGCTTGGTGTGCCAGGTATACATATAGAATGAAGGTTGCAAGTCTCCAGACCACAGAATACTTCGCACATATGCATGACTGACTTGGGATGATTCCAGAGGAAGCAAAAACAAACTTTCTCGAATTCACGGCAGCAACTTGCTTCAAATGCACATGAACTAGAGGAAGTCACTTCTTTCATCCAACATATTCTTCATGAACGGGGCATGAAGATAATGCTTACAAAAGTTTCCAACACTAGGTTGATGTTCAACATGAATCATGGGGGAGACAAAATGGTGTTGATGGGCTCAACAGCAACTCATCAGAATTTCCATATCACTGGAATTCCACCATCATGTGAACACGGTGATATCATTGGTCAGACCAAAAGATGTAATGGTGTATGCTCGAGGATCAACCACGAGTAAGACAACATTACGAAGATCGTTGGTTCTGATTTTGATAAGACAATAGGTCCAACAACTGATCACAAGGACCAACCGATGAAGATATCATCTTTCTTCAACACACACAGATTTATCCCTTAAATGAACTAAGCTAGGTAAGCTTTTATCTTCCAACTCTCCAAGTTATTGTTTAGCTTAACCAACTAGCTCAGGGATATCCAACACAGATTCTTGGAGAAGGGGTGGTTTACAAGAAACCAACTTGATCACGAACTCAACATAGCGGTCAGGTGACAACCCGGTAACACTTTCGAGAAGATATTCAGAAAATCATGAACCACCGATATGCCACAAACCTCGAGAATAATCTTGCTTTCGAGGGTAAGATGATATGACCAAATAAGAAAGGGATTGAATAATCCTAACTCATTGATCAAAGAGTGCACCAGAAATAAGGACTAGGTAGCACGATCAACCTTAGTGTGATGATTCAATAACCAACACGCTAAGAATGATATTAATGTCCATTAACTACCAAGCAAAGGGTTGCTAGGAGTATTGATTTCACACATCACGATTGACTTGTTGATATTCCGATTACAATAACACGGAGACCGAGAAATGAACGATGATGGCGAGAAGTATCACTGTATCAAGAGTTCATAGGAGGTGCTGCAATTCCCATGACATTCCTGACATAAAGTGGGTAATACTTCAGGGTAGAACAGAACAAAAGCTGGATTGGCATTTTGATCTGCGGGATACTACTGCTTCAACCCAATCCTGGATATGGATGAGTCTTCGAGTTTGTTCCTCCTAGTCGTTCTGGAATAGAATGGCTTGACGGACCGCAAGAGTAATAGGTATCGATGAACGAATGCACACATACTCTTGACTATCAATTGATAGACGAGGGTCAAAATACAACTAAAGAGGGAAAACTCAAGGAACATATGATTTTCTGAGTTGTGGATGCATAGACTAGCATGTCGAACGAGTTCTACATATTTCTTCCGGTTAACCCATGCAGAAGGGTAGAGCTGGCAGAGTCACAAGTATAGTGGAGCTCATCAAGAGCAGTCTAGTTGTGATCTTTTGATTCAAACGAATTTCTGCCAAGGATGGTTCATGTTATTTGGAAGAAGGAAATACCACCGACCTCGAGGACTATCGCAAAGGTTACTAATATCCTAAGGGAACTAGCAACACTATCAACATGAGGTAAGTAGGGTGAATTTTGGGCTCAGAAACCCAGGAGTAGAATACCTACTACCAAGTAGCATCACGGGATGCTTTCGGAAATGATGGCTAGATTCATCACACTGGGAACACAAAATATGGCTAGATTACTAGGTGACTCCCTAAAACACCTAGGGTCATAATAATAGCTCCAACAGATATGTCGAGGTAGTGGAGTACCTCAATTCAGCAATTAGTGTGGTTAATCTGGCCCAAAAGAACAACAAAACCAGAGGGAAAGGATTTTGCAAATGCATCAGATGGTTTAGAAACCTGGGATGACTCGGACAGCATAACGGCTAAAATTGCTCAAAGGATTTGAGACATCCTATAAAAATGGTGGCATAACCACTCAGAAGCACAATATCAAGGTTCCGAGACCAACTATGAACACACGGAAGTAGTAGGAACTGAACTCGGGCTTGAAACCAACAATCATAAAAGTCTACAGATTAGTAACACGTTATCCTGATAGAAGATGAGAAAGCCTAGTTCTTAATCCCCGCAGAAAAGAAGAGAGTGACTCAGATCAGAAGGGCATAAGGTAAAGGAGTAAAAAGAGCCATACGTTCCCTTCCACAATCAATTCCCTAATATAACTAAAGCATTTCTAGACTCAACTTCGAACAGTTTGGCTTGGTAATCCTACAGGCAGTCAGGCTCTGATACCAAAGCTGTCAGGATCCCGATTCCAAGTCACATCGATCTAACCGGTAACACCTCATATCACTTTGCGGCCTCACGCACGGTATTCCCACGGGTGTCGCCTTACCATGGCCCGAGACCGTTTGCGCCTTTTGGCTCACGTATATGATAGTGTCGCTAGCATCCATATGAATGAAGAACCGGGCCGACATGACTAGTCGTGAACCCAAAGTGGCACTAACTTACGGGGACAGGCATACATGAATCAACATCGAGCATGTCGGTTAGCAGCGTGTGAATCCGGGTTGTAGCACTGGGCTAACAGGACTTCGGTGAATCAGGCTGTAGCAGGCTAGGCAGGACTCCAGATGTCACCGCGTGACATTTCCCCGAAGGGACAGACACATGAACGAAGTGAATCACATGCCGACGATCAAGTGTTAGGAGCGGTAGTCTTTGGGCTAGCGGGACTACAGTGAACCGGGCTGTAGCGGACTACTATGGCTCATGGAAGCACAAGACCACACTTCCCCATAAGAGAGGCTACCAAGGATAAACAACTAGGTTGTCGGATCCCACACATACCAAGCATTTCAATCATACACACAGTATGCTCGTTATGTGTACATACAACATGGCATCACATCATAACTCTACGACTCAAGTATTTATTCCTTAGGCTCCGAGGAGCCAAGTATTACAATCATGGTCTCATGACCCAACATATAGAGCATACAAGCATCGAGCGGAAGCATAAACATGTCTGAGTACAAACAACTACAAAAGAAAAAGGCTGAGAAGCCTGACCATCTACAAGACCCTCCCAAGGGTACAAGATTGTAGCTAAGGTAACAAGCTAAACGACAAGTCCACGCGGAACTACTAGCGAGACTAACGTCTCTTTGAAAAAATATAAATTAAGCAAATGTGAGTACAAATGTACCCAGCAAGACTTACATCAGAACTAACTACATATGCATCAGTATCAACAAAGGGGTGGTGGGGTTTAACTGCAGCAAGCCAGCTTTGACTCAGAGGCTATCCTAAACTACGACTGCAAGTAACTCCTTGGAGGTGGTGCACACGAGTCCACATATTCACCATAACAATACACCACTATGGATCCACTCCCGTCTTCCGACGAGAACGCCATCCATAGCACTCATGCTTATCTTGCGCATTTTAGAGTATCCACTTTCACTTGTCTATGAACTGTGTAGGCAACCCAGAAGTCCTTTACCACGGACACGGCTATTCGAGTAGATCATTTATAACCCTGCAGGGGTGTACTTCTTCACACATGCTCTCGCCACTTACCACCATGTACACTCGTGTATCTCGGCAACCTTCAAGCGGAAGCCTGGCGAGAGAGTCGGCCACGACCTGACTAACCACACAAGTCGCTAATCCAGGTTTGTCGCCTATTCGGGTTCCATCCGCGAGGAGATCCGGCCGGGGTTTTGCTCACAGCCCCAAACGATGTGTGCAGGGTTCCCGAGATCATAGCCCACCCCTAGGGTCAGCGCTATGCACGGCCTCCAACACATATCCTACAAACACCAGAAACTAGTTGCAACTCCTGAACAAAGATCAAGGCGATTAATAAGTCGAGAGAGTCAATTAAGGATCCCAATGTGTGGTAGTAGCTGTTCATGGATCACAAACACAGAACTCAGTTCCTGAGGACGGTTTCAATGAGACAACCCACCATGTACTCCTACATGGCCTCTCACCGCTACCTTTACCAAATCGTGTTCACACACTTAGCTCACACACGAGGGACATGTTCATCACCATTCCAATTCATCACGATGAATCGGACTGACTCAATTCTAAGCAGTAGCAGGCATGACAAACAAGCATGAATGAGTGTGCACATCAGGGCTCAAACAACTCCTACTCATGCTAGTGTGTTTCATCTATTTACTGTGGCAATGACAGGTCATGCAGAGGAAAAGGGATTCAAATACCACAGAATGTAACAGTTGAATCGATGTTGTCCTAATGCAGGAAAAGAGAGCAGTAGCGAGAGAGTGGGATTGTATCGGAATGAACAAGGGGTTTTTGCTTGCCAGGCACTTCTGAAGATAATATAGTTCTCCATCAGTGTCATCGATCACATTGTCGAAGCAACGTCTACTAAGAGGGGACAATTACCGGCAACAGAGAGAAAACACAATCAATGCAATGCAACAATATGATGCATGAATATGACATGGCAAAATGAGTGTGTTGGGCTAATGCATCTACAACCAGGGTGGTTTGAGCTCATTTGAATCAAAGATTCAAATACAAACTCAAGTTATGGGTTTATAAAGTGCATTAACATTTTTTGAGCTAAATAACAAGGTTAAGTTGCTCTAACATGCATGAAAGCAGCATAGATGGAAAGATTGGATTTTTCTAATCAATTTTCATATATAAATGTTTGCATTTGGAGTTACAGATTAATTTCTATGAATTTTTAAAGTTTGTGATATTTTCTGGAATTTCCTGAATAAGAATAAATCCAGAAAGAGTTTAACTGCGTCAGCATGACATCAGGGTGACGTCAGCAGGTCAAAGGTGCCAGCCCAGGTCAAACCTGACGGCTGGGACCCACATGTCGGTGTAACAACTAACTAACAGAGTTAGTTAGTGTTAGGTTAGCACTAACCTAGGTTAATTAGGGCCTGGGCCCACTTGTTAATGACCCTTGGGGGTCAACCCTTGTCAAGTCGGGTCAAACCCTCCGGCGAGTCAACGACGGCGAGGCCAGACGCGGCGGTGGGCTGCGGGATTGCATCTCCGGCGACCAAATGGACGGCGAAGGACTTCTACCGCGTCGAGTGGTGCACGCAGCAGCAGCTCCGATGGCCTAAGTCGGCGGCGGCAGCGACTTGTGCGGCGGCCGGAGCTACGGGAACTGCGGTTTCAGCACCACGGAGCTCGGGAAGGGAAACAGTTGGTGGCTATGGGTTCGTGGAGGGACGCTAAGCACGTTGATGTTCTCGCCTGCGAGCTACAACGTCTGAAATGACGGCGGCAACATGGTTGTGCGGCGGCGAGCTTCGGGCACGGCGGCGCTAGTGCTAGAGGACGTGCGGGGCGACAGGGATAGGGGAGAAACGAAGAGGGGCTCACCTCGCGTTGTTTGGAGGTGTCGGCGAGCTCAGGGGAGGTCCGAAGAGAGCGGGGCGGCGGAGGCGATCTAGTCGTCGGGAGGTTGAAGACGAGCTTGGTGAGGTTGTTCGGGGGCTTCCGGCGAAGTGTAGCTCGGTGAGGATGAAGAGATGGACGAGGCGGAGCTCTGGGATGCGGGGATGGAGCGAGGGAGTGGCTGGCAGCGAACAGCGGCGACGAGCCCCGCTCAGGAGAGCTCGGATGCGAGCGGGGAGTGGGGAAAAGCGAGCGGGGAAGGACCAAGGGGGCTCCCGGGATGTCGTGGCAGCCTTGGACGAGTCGGGGACGCAGCAGGCAAGCAGGATGTGGCCTCGCACGTGCGCGCGTGCCGTGGCCACATGCGCTCTGTCCTTCTGGCGCGTCGAGGAAGATGACTGGCAAGGTGGGCTCGGGTGGTTTGCTTTCAAGGCTGAGGCGACTCTGATCTTTGGGCAGGTGGGTACATGCGGAGTAAATTGAACAGGTACCCTCTCTCCCCCTCTCTTTTCTAATCTTTGTGTTTTTCTATTTCTTTTGTCTGTTTCTGGATTTAGTAAAAATACTAAATCATTTTAATATATTCCTGAAATAAATTGTGGGCTCTGTTAGAATTATTTCCAACAACCATCAACCACTTCCAGAATTATTTTCGCATTTTAATATAGTTATAGCATTTAAATGCCCAAATTCAAATACTTTATGATTTAATTCAAAAATCCAAATTGATCTAGAAAAATGTGCACCATTTTTGTCAAGGTGCTGGACCAATTCAAAAATGATGAACATTTCTAAAGGGCATTTTGGGATCATTGAAAAGATTAAAGTTTGAACCTAGTTGAATTTCATTTGCTGCTAGGGTTTATCATCCCCCATTTCAAGTTTCTGAGAAATTTAAACATGATGCACACATGAAGGGCTAGCCTAATGCATACCAGAACTAGGGATGTGATAGATGGTCTTTTTCTACCAATCTATCCCCCTAGGAGCATGCGTGTAATACTTCCTTTTGATTACTAATAAATTTTTGCAATAAGTATGTGAGTTCTTTATGAATAATGTTGAGTCCATGGATTATACGCACTCTCACCCTTCCACCATTGCTAGCCTCTCCAGTGCCGCGCAACTTTCGCCGGTACCAGAAACACACCATATACCGTCCTCAAAACAGCCACCATACCTACCTATTATGGCATTTCCATAGCCATTCCGAGATATATTGCCATGCAACTTTCCACCGTTCCCTTTATTATGACACGCTTGATCATTGTTATATTGCTTTGCATGATCATGTAGTTGACATCGTATTTGTGGCAAAGCCACCATTCATGATTCTTTCATACATGTCAGTCTTGAGTCATTGCACATCCCGGTACACCGCCGGAGGCATTCATATAGAGTCATATTTTGTTCTAATTGTCGAGTTGTAATTCTTGAGTTGTAAGTAAATAAAAGTGTGATGATCTTGATTATTAGAGCATTGTCCCATGTGAGGAAAGGATGATGGAGACTATGATTCCCCCACAAGTCGGGATGAGACTCCGGACCAAAAAAAGAGGCCCAAAAAAAGAGAGAATGCCCAAATAAAAAATGAGAGAAAAGAGAGAAGGGGCAATGTTACTATCCTTTTACCACACTCGTGCTTCAAAGTAGCACCATGATCTTCATGATAGAGAGTCTCCTATATTGTCACTTTCATATACTAATGCGAATTTTTCATTATAGAACTTGGCTTGTATATTCCAATGATGGGCTTCCTCCAATTTCCTTAGGTCTTCGTGAGCAAGCGAGTTGGATGCACACCCACTTAGTTTCTTTTTGAGGTGTCATAAACTTATAGCTCTAGTGCATTTGTTTCATGGCAATCCCTACTCACTCACATTGATATCTATTGATGGGCATCTCCATAGCATGTTGATATGCCTAGTTGATGTGAGACTATCTCCTTCTTTTTGTCTTCTCCACAACCACCTTCTATTCCACCTATAGTGATATGTCCATGGCTCACGCTCATGTATTGCGTGAAAGTTGAAAACTTTTGAGAACATCAAAAGTATGAAACAATTGCTTGGCTTGTCATCGGGGTTGTGCATGATTTGAATATTTTGTGTGACGAAGATGGAGCATAGCCAGACTATATGATTTTCTAGGGATAAGCTTTCTTTGGCCATGTTATTTTGAGAAGACATAATTGCCTTGTTAGTATGCTTGAAGTATTATTGTTTTTATGTTAATATTAAACTTTTGTTTTGAATCTTACGGATCTGAACATTCATGCCACAATAAAGAAATTACATGGATAAATATGTTAGGTAGCATTCCACATCAAAAATTCTGTTTTTATCATTTACCTACTCGAGGACGAGCAGGAATTAAGCTTGGGGATGCTTGATACGTCTCAAACGTATCTATAATTTTTTATTGTTCCATGCTATTATATTATCTGTTTTGGATGTTTTATATGCATTAATATGCTATTTTATATTATTTTTGGGTCTAACCTATTAACCTAGAGCCCAGTGCCAGTTCCTGTTTTCTTTCCTATTTTTGAGTTTTGCAGAAAAGGAATACCAACTGGAATAAAACCTTCACGCTGATTTTTATTGGACCAGAAGACAACCAGGAGACTTGGAGATGAAGTTGGAGGAGCCACGAGGTGGCCACAATGACGGAGGGCACGCCCAGGGGGGCAGGGAGCGCCCCCACCCTTGTGGGCCCCTCGTGCACCACCTGACATAATTCTTTTGCCTAAATATTCCCATATATCCCCCAAACCACCAGAGGCATCCACGAAAACACTTCTACACAACCGAAACCTTCTGTACCTATGAGATCCCATCCAGGGACCTTTTCCTGCACCCTACCGGAGGGGGATTCGATCACGGAGGGCTTCTACATCAACTCTATTGCCCTTCCGATGAAGCGTGAGTAGTTTACCACAGACCTACGCGTCCATACCTAGTAGCTAGATGGCTTCTTCTCTCTCTTTGATTCTCAATACCATGTTCTCCTCGATGTTCTTGGAGATCTATTCAATGTAATACTTTTTTGCGATGTGTTTGCCGTGATCTAATGAATTGTGGATTTATGATCAGCTTATCTTTGAATATTATTTGAATCTTCTCTGAATTCTTTTATACATGATTTGATATCTTTGTAATTCTCTTTGAACTATCGGTTTGGTTTGGCCAACTAGATTGGTTTTTCTTGCAATAATAGAAGTGCTTAGCTTTGGGTTCAATCTTGTGGTGTCCTTTCCCAGTGACAGTAGGGGCAGCAAGCCACGTATTGTATTGTTACCATCGAGGAAAAAAATATGGGGTTTTCATCATATTGCTTGAGTTAATTCCTCTACATCATGTCATATTACTTAATGCGTTACCCTGTTCTTTATGAACTTAATACTCTAGATGCATGCTGGATAGCGGTCGATGTGTGGAGTAATAGTAGTAGACGCAGAATCGTTTTGGTCTACTTGACACAGACGTGATGCCTATATTCATGATCATTGCCTTGGATATCATCATAACTTTGCGCTTTTCTATCAATTGTTCGGCAGTAATTTGTTCACCCACCTTATTATTTGCTATCTTGAGAGAAGTCTCTAGTGAAACCAATGCCCCCCTGGTCTATTTTCCATCATATAGGTTTCCATTCTACAATATTAGTTTCCGATCTACTCTTTTTGCAATCTTTCACTTTCCGATCTATAAACCAAAAATACCAAAAATATTTACTCTATCATTTCTTTATCTCTTTCAGATCTCACTTTTGCAAGTAACGGTGAAGGGATTGACAACCCCTTTATCGCGTTAGGTGCAAGTTGTTTGATTGTTTGTGCAGGTATTCGGTGATTTCTGCATTGTCTCCTACTGGATTGATACCTTGCACTATAAAAAAAAGACACATCTGTGACATATTGGGTGGAACGATTTTTTTTCTGTCATGCTTATGACACTTCTATGATGATAATTGTGACAAATCCCGGTATCATCATAGATGTGGTGGGCTCCTACTTCTATGACAAAAAATCATGACAGAAAATGGGCTTTTCGTCCTGGGCGGGCCGGAGACATAGCTGCATGACATTCTTTGGGCCATCCATGACGGAAAAACTATGGTAGAAGAGAGGGCGAGGAAAATATCGGGGAGTTTTCGGTTAGGGTGGGTGGTCGGGAGCCGAGCGATGCGCGTTTCTCTCATACACGTATGCGCGTGTGTGCGAGGCGTTGCGCTCTAAATGAACCCGAGCGATGCGTTGGGCTCTAACTGAACCCGAGCGATTGCACTAGCCACGTTATTGAACCCGAGCGATCGATCCCTTGCTCTTAATTGAACCCGAGTGATTCCTTCGCTACTGCTACTAACTGAAGCCGATCGAACACTGCTGCCTCCTTCCCTTGATGAACAGTGAGCATTGTTGGGGGGGGGGGGGTTGGATGAACAGTTCCCGGTGGAGGGGTTGGATGAACAGGACCCCGTGGTAGTAGAGGCCGTTGCCGCTGGATGAACAGGACCCCGATCGATCGAGTCGGTGGAGGGGTGGATGAACAGGAGCCTGTGGAGGGCTGGATGAACAGGACAATCCTGTGGAGGGCTGGTTGAACAGTAGCCGGTGGACGGCTGGATGAACAGTAGCCCATGGAGGGGTGGTTGAATAGGACCCCGTGGAGAGGGGTGGTTGAATAGTAGCCGGTGGAGGAGCAGTGGAGACTGGATGAACAGGAGCCCGTGGATGAACAATCGCAGGTGGAGGCTGGAGGAGGTCGACCGTGGATGAACAGTAGCCCGTGGAGGCTGGAGGAGGTCGATAGTGGAGATGAACAGTATCCCGTGGAGTCCCGTTTTGCGGTAAGCCACACCGCTCCCGATGAACAGGACCCCCGTTACGACCGTAGCGCTCCAACACAAGTCCATTTCCTCCGTTTTGCGGTACGCCACACCCCTCCCAATCAACAGGACCCCGTTTCAACCATAGGAGGTCCAAGAGAAGTCCGTTTCCTCCGTTTTGCGGTATGCCAGACCCCTCCCGATGAACATGATCCTGTTTCGACCGTGGCCAGTCGAACACAAGGCAGTCTCCTCTGTTCTGCGGTAGGCCAGACCTCATTTCCATCATCTATTTCGTCCAAGCCGGTTGGATCCCGATGAACACGACGTATTCCGTTGCCTCCCGATGAACATGACACACTCTGTTGCCTCCCCATGAACACAACGATGACGCAGTTTCTCCGTTCCGACCCAGCCATGTATATGAGCCCTGGTCGTACGTATGCGTGAGTAGGCGTTCGAGACCCCGCCCGTATGTACGTACGTGGTCGTATTTACTTTCTTGCACCCTGGCTGTTGTACGTACATGTACATGCTACGTGCGCGCCTCTACTACGACACGTGTCTTCCTTACACGGCCACGGTTCATCGCTGCAGCCTGCAGATAGACCGATCGACCAGTATGTACGTACATGTTCACGACCAGAATGACAATGCTACGTACGCTTCGACCAGGTGGGTCCCGACTATCAGGCACTTCCTTGCGTGCGAAGATGTAGCTGGTGGGTCCCAGCAGTCAGGGGGCGAATCATTTTTTTGCCCGTAATATGGACGCACTTCCTTACGTGCAAAGATGTAGCTGGTGGGTCCCAGCAGTCAGGGGGCGAATCATTTTTTGCGAAGTACGGTGCCCCGTCCGATGGGTCCCTGCTGTCAGCTGGAGGAATCATTATTTTTCGCATAATAAGTAGGCACTTCCTTGCTACGGCCGTGGACCCAGCTGTCAACCTCTCCACGTACAGTACTCTTCCGATCGAAGTCGTTCCTTGACCACGTTGACCACGCCGTGCCGAGAGCACTAGGGCGGTGGACGACGGCGAGGCCTAGGAAGGGGATGACATGGCAGTGGATGCCCACGCAAAGAGGACTACGAGGGTTCACTGGTTCGACTGTGGTGTGAGGCTACCATCGCCGCAGGGCCTGGCCAGCGGTGGGAATAGTAGGGGACGGTGAGGCCTCCGCGGCAGTACAGCCGGCCACGGGAGGCAGGAGCATGCGGCACGACCGGTGCTGGTTTGTGCGGCTGGAGCAAGAAGACCAGAGGTTGAAGAAGCACTACGGTCGTTGGTTGGACATCATACGGTCACTGGAGCTAGAATCGTTCATATTGACTAAGTTGACAAAGCCCTCCGTCCCCGTCAACTTAGTAGGCCCACAAGTCAGCCTCCCACTATGGTGGATCCCAGCTAGCAGGGGGGTATTCAATTTTTCGTGTGTAATAAGGAGGCACTTCCTTGCGTGCGAAGATATAGCTGGTGGGTCCGACCTGTCAGCGGGGGGAACATTTTTTCTCGAAATATAGAGGCCCTTCCGGTGGGTCCCAGCTGTCACATCGAGTAATCATTATTTTGCGCGTAATAATGAGGCATTTCCTTGCGTGCGGTCGTGGACCCAGCTGTCAGCCTCTCCACGTACAGTCCACTTTCGATTGATGTCGTTCGTTAACAACGTTGACCACGCCGCGCCGAGAGCACCAGGGCAGTGGACGACGGCGAGGCCTAGGAAGGTAACGACACGGACCCAGGGAAGACTCAGCAGTTGTTTTCCACATGCAGGGGAGTACGACGATTTACTGGTTCATCTGTCGTCGTCGGAGAATAATAACAGGTGTGGGTGAGTAGAGGGATGGCTAGGCCAGCGATGGGAGTACGGTGGGGTGGTGAGGCCTGCACGGCAGCACAGCCGGCCGCGGGAGGAGGGAGCAGGCAGTCCCGCCGGCGCTTGTTTGAGCGGCTGGAGCAGGAAGAGCATAGGGATGGCCTGGCCAGTGGTGGGAGTAGTAGGGGGCGGTGAGGCCTCTGTGGCAGCACAGCCAGCCACGGGAGGCAGGAGCAGGCGGCGTGACCGGCGCTGCTTTGGGCGGCTGGATCAAGAAGACCAGAGGTTGAAGAAGCACGACGGCCGTCGGATGGACATCATACGGTCACTGCAGCCAGAATCGTTTATATTGACTAAGTTGACAAAGCCCTTGGTATGCGTCAACTTAGTAGGCCCACAGGTCAGCCTCCAAAATGGTGCACCCCAGATGTAGGGGGAGGAATCATTTTTTGGGCGGCTGAAGCTAGAATATCCGAGATTGAAGAAGAAGCACAACATCCATTGGATGGACATCCAACAGCCACTGCTGCTAGAACCGTGTGTTGGCTATAAGTTGACAAAGCCTTGCATACGCGTCAACTTACTTATTTTTTTAGGGGACGCGTCAAATTGGTAGTCCCACAAGTGTGTGCCAGAGAACTTATAGCCCATTTGTGATTTGTAAGAATGTGCAAGCCAATTTTGAATTCTAATGGAATTTACTACATCCCATTTACAGTTTGTGAAAAGTACAACCCATTTTCTAGCTAGGACAACGACTAATAATTTAACCAACCATTCAAAACAGAATTCAATAAAATTTCCCACATTTGGATGGGATCCAAAATATTTTTATCCTGAAATTTCTAGTATGATTAAACACGACTTCAATATAAATTTGTATTACATAAAAATCCAAGGAAACATTGTGCACACAACAATTAATGAAATTAAAATTTTCAAAATCCAAAAATAATATTTTATAAACTAATTATGTGTTGATTGCATTTTTTATAGTTACTGCTCAGTTTCTATAATTACATCCCATCTATTATTTCTTAAAGCCCATTTTCTTGTTAAGCCTAATGCATCCCTTTAGGATAGATTTGCAGCCCAGCGGGGTGGGGAATAACAAGTTGACCTTGCCTGGGTATTCCTCAAAAAAAGTATAGCTAGGCTAGCCATTTTAAGCTTGAAAAAAATTAATATCTGGGCTGGATATCTTGCCTGGGCTAGACGGACCACAGCCCGCCCAGTTAACACCCTGCTCTCCTGTGAACAACAATGAAAATATCGCTCAAGAAAAACTCTGCAGTGCTCACACCTCAAAAACACAAATACTGCTCGAGCTGCTTGGTCCCAGCTGTCGGCCGCTCCTTGTGCAATTCTCTCGTTTATTAACTACATAGGTTGACAATGGTGTGGGACCGTGATGTCACGAAACCAGGAGGAAGCAAAAAAATTATAGTTGTACATAATAAGGAGGCACTTTCGTACGTATGGCTATGGCTCTAGTGGGTCCCTACTGTCATCCAGTCAAAATAAAGTCATCTCTTGAATCCTCATGTTCGTTGACAATGTTGACAATGCTCGGCGCCGCCACGAGCGCAACAACTCGAAGGACGATGGAGTGCGGGCCCTACGGATGGTCTGATACAGCGCCCGCTGCTCATTTAGTAAGCCAGGATCATCGGACAGCTATAAGCACCTTTGAGAGACTGAGCGACATGAAATGGTACGGCCGCGCTTGGGAGCTCTGGTTTATTTCACACTTGTATTATGATACAGGTGTAATTTACTCATCATCAGAAACAACGCGTAAAATACAGGTGTATTGAAACCAAGGGCCCGAGGTCTGTAACGAAAACTAGCGTGTTACGTGTGTAATTTGAGAGACCAGTGTATATTTTACTAGTCAAAATCGACCAACCAAGCGGTTTTGGTTGAAAAACGACAATCCAAGGCCTAAGATGATGAGTTGGTCGGAAGATCATATGGTTTCACCTCTAACCTAACTGAGTTGTCGTATAGGCTATGAATGAAACATAAGAGGATGATCGTCATAACATGCAAATCACAGGCATTAGCTCAACATGCAAAACAATATGAAGCATTATTCTCAGGAGGCACGGTGAACAGCTCGTGATGCCGCATGCCACAACATTCCAAACTCAACTTTGCAATCAAACTCACAAGGCCTGGCATTACATAGACATCCAGAACAAACTCTTAAAATACCTTACATAAGTCAACATTCATGTGACTATACATCTCAGCAGAACAAATATTTCTCAATTGAAGACAGGAATAGGAAAAAATGATCGACGTTGCTCACAGCAAAGAGCGTCCCACTTAAAATTATCAAATGCATGTCTTCTTGCTAACATCAATGATTAAACTTTGACAAGCTTTTCCCATTCAAAATATGTAATGCCTAAGATTGTGGAACAGGCAGGGTTTGTCATCAGTTTGTCACCTAATAGTCTGGTGGCTCAAGGTGACAACGAATGATTAGAGAACCATTCGATGTATTATGCATGATGAAGTATTATGGAGGACACGAACCATCTGAACATTTTGTGCAGTACTACTAAAATCAAGCTAAGCATCCCTGTGGATTTCGTATTTATGTGCTGCAAGAAAACAAAGACACATCAACACACACATGAATATTGGCCCAGTGTCCACCCACCAATTAGTGGACTAACAAACTGAAAGTACGGTAAATAGATTACCATACCCAGATGCCCCATCATTGTTGCTTAGAATGACATTGACAGACTTGGAGTCTTGTCCTGGCTTCTTGTACTATTTGGGCACTTTTTGCCCAGTGCACTCCACGTGTTATAGAGTTGCCTATGCTCTCTGCAGACTCACCATGTCACCAGCATCTACTAATACTCTTTAAAGCTTCTTGATTATTCCTTCTGTAATGTAGTGCAAACAGTGACTGCTTCTTTCTGCAAAGTGGTAAGACCAACTGGACCCACTAATGCAGCAGTTTGCCTTAGACACATTGGCTCCTTTTGTGTAGTTCAACAAAAATCAAAGTCGGAATAAAACCGAGCTTTAATTTTGATATCCCTATAAGCAACAATAGGTATAAGGGAAACAATTACTGAGAAATAATGGTTGATGACTTGTACTCCCAGAAGAAAAACATCTACTGATCTACCTTATCTTAATGGGAAACAAAGGTGAGAGTAGCAATTCTCAATCAGTGTGATTCATTCATATTAACTGAGACATTATCTTAACAATGCCTTGTTTCAACATGTATAAAGAACGACAATGCAGAAATGTACCATTCCTAAAATAATGCGACTGATTCATTTTAATAGAGACATTATATTAATAATACCTTGTTTAAACATATACAAAGAACTACAAAGCAGGATAGTACCATTTGTAAAACACTGTAACTGATATATAATAACAGAGACATTATCTGAACAATACATTTCTTAAACATGTACTCCGGCCGATCCCTAACAGAAATGGTACTCCTGCTGATCCCTAACAAGTGTTGCAGTTTTGAACTAAGATTCAGTAGTTAATTCTGAGGAAAGTTGGTACTGAAAGTCGGCACTGACCTTTGAAGATCAAGATTTGAAACAACTCGTGAGGAAGACCTCAAAGAGATCTCAACACATATATGGAAATTCGGTCTCCTTTTGTGCAGTTCCACAAAAATTAAGTGAAGCAAAATGTCGCAATAGCAACAAGTTGAATAGATATCCCTGTTTTAACAGAGGCAAAAAAGGAATCAACTACTAGCCAATAAAGGAGGATGAAACATGCAGCCACAAAAATGGTAATCCCGCCAATCCCTAACAAGTGTTGAAGTTTTGAACTAAGATTCAGTAGTTAATTCTGAGAGTGGCATTGCTTAATTTTGCCAACGGCATTAGATTAACAAAAAACATGAACAGTTCTAGGGGATAGTGGGTGCAACAACATCATGTTCTTCCATCTACTTATAAAGGGGGTGATGCTGAGTTTTGTTGTAACAAAGAAACAAGCATTATGTCTGGGTTGGAACATTTTTTGGTCACTTAATGGTAAAAGACAATAGTTCAATAGCTTCAATTCAACATATATCCAAAACAGTACCAATACAAGTAGCACAACATCTCAAATCACACTGCAGCATCATGTGGACGAAAGTCGATACTAACCTTTCTTGACCAAGATTTGAAACAACTCGCGAGGAGGACTGGAAACATATCCCAACACATATATGAAAATCCGATCTCCTTTTGTGCAGTTCCACCAAAATTAAGCGAAGTCGCCGGTGTGACATTCAAGTTGAACTGCACAAAACACTCTTAAAACATTTGTGTTTCGCGTAGCGAAGCAAAATTTCGCAATAGTAACAAGTTGAATAGATATCCCTGTTTTAACAAAGGAAAAAAGGAATCAATTACTGGCCAATAAAGGATGATTAAACATGTGGCTACAAAAATGGTAATCCCGCCAATCCCTAACAAGTGTTGCAGTTTTGAACTAAGATTCGGTAGTTAATTCTGAGAGTGGCATTGCTTAATTTTACCAGCGGCATTAGATTAGCAAAAAGCATAAACAGTTCCAGGGGAGAGTGGGCGCAACAACAACCTTCCATCTACTTATAAAGGGGGTGATGCAGAGTTTGTTGTAACAAAACAACAAGCATCGTGTCTGGGTTGGTCCCATTTTTTTTCACTACTTAATGGGAAAAGACAGCAATACAATAGCTTCCATTCAACATTTATTTAAAATAGTACTAATACAAGTAGCACAACATCCGAAAGCACACTGCACAATCATGTGGATGAAGGCCTCTACTGACCTTTCTTGAGACAACCAAGATAAAATACGAATCTGCCAACATGAATAGGAAATCCAATCTTGTTTTATGTAGCTGCACTGAAATCAAGAAAAGTTGTCGGCATGACATTTAACTTTGCTATAGCAACAAGTTGAATAGATATCCTTGTTTAACAGAGGCAAAAAAGGAAACAATTACTGGCCAATAAAGGAGGATGAAACATGTGGCCACAAAAAGATGCATCTACCTTATCTTGATGGAAAACAAAGTATAGGACAGTAGCATTTCTAAAATGGTTGTATTGATTCATATTAATGAAGAAATTATCTTAAAATAGTTCAGTAGTTAATTCTAAGAGTGGCATTGCTTAATTTTACCAGCGGCAATAGATTAAGAAAAAGCATAAACAGTTCCAGGGAGAGTGGACACAACAACACCATGTGCTTCCATCTATTTATAAAGGGGGTGATGCAGAGTTTGTTGTAACAAAGAAACAAGCATCATGTGTGGATTGGAACAATTTTTGCTCACTTAATGGTAAAAGACAACAGTTCAATAGCTTCAATTCAACATTTATCCAAAACAGTACCAATAAAAGTAGCACAACATCTCAAAGCACACTGCACCATCATGTGGATGAAAGTCGACCAAGATTTGAAACACCTCGCGAGGAGGATTTGAACAAAATCTCTCAACACATATATGGGAATCCGATCTCCTATTTGTAGTTCAACCAAAATTAAGCAAAGTTGCCGGTGTGACATTTATGTTGAACTGCACAAAGCACTCTTAAAACAAAAGTGTTCCGCATAGCCAAGCAAAATAACGTAATAGCAACAAGTTGAATAGATATCCCTGTTTTAACAGAGGCAAAAAAGAAATCAATTACTGGCCAAATAAAGGAGGGTGAAACATGTGGCCACAAAAAGAAGCATCTACCTTATCTTGATGGAAAACAACGTATAGGACAGTAGCATTTCTAAAATGGTGTATTGATTCATATTAACAGAGAAATTCTCTTAAAAGAACATTCGTAAAAAATGTAATTTACTTTTAACAATGGCATTGCTTCAATTTACCAGCGGCATTCTTAGATTAACAACAACAAAATAGTTGTATGGGACATGCTAGCACCATGTGCGTCCACACGTATAAATGGGTGATGCAGAATATGTTGCCAAGCAGCATATCTACATTGGTCCTATGTGAGGGCAGCAAATCTAGTCCTGCACAAACTACCCGACCCCCCAGTTTCTTTCCTTTTCCAACAAAGAGGTATGTTCCTTACAGATGTGTGTACTGGTTTACCCCCTTTTCCCTTTTCGACCAACAAAACGGCTGGATAGCTAGTCTATACTACTTTCCCTCCCTCCTTTCCTCATTGAACCACATCCTAGATTCATGCTCCACCCCACCGCACCCTTCTTTCCTCTTTGAACCAAGACCTACATTCGACTACAGAATCGAAAAAGATCCACATGCAGCTAGAGAAATGACGGTTTCAAAGAAACGTATACCTTAGGGTCGTCGGGATGTGGCAATGCGTGCGGCGGGAGGCCGGATTTTCCCACACTACGTACGGCAGCGAGGAAGAAGGGATTGGTGGGCCTCCCGCACAGGCACTGGGTGAAAGAGAACAGCGCATCAGGCAGTGGATTGTTTCCCTCGTCGAAGGCGATAGAGTGAACGCTGCACCTCCTCCCCTTCCCGGTGCAACGGGATCCGGGCGCCTCCTTCACCGGCTGTGAGGGGGAGATAGAGACAGAGGCCAACGCAATCTTGTTTAGATCTGGTGAAGAGGGTGAGAGACTGTGAATATAGCAAACCCTAGCAAAGGAACGTCGAGCCTCCAGCGTGTATATATATGTAGTGCAGCGAGAGTGTGGAGAGTGCAAACCCTAGCGAACAAGCGCTGAGGCTCCAGCTTATATAGTGTACTACATATATACTGTATTACGGACCGAGCTTCGGTGCCTTAACTACACCTGCCTTTGGCTGTATGACAGCTGGGACAGCCACATTTTGGGCCCACCCATCATACAACCAAAGGGAGGTACACTAAGCCAATGAAGTTGCGTCCATATAGTACTCGTGTATACTACTAATAAATAGTGGAGTGTTTTTATTATTCTCTCCATAACAATTGTTTTAAATTGTGTAAGTACGAAACGGGACTCTTTATTTAACGTACCAGTGAAGAAAACTACTACTTCCGATGAACTAACGATCCACACGTCCTGGTCGCACTTCCTGTCCTTCATGTGCGGTACACTATCCTCCCTTAAGTGAACAACCACACATGCGCCAAATTATCGGAAACGTGTGAGAGTGTGTACAAATAAAAAAATTTAATTTCAATTATCGGAATGGTTTGAGAGTATGTACAATTTGGCCTCTCTCAATAATTATGGTTTGTTGTGTTTGGCCTAAACTTGGTCAAACCTTACAAAGTTTGACTTTATTCAAATCTAATATGCAGAGTAAATAAAAATGGAGGGCTACTACGTCCATCCGGGTTTTTAGTCCACAACATTTTTTAACCAAAGTTAATAGCTGGACAAATAAAATTACAGGGGAGCTGAAGACAAAGTTGTGAGAAGGCTTAGAAATCAATACAAAACTTATGCTCTTAGTACCAACGTCGATCCTTCTTAGAGGAAACATTTGGTTCATAGCCAATTGTGTGATAAAATTGCACCAACGTGAAAGACGACTGCATCTCCAACGCAACCAAGGTGAACTGATGAAGGATATCATCTTTGTGGGTAACAAGCAAAGAGCACTGATGGAAGACAACTTGTTTTTCATGGAAAATCGATCAGCTTCACCAGCCGATGCAACCATGAGCATTGATAGGTCATCATGGTGATGCATCATCCATTTGGCATCAAGTTTGGGTGAGGCACCTATGAAGTTTGACAAATCCTCACTGTGGTCTGTCTCTTATCAGTAATCAAGCTCGAGGCAGGAAGAACCACGTGGCAGAGGACAGTGAGGCGGAACAACAATGGCCATCCAATTTTGTGCAGTTCCACTAAAATTGAGGAAGACATGCCCGGGTATTGAGATACGCATCGCTGTTTCCAAAAAAATATAAAAAAGGGATATAGTATTGTTACTTTGTTTTGGCAGTGGTACAAGATTAACAGCGACATCTCAATTGTCAATAAGAATTAATGAAAAGTACACCAACAAACAGAAGCATCATGATTATCTTGACGCGAACTAAACCGGGATACCCAAGAAAAAAAGCATTTCTTCATTTAACCAGTGATAGTATTAGATTAGCAGCAGCAATAGGAGCATATGGACAATGACCGCACAACCACCATGTACTTTTTGTCGAAACAACATGTATACCTCCACCGAGGCATAAACCAGGACAACTTTTCGTTAGGCATTTCCTCTATAATAGTAGGTGATGTTGGACCAGCCGACGAACCCTAGCTACTGTACATAGGGAGCTGGGGAGTAGTCGCATAAAAGAAAACCCGCATGCAGCGACCTGGGGAGCTGGACCAGTACAAGAAGTGATACCTCAGGTGGGCAAGATGTCGCTTAGGCGGGCGGGCAGGATCTGCCCACACGACGGCAGCGAACAAGCGCACGGAGGACCTTCATCCGCGCCAGCGCCGGCTCCGAAAGGACGGTGCGCATCGGCTTCCTTCATCGCCGACGGCGACAACGTCAACGCTGCACCTCCTGACCTCTCGCAGCGGGCGGGATTCGGCCGGATCTGTGACCACCAGTGAGGAGAGAGAAAGAGTGGACACTGTCATCTTGCTTTGATATGGAGAGGGTGAGAGAGTGAGAGGCGAGAAACCCTATCAAACAAGAGCTATATATACAATGGAGTAAAAAAATCTCTCCATAGCAGTGGTTTTAAATAGAATACGCGCGTTCCCCAAAAAAAGAAACGAAAACTGGCGGACAATTTTTTTAACGTACCAAGAAAGAAAACTCGATCAAAAACATGCCTCCGCTTCCAGGTCGCGAGAGTCGTCGCGCACACACACATAGACATAGACATGCATATCCATGTTTACGTAAAATTCCATCTTCATCTCCAATTATATTTGTCCAACTGGCACATTATTTACGTTGTTAATTATATACGCAGCAATATTAACATACAACATCTCTTGTTTGCGGGCGTCCGGACCGCTGCCACGCCCGCTCCTGACCAACCTGAACCTTCTCCATCACCCGTGCGTGCTTCCCGCCCGAAACAGTCAGTGCCGCATTCATGCCCGGCCAGAGCGGACGCGACCTCTCACTGGCGCCGGAATTGAAGCGATGCGCCGGCCAAGAGAGCGTCGCCCGCGCCGCTTCCCGGTGCACGCGACTGCTCCGCGTTCAAAGGTCGCAATAGCCGGCCACAACATGCATGTAAAAAGTTATTGGGAGACCATGCTACAACTAGCTGTCCTCCCCCAACTCGTCAATCTCTTCCAGTACTGCTAGTACTCCATGGCGTGATCCATCGACAAGCAGTCGGGGAAGTTATTGTATACTCGGTTTGCAGTGAGTGGCATGCCGAGCGACCATGTGGGGTGGAGCCATGGAGGAGGGTGAGACACGAACACGACAGACGTGATTTAAACGTTGGTTTTGCTCAATGGCGCGATCCAACGAAACGGAACGTTGGTTTCTCTCCGTTTCCATTTTTTCTCCAGAAAAACGGAAACTTTCCACTCCATTTTCATTCCTACTCCAAGGTTTCCCCGTTACAACATTCCATCAAATACAAAGGAAAACTAACACGCATGCTGATGCGTCTTAATGATTCACAGATCATAGCCAATATTTACTTCACAACTAAAGACAAAAGTTGTGAGAGCGTGTACAAAGGAAAACTACTGATGGGGTCACTACGACTTAAACCCTAAAACCTAAACAGGATTTAATTTCCTAGCTAGGTAGAACCTGTCGAAGGAAAGATGGCTGGCACCCTCGGATCATACGATGCTTTTGTGCAGTTCCACTAAAATCGAGCTGAGCATCCCTGATGGCAAAGATATTGAAGAAGTGTGATTAGAATAATAGTACTGGCACTAGTTCATGAGACATAAACTCATCACAAATAGAAGCCGATAGAAGTAGAGAAAGATCGACATGGAGATGGAGCTACGTGGGGAGCTGCGGCAGTGGAGCAAGCCGGCTCCAAAAGGAAGATGTACTACCTGGGACGTCGGGCTGTAGCTAGAAGGGCGGTTGGGACGCGGCATCAGCCCATACTGCTGGGACCCCTGATTGGGATGCACCAATTGTGGGTTTTCTCCCTCGCCGATCTCGATCGCGTCTACGCAGAACATTGTTCTCTTTCCTCAGCGGCGGGATCCGGCCGGATATGTGACCAGCGGTGTGGCCACCTTCGTTCTATGCTTGTGAAGAGAGCAACCCAAGCAAGCAGTCTTGTAGCTTAGGCTCCTGCTAGTGTATATATAGTGGTTTTCTTTTTCTCTCCATATCAACTATTTTATATTGTGTAGGTGTCATTGAAGAGTGAAATGATGGTTGCTTCTTCCGGCTAACTTACTGTGTGATTTGGCTGCTCCTTAGTGTCCCCTACACGTACTCCCCTTACGTGTACGACCGTTCCTGAGTCTCACTTGTACTTATATCTATTTTCTTGCATGACACGTAGACAGGATGCGCATAGAGGAATTTTGTTACTCACGTTGATACGTAGTACTACTAGTACCTACTCCCTCCTTCAGGTTCACTACTGGTACTCCCTCCGTCATGGCTTATTGGTCCCCTTTGTACTCAATTCATGGGCTCGTTTTCCTCAAGAAATTGTCTTTACCAACGTATTAACATCGGGAATGCATGCGTGAACAATGAATGATTAAACCTTGCATGCAACATTTTGACAAAGCATTGACTTATGAACATGTGAATGTGATGGACTACAACCTCGTGCATGCATGTAACAGTCACACGTACACATGGACGCAAAAACACGCGCGGCGCCCTAGTTCATGCATGTCCGAGCACACGACAGAACACACACGGTCACACTCAAGTGCTCAACCTACACATGCATGCACACACATACTCAGCCAGGGTGAGCTAGTGACCGTATAAACACTGGAAAATGTATATATTGAGCACAATGAGCGTATTATGAAGTCCACATGTCATATTTTTACAAATATACAGTGACAGATAGTGTATTTATCTTGTTTGAAATTAAGCCATATTAACCGAAAAGGAGGCAGTATGGACTAGCATTACTTTGTTGTGTCCCGTCAACTTGTCGAACGAGGAGAAGCTTGCAGGACGGGAGAAGCTTGCGCGTTGTGGCTCGTAGGACAAGGAGATATTTTTTAGTAATGCAAGCTCTCACTTGCTCGGGCGGTGGATGTGCAACAGTTAATTCGGTGTCAGATTGCCAGAAGCATATACTATATTAGTACTACTATTGTTCGACTTCCCGAAGAGGCTAACAGCCAAGCGCAAAGTTTACTAGTACTAGTACTACTACTATAGAGGTATGTACTACTACTAGGAACCGGATGGAGGAGCGTCTGCACTCTTATTATATTTTACAATGTGATAAAGCAATCTTCAACACGTTTGGTTCTCTTCGAGGGTTCTCGCATTAGATAACGGAAGTTGATTGTATGGAACACTCGCCACAATTCTCGCTTAATTCTGGCTCATATCCTGTTACAAAATAGGAGTGCTCGGTAATATTTCCTCTTTTTTTATTCATCATGTAAAAAGGTCAGCAAACCTTGCAGCGCATCTTTGTGCGAAACGTGCTTGCTGCACTTTGAATGTGGCCGAGAGCTGGCTTGATGAAACACCGCACTTCCTTCTTTTTTTGTGGGCTACCTTGCTTACTAGTGACCAGTCTCTTGGCTGATCATCCTAAGAATGCTTATATATGAATAAAGCTCCCTCATTTACCCGCAAAAAAGATTAAGCCATATTAACCGGAAAGGAGGGAGTATGGACTAGCACTACTTTTTGGTGTGTCCCGTCAACTCACAGAATGAGGAGAAGCTTGCAGGACAAGGTGAAGATCGCTTACACCTTTTGACCAATGCAACCTACCCTCGCCCAGGCGGTCGACATGCATCAGTTCATTCGGTGTCAGATTGCCAAAGGCATACACTGTAGTACCCAACATGCGGAGTACCATCAGTGTTCGACTTCACGAAGAGGCTTAATAGCTGCGCAAAGGTTTAGTAGTACGAGTAGTACTACTACTAGAACCGCATGGTGGAGCGTTTGTACTCTTATTTTATTGTAATATCTGATAAAGTACACATTTATTTGGGAGAAGGGTGGAAAATGGCAGCCCAATAGTAGTATTAAAAAACATAGAACATGTAATGATGATATTGATCAACCATGCTCGAATATATCTTGGCCTCCGTGCGAGCCCGTCTGTGTGTTGTCGCTCCTCGTCTTTCTCAAGGAACGGCGGGTTGGCCATTTTGCCGTCAATTGAGATCGGTTGGCTCACACTCCGATCCCACATGTCAGTGATATGCCAAGAGGAAGTGCGTTGACCGACTTGCCATACGCGTACTTGGTTTTGCACCTTCATACTACTCCTCCCTCCGTCACAGTTTACAGGGTGTGCTTCATTCTGATGCATTTCTCTCCATGCATTTCCACCACCAAAGAGACTTTAGACACGTTTGATTTAATGCTCAATTAATTAGGGCATGGTAACCACAATCAAGTCCACAATTTTCTCTTGATGTACTACGGAGTGGAGTAAGTGCATGCATGTGTGTACCCGGGGTGGAAGCACTACATGCATGTGTGTACGCATTGTTTCCTCTAGTAATAGACGTCGTGCTATAACTACCAATGCTATTTTTCAGGCCGATCGCTAGTCACTTCGTTCCAGAGATTCTTTTTGAAGCGCACTCTATAAACAGTGATGGATGGAGTAGTATGAGCGGATTCAAAGAAGAGTGTATTGATGGTTGCTTCTTCTGAGCAACTTGTAGTGGGAAAGGTGGGGCTTATGATTTGACTGCTCATTACTCACTATTAATGTGGCGCAACGACCAGGCTGAGTCTCCCATGCGGTTGTAGACTACTCCCTCGGTTCTTAAATATACTCTGGAGTATTTGTCTTTCTAGAGATTTCAACGAGTGACTACATACGAAGCAAAATGAGTGAATGTACACTCTAAAATATGTCCATTTGAAATTTGTAAAAAGACAAATATTTAGGAACGGAGGAGTATAATTTTGTGCATGGCACATGGACGCGGATGCTAAAGAGGCTTCTGGCAATGCTATCAAGCTTCCAGCATTTGTTTACATAATTGACGTAGTATACAAATAATTTTCCAGCGACATGAAATTGTGCAATGCTCTGAGCTTTCAGCTTTTTTTTCGTGTGTCTTGCCATCGATGCTCTTTCGTAAACAATAAAAAACTAACTTCCTTGCTAATGCATCTCAATGATTAGCAGATCAGAGCTAATATTTACATCACAACTGAAGACAAAGTTGTGAGAAGGTGTTATATCAAAATTGATCCATGCTTTCATTGGAAGCAACGTCCCCCCGGCTCTTTCTAAATTAACAAGGCATGTTGGGAAAAAAGTAGCTGTCTGGAGCATGCAACATTCCGATCATTTTGTGAAGTTCCACTAAAATAGAGCTGAGCGACCCTGTTCCAAAGATATTAAGTGTGATTACAATAATAGAGGACTGCTGATGAAACAATTAACACACAAATAGAAGCCGGTCACCTTTGCAGTCTATCTTAAGACTAACTAGTTGGATAAGATTAAGCAAATAGTTGGAGAAGATTAGGCTCCGAGTTGGATGAGGAGGATAGAGCAAAACCAATCTCCCTTTGTGCAACAAGACCTGAAATGTAGAGACGTTGTGTGTGACATTTTAGTACAACCGCAAAAAACACTCTTAAGAAAAAAGTGATTTGTGCAGTTCACCAAAAGGTCGCAATAGCAACGAGGTGAAATGGATAGCCCTGTTTGCAAAAAAGAGGTAGAAAGGAAACAATTACTGGCCAATAACAGTTGATGACACATACGACGACAAAAAATAAGCATATTCCTTTGTCCTAAGGGAAGATAACAACACGTTTGTGTTTGTCTAAAACGGTGTGATGACGAGATTGCAATATGGAAAGTACGCCGGACGAGCTACGTTTTGGGTAAAGAACTATGGAAGATCCACATGCAAGATTTTCCACATGCAGCGACGTGGGAAGACGGGTAGTGGAGCAAGGCCGGAGGGGATACCTGGGGGTCATCAGGATGTAACTAGGTGAGCGGCGGCGGGTGGGATCTGCCCCCATACTGCGGCAGCGAGCAGGTGGCATAGGCCCTACCGATGGAGCTTGGTCAGAGAGAACGGCGGGTACCGCAGATCGGGACGTGCTGCCACGGCACCGTCGAGCGGAGAAACGATGCACATCCTCCCTTTCCGCCGGTGGACAGGATGCGGCCGGATCAGTGACCAACGGTGAGAGAGAGAGAGAGAGGCCACCGCCGCCTTGTGTGAGATACTCTGAAGAGAGACAAACCCAGGCAGGGAGGCTCCATTGTATATAGTGGAGCGGACTACCTTTTTCTCCATAAAAATTGTTTTATATTCTGTGTACGTGCCATTGAGCGGTATAACTTTATTTAAAAATAACGCGCCAACGCATCAAGTCGAACTTTGTTTCGTGCACGCATGGTACACGACCTCCGTAAGTAAACAACCGCTACACGTGTTCAAAATAGCATGTGGGCTGCCATTTTGTACAGAAATGAGCTCCACCGTGTACCCGCGCGAGTGGCTGGGCACGAAGCGTGAGTACGTGTTCTCTTCATGTATGTACACCACCTACGTGGGGTTGTGTGAGAGAGATACAAACGTAGAGAGATATAGTGTGTGGGTTTGTGAGTGTTTTTTGGGGGGGGGGGTCAATCAAAAAATGTAACATATGCAATGTGTGTGAAATAGAGTCCTGAATATATCATATATATAGAGGGGGCGATCCATGAGAAGAGAGTGGAGGTATCATCGGCTCGAGGTATCCATAGAATCGAAGAGAGGGATGATGTGTGTGTGTGTGTGTGTGTGTGCGTGCGCAATCGATAAAGAGTGCCATCGTGTGTGTGCCCACGTCAAAGATATAGAGTGGCTGGCCTACTGGAACGTGAGAGGGGACAGGTGCAGTTTGTCTCTGTGGCATGGATACCTACCTACAGCGCTCGACTATCGGTGTGTGGTGGTGGGGAGATACCTAATTAACTATAGAGGTACAATGGTTAGTATATGAGTGAAGGAGGAGAGAGGCCTACCTTATGTATTAAGGGAGATCGGTCGGCATCCATGCATATGTGTAGGAGAGGAATAAGGTTGGGAGAGAGATGGAGCTAGAGTGTTGGAGCGGGTGGTGGTGGATTTGCTTCTAACAAATGGTGGGAGAGGCTTGCTAGACAAACGGAGGGCACGCCTGCAATGTCAATAAGAGAGGGATGGCTGCCTGTCTGTGCACGTGCGTGTGAGAGACGGGTCAAGAGGCATGCACGAATGATGAGGGGGACGATATGGCTGTGGTAAGCAGACGTAACTACATTGGAAGATCAATCGTCCTTTGTCAGAGAAAGGAGAGACATAACTTGTGAGGTACGTCGATCGATGGGTGGGGGGAAAATAGTTAAAGTCGACCTTGGTATATGTAGGGAGATCGATCGGTATACATGCATGTATGTGTTAGAAGCAAATAACGCCCGGGGAGAAGGATAGTGAGAGAGAGAGAGGGATGCATCTAGGAGGTGGTGCGAGAGGCATACTATATCGAGGGGGAAGGAGTGTGCGAGTACGAGATCGATGAAAAGAGTGGTGGGATTGAGGCATGGATGGTGAGAAGAGAAGAGGGGAAGCTTGTGTTTGTGGTAGGCACACCTGGCTAGAGAGGCATATCGATTGATGTGTGTCGTAAAGAAGGAGCTAGGGGGGCTACACACACCGTGGGTGAACGACCTAAAGTGAAAACACGAATTTGCGCGATGGAGCTAGAGAATGCTGAGGGAGGGTGAGAGGGATACGGGCGTGTGCATGCACGAGAGAAAGTTAGCACTAGATACAAAGATAAGAGGATTGTGTGGGTGTAAAAGACGAACATAGATCATAATTCATTATAAAAAGTGAATTCGGATATTTGAAGAATTTATCATAGTGTTTTAAACCGATGCATGCGTGAATATATATAACGGTGATACACATGGTGTGGTTATGAACATGTTATACTACATATAATATATTTTATGTCTACTGTTATAAAAACCAGAGTTGTTGATGATGGTGTGCCTGCCATCCTGCAATATAGGCCGTCCGATTTATATCTGACGGATAGGAAGGAAACTATGGCAATTTTTAAAAAACATACCCACACCCCTCTCCATATTTGCAAATAAGGCTTTCCCTCGATCATCTTGGTGTTCCGCGGAATGCATGGGCATCTTACTAGTACTGCATATAATATATGGAACATTGTTTATAATTTGGGCTAATGTGTGGCATTTGTAGCTCAGGGCTAAATACTTGTCATAATGTAGGGGGTTGGGCACTATACTTTGTGTGATAAACACGGTGTACGTATGGAACATGGTTTAGATTATGAATATATAGTTAGTACATCAAATGTACTATTATTTGGAATCGACATCAAGTGTATTCAAAAAATTGAATTCGAGTTCATATAGTACACATAGTTCATATCTATCTCTATAGTAATCATGTGGTGTGTTGTTAAGGTAATACACGAATGATGGTTGAAGTTGGCAACAATCATGATTGTAGATTCTTATTGAAATAGAGAAACAAATTCAAATTCAGTTCAAATTGCAACGGTAGTATAGACATTTGGAATGCACTAAAATATTGGTATGAGTAGGTTACATGCATTATACAACAAGCGAAAAAATTTAATTAGACATAACATGGATTCATACTGTCGGATTCTGGGTTCCGCGGACCCTTGAGAGGTTCTAACTCTGGGGTGCGCATGAAGGAATCTTTCTCCCAGGCTGCCTACCCAACGATTCCATGACCTAGCTCGATGAACCCTAAGAACACGAGACACATAGGTTTATACTGGTTTGGGCCACCGCGTGGTGTACTACCCTACTCTAGTGTGGTGGTGGATTGCCTCGAGGGCTAAGGGTGAACTAGTACAGTGGGTGAACTGCCTCCTGAGGAGAGGTGTTCTTGAGCTCGATGAGTTGGTGGGTGTGAGGATGGAATGGATCCAATCCAAGATGAGTTGCCTCCTATGGTGGTGGCTAGTCCTATTTATAGAGGCACTGGTCCTCTTCCCAAATGTAGGCGGGAAGGGATCCCACAACGGCCAATTTTGAAGGGAGACAACGAGTACAAGCTATCCTGACAAAAGGTGGTCTTCGCCTGCCAAAGGCTCTGGTGGTTTGCTGTTGGCTCCACGATGACCTCCGTCCTGTCGTCCTGCTGGTCTTGGTCTTGCTGCACCGATAAGGAAACATTTTCCCGATGCCTCGGGACTCCTCGCCTGCGCTTGCCTCTTTGGCACAAAAGAGGAAACTGGTGCACTGTGCCCGCTGGCGCCCGCCTGGCCTTGGTCGTCACGGCTCACGTCACATGAACCTCGCGAGGTGCCCCATGGATAGATATCTCCGCTCTTCGGGAGCCAGCCTAGCAAGGCCGCCCCCAGGGAGGTCTTGGCGTCGTCAGCCTCGAGAGGCTTGGCCCCTCGCGAGGGTCTTAAGTTGTTGCTGCCGAAGCTGGGTCGTACCAGGCTGTTCGTGGAGCCACGCCGTGGGCCGTAGGCAGGCAAGTCTGGGCACCCTTGTTCCCAAGACGCCGACAGTAGCCCCCGGCCCAAGGCGCGCTCGGACTTGGCTTCGAGGCGAAGCCAAAGGGCAAGTGCGGAGCGCCACGAGCCCAACCGCCTGCGTCCTTGATTGACGTGTGGCGATTGACGGGAGGTGGGCGCCTCCGCTTCCCCATGATGTCTTGATATCCGCCAGGTTAGGCGGCCGCCGTTGCCAACACAGCCCCGCTTGCATTGCTGGCAGCGCGCATCCACAACTCCTCCATCTTCCAGAAAGCATCGGTTTCCTCCCCTGGCCTGACCCGGCTCCAATCCTCTCCGCTGCCATGGCACCGAGCCAAAAGAAGAAGAAGGGAAGGAAGAAGACCCGTACCTCAGCCCAGGCACCGCCGGTCCTTGAGCCCGCCATCGAGCGGTCAGTGGTGCTCAACCAGGAAGCGATGGACAAGGTTCGCCCCGCAC
This sequence comes from Aegilops bicornis, assembly GCA_021605145.1. Taxonomy (NCBI): domain Eukaryota; kingdom Viridiplantae; phylum Streptophyta; class Magnoliopsida; order Poales; family Poaceae; genus Aegilops; species Aegilops bicornis. Next base: position 439,455,763 of record CM038675.1, on the reverse strand, counting down.
TCGCCGCGGATTCCAATGAATGGAGGGTGACGGTGGCTTGGCTCGCTTCCTGCGCCGCGGTTGATAGGGCGGCCGCCGAGATCCCCATCCATCTCCGAATTCCCCCCTTCTCCGACTTCTTCAACCCCGTGTTGTCGCGTTATTAAGTCAATGCAATGCACCTGGACCCCCAGTCCATCATACTCCTCGCCGTCTTCGCCTTTGTCTGCGAGACCATGGTGGGCATTGCCCCTTCCGTGGCTTTGCTTCGCCATTTCTTCTCGCTGCACCTGACAGATGCTCGCCAGCGCTCGGGGTGCGTGACCTTTCAGGCCGTCGCGGCGACAGCCGGCTCGGGGATTGACTTTGAGCTCTCACCAGTTGTGGAGGGATTTCGGAAACGGTGGCTATTCATGGATGCTGGCATGCTCAGCCCTCTTCTCCTGCTCCCACGAGTGCCGGCCGTCCCGAGCTCTAGCTGGGGGCACGTGAGGCTCGTCGACCGGCGGCTCACCCACGTCTGGTGTGGACACCAGGTTGAAGGACCTTGGGGTGACGGCGCCCATGGTGGTGAAGGAGTTCATCCGGTGCCGCATTGCTCAGCTCCTACGTCACTCCCGACCGATGTGGACCATCTCCGGTAGTGGGGACCCCATGAGGCTCCATGTGCCCGCGCTCCTTGCTGCGGCGTTGTGGACGGTGCGTGAGGTCTTGACGGGCGACCCGGCGCCAGCCGACCTACCGAAGGAGGGCTGCCTCTTGTACTGCTGCTCGGATAAGGTGGAGTTCATGAGGCAGATGCCCCCCATGCGATGAATGGGGACTGCGCCCGACCGGCCTTGAGGGGCCCCGTGAAAGACCCGTTCTTGTGGTTCCCTTGTCTGCTGTCACCTCGGCGCTCACGCCGAAAGCGGGTGCAGGGGGCGAGCTCTGCCGAATGGCGGCGAGGTGGCCGCCAAGGAAGCGGCGTTGATCATGGCTCCCAAGGTGGCGGCTCCCGAGGTTCGGGTGAGCTGCCCCGAGGTGGTGGCCGGAGGTCCGACGCGGTCCGAGGCTCCTCAGGCGGAAGCCCCTGAGGCCCAGTCGAGCCATCCAGAGGCGGAGGCTGAGGGGTCGACGCAGCCTGAAGCTCCCGAGGTTGCCCCCTGAGGACCCTCGACGGCTGCCCCAGGCGACGGCGGGCGCGCCCCGGGCTTCGGCCAGCTTCACCTGAACTTCGGAGCACTCCGCAAGAGGAAGGTGCCTCCAAGATGCAATGGTGGCGCCTACCCACTGTTGGAGTAAAGGAAATACATCGCCAAAGATGAGTGAGTACCTCTTCTGTGTGATTTCCTGGGTGCTGCATCCCCTCCTGACCATGACTCTTCAGGTTCCTTCGGCTGGACCGACGAAATCTCCTGAGGGGCGGCCTCCACCCATTCCGGGCCCATCACTGACCTTGGGCACTCCATACCAGCCTACTGGGCGTGGCGCGAGGCCTGTTGAGCAGGCGGACGTGTCGGCCGGCGGTCTTGATCCTGCGTTCTTGTCATTCCTCCTACACGGTCCCTCCTAGGGTGCTGGAGGCGTGCCTAGCGCCCCTCCGTTGGTCATCGCTCGCAGCTGGGCGACCTCTGCCCTGGCCTCGTCTTCAAGCTGTGAGGCCTCGCTCCACAGCGCCTCTGCTGGGGCCCGAGAGGCGGCGGGGAAGGCACCGGCCTCCAGCGCCTTGCTAGGAGCGGGCGAGCCACTTCAAGCTTCCCCGACGATTCCCCGCATAGAGAATGGACCCGGCCATGCATTTGAGCTTGCGCGCGGGAGGTGATGGCCACGCTGAGCCGGCTCGGGGAAGAGCTTGTCGATGTCGACGCCCGCCTAGAGGCAGAGGGCCTTCGGTTGGCGGACGAATGGCATCAATTGAAGGTGGCCATCAACCTCGGGTGTCTTCAGCACGAGCGCGACAGTGCGAAGGCCAAGGCATCCCTTGCAATCTCACACGAGGCAAGCGCCCGAGCCTTGGAGGAGGCCAGGGAAGCTGATTTCCGCCACGAGGTCGTCGAGGGGTGCAGGCGGGAGCTCTAATCCTTGAATGCTACCCTCGAGCAGCAGGTCGAGGCGCGCCGGGCTGTTTTGGCGTCAATGAGGGGGGCGCCTTCCGAGGAGAAGAAGATCCAGAAGCGTGAGGAGACACTAATGTTGGAGGCCTCAGAGCGCAGCCTCGAGCTTGAGCCACTGGTGATGAGGGAGCACCATGTGGCCATGGCCGAAGATGCCGTGACCGCGCACGAAGCCAAGATCCAAGAGAAGGTCGACCGAAGGGTGGCGAAGGCTCATGCAGATCTCGCCAATGAGTATGACCTGAAGCTGAAGTTCTCGGAGGCCGAAGCTGAGGGCAGGACCACCGCCCTTAGGTCAAGGCTGGACGAGGCGGAGCAGCGTGAGAGGACCACTGCGGCGGCCCAGACCTTTGACAAGGCCGACTTGGACGAGGCTCGTGCTGATCTACTCTCGCTTCAGTAGCATATTGATGACGTTGCGTCCGTCCCGCGGCAGAACAGGGAGGAGGCATGTCATCGGCAGACGCTGCAGCGTGAGCACGCACCCATGTTCCAGGCCCTTAGAGTGAGGGCCAACCGAGCACTGGGCCTCATCTGCGAGGAGAGAGTCCCTCATCCCCGCATGGAAGACTACGCCAGTCACCTCTGCTTCTTCACCAAAGTCGTGGCATGCCTGGAGGACCGGGCCACGAGGGCCCACGAGCTTGTTGAGGAAAGGAGCCGAGGCCTCCTCAGGCGCGCGTTCTCCCGCGTCTTCAGTCATCTCCAGAACCTCGACCCCCACTTCGACTTTGATGCCGCTATCGCCCCAGTGCCCGGGGCTATTCGGGACAACCTGGCATGCTGGGTGGACGGTAACATGGATGCTCTGGTCAGGGCTTTCGCCACTGAGGACGACGCGGTGGTGGTCACAGCGGACGAAGACGGCGCAGTTGAAGATGGTGAAGATGACGCCATCGACAGCGCCAGCAGCGCGCACGAGAGCGACCAGGACGATGCTGCGAGCGGCATGTCCAATTGAACCCGCGCTCCTTCGCTTGAAACTACATGCAAAGACTTGGCGACTACCCTGCAAGGTGTAAGAGCATTTTGGAGGGGAGCCCCTCGTGTATGTAAATTAACATTCTATTTTTTAGGCTAGGCTTGAAGCGCGCTTCTGCGAGCTCACGAGGCCCCCAGCAGGCTCGCTGCTGTGACTTACCTTGATCCAAGCAGGCCTTGAGCTAGTTTTGTGGTTGCCGATGTGCTTTCCTCCTGAGGGGAGCCCTCCGCGGGCTCGCGAGGTTCTAGATTTCCCAAGGAGCCAGCTAGTCCACCCGAGAGGGCCTCGTGAGGAGCGAATGCTAGACTATGGCAGAGTGTGCGCGCGGTGGTCCTGTGGCGATTATGCTCTTGTTCCTGGGGGGTCTGCCACCACTCAGGCTTTCCCAAGCGCGGTCGACGTGCGCACATCACTCCCAGCCCCCGCCCGCAAGGCGCTCGCAAGGGGAGTGGGAGCAGGTGCGAGTCTCGAAATAAAGCATGCAACCCAAACGCAAGAAATCAACGTGAACAAGAAAAGACTCCCCCCATGCTTGTGAACAAAAATAAAGCTTCAAGTTCAGCTCAAAGAAGGGGCAGCGAATTGATTTACAGGAAAAAGGGATGAAAGCAAATGGCTGCGTCCGGCACCTAGCTAGTCTTCTTGTCTTCCCACCAGCACGGAGCTAGGTGCTTTCGTTGGCTGTGAGCATAGTCATTGGCGGACAGTGTCGACAGCCAGCAAGGAGCATGGTGCTTCCACTAGGACGTGGGCGGGAGCCCCCGAGGCCCGAGGGTGGCACTCCGGAGACTCCGGGGCATGTACAGCCCCACTCATTATTACGTGAGAGTGTCACGAGCGGAGACCTTCACAGGCGCGAGCCTTGCGTCATATCGCCAGACGAGGGCCCCGCCCTGTGCCACTCCTGACCACCATTGGGGCGTCCGGAAACCAGGACGAGACCAAGGGGAAAGGAAGACGCTAGCGGCGCCCTCAGCGACCACGGGCCCTTTGCCTGGGGGGAATGGGCTCACCAGCGCTTCCCCCGGCAGAGGACCTACCTCCATGCAGCGCCCTGTTCCATGCGGCGTGGGGGAGGGCCTGGCTCTGGGTCTCCCCCACGCAGCCCCCAGAGCACCACTCCGCTGTGGGCGGAGCCGCCGCCCTAGGGTCTCCGACTACTAACATGGCTCGGTTCACCTACAGCTCATGGTTAGCATAAGCTTGCTCCTAAGATATTGGCTGTACTCCGCCGTCATCGTCGCTGAAGGGGTCGGCGAAGCCCCCGGGCGACTCGTGGAAGGCCCCCGCTTCGGGTGTTCCGCCGACCCATCCTGGCCCGGGGAACGAGCCCGGGCCTTCCCCTGGCATGTACTCCAGGTTCACCATGCGGGGCATGTAGGAATCCATGGTCGCTCCGCCTGAGCCATCACCTGGGTGCCCGGCGCCTTGAGCCACTAACCGCGATGCCTAGCCCTGGTGGCTGCTGGGTGGCATTCCAGCTCGTCCTTGAGGTGGACCGCCAATGCTTGCCTCTCCTAGTGACGGTATTGTAGTGGCAGGACAAGCTGCTCCGGGGTCCATGTTGGTGTTGTCGGGTCCCCCTAGCGCCCCAGGGGACGCACGATCTCGCCGGAGTCTCGTGCACTGTCGGCGTTCTGGGAACGGGGGTCCCCAGACTTGCCTGCCTGCGGCCTGCGGCGTGGCTCAAGTGGGGGCCCAACGCGGCCCAGCTTCATCAGCTCAAGCTCAAGACCCTCGCGAGGGGCCAAGCCTCGCGGGGCGGACGATAGGAACCTTCCTCAGGAGCAGCCTCGTCAGTCAGGCTCGTGAGGATGCGGAGAGATTAAGGCAGGGTACCTCGCGAGGGTGCCCTGTGAAGCAATCCATGACGATCGAGGCCAGGCGGGCGCCAGCCCGCGCAGTGTCCTCATTTCCCCTTTGGTGCAAAGGAGGCAAGCACAGGCCAAGGCATCAGGCAAAGGTTGCCGCTTCGGTGCAACAAGACCAAGACCAGCAGAATGGCAGGATGGAGGTCATCGTGGAGCCTGTGACGGGCCACCGGCTGAGCCTTTGGCAGCCAAGACCAACTTTAGTCAGATAAGTGTACTAGATGTTCCCCTTCAAAATGGCCAATTGTTGGCGCCCTTCCCGCTCATTATTTGGGACGAGGCCCAGGGCCTCCCTCTATAAATTGGACTAGCCACCACAAAGAGAGGGAGATCGAGATCACGCAGAGAGAGAAAGAGAGGCGACAGAACTCACCCAAGCAGTTCATCGCACCAGCTCAAGAACAGCCCCTCGCGAGGCAGTTCTTCCTTTGCACTGTTCATCATCAGCCCCCTGAGGCAATCCACCACACCACAAACTAGAGTAGGGTATTACACCACAATGGTGGCCCGAACTAGTATAAACCTTGCGTCCCTTGCGTTGTTCTTCGTTCCTAGTTGAGATCCATCATAATCCATACACGCGCGAGCTGGTAGGGGAGAGATCTCCGCGCACCCCAGTGTTTGAACCTCAAGGGCCTGCCGGAACCCGAAATCCGACATTTGGCGCGCCTGGTAGGGGTGCGCCGGAATCCTTCCTCCGCTGGTCGCGTGTGATTCTCCGTCGTGTCCATGGCCGACGCTCACCGAGCTCGCGTCGAGCGCCGGGCTACTCGCGCCACTCGAGTCGCCCAGACGGCTCCCGTCGGCGGACGCCCCCGCCGTTCCTCGTCGCCTGCCGTCAATGCCGCCAACGGCCCGGTGGGGAAACAGGCAGCAGACCTGTTGGGAGGAGCCGCGTGACCTCTACCTCGCCCCTCGCGCTGGGCCGGCGCCCCCGGTCGTCGCAGCTCTCCTGGGCGGCTCACTAGCGCCACCTTCGAGCCGCCACGTCAAGCCGTTCACCCGCCAGATCGCCGCCGCCTCCAAGCGCCAGGGAGCCCCGCCGGGCTGGGTGGCGCCCGAGGCCAACCTGCTCTTCAACTCGGACGATCACCCCTCCAACCCCGCCGGATCTGGTGCGCTCCCGATGCTGTGCACCCCCACCATCTGCGAAGTGGCAGTCACCAGGACCCTCATCGACGGCGGAGCCGGCCTCAGCGTGCTTTCTATGGAGCCTTCAGCCTCCTCCACGTGCCACCAGAGCAGCTCCAGCCCAGTAGGCCTTTTTCCGGAGTCGGAGCCGGCTCCACCGCCTCATTGGGACAAATTCGCCTCCCGGTGACCTTCGGCACCCACGACAACTTCCGCACGGAGCTGATCGACTTCGACATTGCCCCCATCGGCCTCCCCTACAACGCCATCCTCGGCTACCCGGCCTAGGCTCGGTTCATGGCAGCAACTCACCCTGCGTACAACCTCATGAAGATGCCCGGGAGCAGCGGCGTCCTTACCGTGTCGGGAAATACTGGAGAGGCACTACAGGCGCTCAAGCATGTTTTCGAAGCGGCTGCAGCGGCACGACCCACCGGCGTTGACGCTCCCGAGCCCAAGGGAGCTGTGCCATCCAAGAAGAAGCAGCTATTCACTCAAAACAAGGCGGAAACCAAGCAGGTACCAGTCAGCGAGGATGGGTCCACTGACGCTGTCGGCGTTCTAGGAACGGGGGTCCCAGACTTGCCTGCCTGCGGCCTGCGGCGTGGCTCAAAGGGGGCCCCATCACGGCCCATCTTCATCAACACAAGCTCAAGACCCTCGCGAGGGGCCAAGCCTCGCGGGGCGGACGGCAGGGAGCTTCCTCAGGCACGGCCTCGTCCGGATGGCTCGCGAGGAGGCGGAGAAATCAAGATGGGGTACCTCACGAGGTGCCCATGACGCGAGCCATGACGACCAAGGGCGCTAGGCGGGCGCCAGCCCGCGCAGTGTCCTCCTTTCCTCTTTGGTGCAAACGGAGCAAGCGCAGGCGAGAGCATCAAGCAAAGGTGTCCATTTCGGTGCAACAAGACCAAGACCAGTCCAACGGCAGGAAGGAAGTCATTGTGGAGCCCAAGCCGGTGTCACCACCAGGGCCTTTGACAGGCGAGGACCAACTTTAGTCAGGATAAGTGTACCAGATGTTCCCCTTCAAAATCTCCAATTGTTGGCGCCCTTCCCGCTCAATATTTGCAAAGAGGCCCAGGGCCTTTGCCTATAAATAGGACTAGCCACCCACAAGGTAAAGGGGTCAAAAAATGAGTAGCTAGAGGCAAGCTGGAATCAGAGAGAGAGAGAGAGAGGGACTGAACTCCTCTTAGCAGTTCATCCCCCCGGCCAAGAACAGACCCTGGCGAGGCTGTTCTTCCTTGTATTGTTCATCACCATCAGCCTAACAGGCAATCCACCACACCACAAACTAGAGTAGGGTATTACACCACAATGGTGGCCCGAACTAGTATAAACCTTGTGTCTCTTGTGATGTTCCTTTCGTAGTTCAGACCCTAGCGAGGCGGCGGGGTGCAGGTAGGTAGATGGCGAGATTCCGCGCGCACCCCAGTGTTCGAACCTCAAGGGTCTGCCGGAACCCGAAATCCGACATTTGGCGCTGGCCAGTAGGTGCGCCGGACTTTCCGTTCCGCCACAGCCATGACCGCCTCGCGATGAGCAGCCGCCCGCTGCCACCAGCGCCGCTGGGGCCAGGGGCTCGAGCCTGGCCCCGACCTTGCAACGGTGCGGTGGCGGACAAGTTCAAGCCGACGACGCCGGCGCTACAATGGCGCGACCGATCCGATGGCCTTCTCGGCGACGAGGAGGCCGCCTCGGCCGGATGTGATGAGCGGTCATGGCCAACTGCTCCCCATGGCCCTCACCGGCACTCCAGACGCTGCGTGGTTGCTCCACCTTCCAAAGAGCCTCCGTGGCCTCTTGGGAAGAGCTCCGCCTCTTCCTCACCCACCACGCTGCCGGCACCCCGGTCGTCCGCGGCCCTCCCTGGCGGCTCGCGGGCGCCGCCCTCAAGTCACCACGTCAAACCGTTCGTCCGTTGGGTCGGCGCCGTCTCCACGCAGCAGGGAGCCCCCCAGGACCGGTCGGCGCCCAAGTCCAATCTGACCTTCAGCTCGGAAGACCACCCCTCCAACTCAGCCTGCTCGGTGCGCCCCATGTCTTGTGCACCCCACCATCTGCCAGTGGCCGTCACCAGACTCTCATCGACGGCGGCGCTGGCCTCAACGTGCTCTCGCTTGAGGCATTCAACCTCCTCTCGTGATACCCCGGAGAGGTCAGAGCCCAGCCGGCCTTTCTTGGGCGTCCGGGCGGTCATCCAGCTCCTTGGGACAGATCCGGCCCCGTAACTTTCGGCACCTACGACAACTTCCACACAGAAAGGTGTCGATTTCGACATCGCCCCATCGCCTCCCCTATGACGCCATCCTCGGCTACCCAAAGACTGCTCGGTTCATGGCCGCGACTCACCCGACATACAACCTCATGAAGATGTTCGGAGCAACGGTGTCCTCACTGCGTTCGGGCCACCGGAGACGCTGCGAAAGTGCTCAAGTCGCCTTCAAGACAGCGGCGCCAACAAGAACCCGCCGACGCAGAGACCCCGAGCCCAAGGGGCTGCACCAACCAAGAAGAAACAGTTGTTCACTCAAGACAAGGCAGAGACCAAGCAAATACGCCGACGAGGACGGGTCCATCGACGCCACTTTCACCATAGGCGCCAACCTCGAGCCCGGCAGAGGAGGCCCCGGTCAAGTTCCTCGCAGGCAAACAAGAAGGTATTTGCCTCGGGAGCCTCGATCAGTTGGCGGGGATCCCTAGGGGCGTGTCGAGCATCACCTCCATCGTCCTGCCCCCAACGCACGCCTGAAAGCGTAAAGCGAGGCAGCAGTCCAATCGAAAAGCAAGCCTTCATCATCCAGTGAGACCCGCAAAACTAGAAGCCGCTGGGTCATTCGCGAGGTCCCATCCGGTTTGGTTGGCCAACCTGCATCGTTGTACCAAAGAAGGGAGGGAAGGAGTGCATGTGTGTCGACTTCACCAACCTCAACAAGGCATGCCCGCAAGATCCGTTCCCGCTTCCTCGCATCGGCCTGATCGTCGATTCCACCGCTGAGTGCGACCTGTTGTGCTTCTTGGATGCCTTCTCCGGGTATCACCAGATCAAGATGGCGGTAGAGGACGTGGAGAAGACGGCCTTCCTGACCCCGTGCGGGGTGTACTGCTACACGTGCATGCCATCTGGCGAACGCTGGGCGACCTTCCAGCCGGGCCGATGCACATCACCTTGGGTCCGCAGCTCGGGAAGAATGTTGAGGCTTACGTTGATGACATTGTGGTGAAGTCTCGGAGGCCGTAACCCCGATACAAGACCTGGAGGAAACCTTCATGAGCCTCGACGCAGTGAACCCACGGCTCAACCCGAGAAGTGCGTGTTTGGAGTCCCCTCGGAAGCTCTTGGGCTTCTCAGATCCCACCGAGGCATCGAGGCTAACCTGCAGAAAGGTCAAGGCGGTCGAGGACATGAGCCCGCCAAAGACCCTCGTGGAAATGCGTAAGCTCACTGGCGTGGATCGCGCTTAGGGCGCTTCATCTCCAAGTTGGGGGAACGGCGCTGCCTTTCTTCCGGCTAATGAAGAAAAAGGGGCCCTTTTAATGGACTCAAGAGGCCGACAAGGCATGCTCCAAGATCTCAAGAGGTACTGACCAGCCTCCACCATGGTGGCCCCACGCCAGGAACCCCCGGTGCTCTACCTCGCTGCCACTCCCTACTCCGCCAACAGCTACAGTAGCGATTAGGAAGAGCGCTGCACCAAAGCCACAAAGAAGCAGCCTGTGTCAAGGCAAAGCAGGAACAAGGAAGACCCACAGAAACCACTACCGCGGCTGAGAAGGGTCAGCCGCCGCAGGGGAGCGCGCTGGGGATGGAAGAGGTCCCTCCCCCAAACTACCAGCCTCTGGAGGCCCCATCGCCTCAGGAGGCGCCACGGTCCCCGGAGGGCGCCAGCGGCACTGGCGCTCCAAACCTCGTTGAGCAACCAAAGATACTTCGTCAAGACGGTCTTTGCGAGACGACGGGCGAGGTGTACCCCATGCCTAAACTCCTCCTCGGCTTATTGGTAGCCTCACGCAAGCTGCGGCACTATTTTCAGGCTCACCCCATCAAGTTCGTCTCAAAGATACCCCTTGGAAAGGGTGCTCAGAGCCCTAACTCAGCCGGAAGGGTCGCTGAGTGGAACATTGAACTGCAAGCTGCTTTCAGCTCGAATTCAGCACGACCAGAGTCATCAAGGGGGACGCGTTAAGAAGGATTTCGTGGCAGAATGGACGGAGGCACCGGGCCTCAAGGCCGACGAGGATCGGTCCGTCTCCCCGGGAAGCGAAGCGCCAGAAGGCTGGGTCATGTACTTCGATGGGGCGTTCTCCAGGCATGGCACTGGGGCTGGGGCGGTGCTCATATCTCCCACTCAGGACAAGCTCTACTACGCTGTGCAGCTCTGTTTCCAGCAAGGTGAAAAGGTCTCCAACAACATAGCAGAGTATGAAGGTCTAATAGCGGGCTTGAAGGCTGCAGCAGCCCTAGGGGTGAAGCGCCTTACCATCAAGGGCGATTCGCAGCTCCTCGTCAATTTCTCCAACAAGGTATATGAGCCAAAAGATGAGCACATGGAAGCCTACCTTGCGGAGGTCCGCAGGATGGAGAAGCAGTTCTGGGGGTTGGAGTTGCAGCATGTGCCCCATGGCACCAATTAGGAGGCCGTTGACATCGCCAAACGAGCATCCAGGCGGTTACCTCAGGAGCCTGGCGTGTTCGAGGAGCGGCTTTTCAAGCCCTCCGCCATGCCATCACTATCAAACACGGCGCAGCCTCGGGAGGAGCTCCCAGCCACCGCCTCAGAGCCCTGGCTCAGTGGCCCGGCCTCAGGAGCGCGCCTGTTCCTGACGATGGAGCCTCAGGAGGGGTGCTGGATCACAGAGCTCCGGAGCTACTTAACGCAAGGGACCTTGCCAGAGAAGGAGGAGGAAGCGGAGCGTGTGGCACGGCAAGCCACAACATACTGCATCAGGGATGGAGAGCTCTATCGGAAGCGACCAAATGATGTGGCATCGCACCGCATCTCTGTGGAGCAAGGGAAATAATTGCTGGCGGATATACACGGTGGAGACTGTGGGCATCACTCATCATCACGAACCCTCGTGGGCAAGGCATTCTGGAGCGGTTTCTATTGGCCTACTGCGCTCAACGACACCGTAGAACTAGTGAGGGCTTGCGAAGCCTGCCAATTCCATGCCAAGCAGATCCATCAGCCGGCAGGAGGTCTACAAACTATACCCCTCTCGTGGCCATTCGCAGTCTGGGGGCTGGATATCCTGGGCCCGTTTCCTCGGGCGCCAGGGGGCTATCGCTACCTCTACGTCGCCGTGGACAAGTTCACCAGGTGGGCTGAAGTGGAAGCCGTCCGCACCATCCCCGCAGGTTCTGCGGTCAAGTTCGTCAAGGGCCTCGTGCGCCGGTTCGGGGTGCCGAACCGCATCATCACTGACAATGGTTCGCAGTTCACCAGTAACCTCTTGAAAACATATTGTGCTAACCTGGGAACGTAGATATGCTATGCTTTGGTGGCGCACCCCCGAAGCAACGGCCAGGCCGAGCGGGCCAACGCAGAGGTCCTGAGGGGCCTCAAAACTAGAACATTCAAGAAGAAACTGGAGGCCTGCGGCAGGGGTTGGTACGACGAGCTTCAGTCTGTGATGTGGTCCATTCGCATGACCACAACCAAGCCAACTGGAGAGACCCCATTCTTCCTGGTCTATGGAGCCGAAGCGGTCCTTCCTCACGAGGTCAGACGTCGTTCCGCACGGGTCCTGGCGTTTGATGAGGCGCATCAGGACGCCATGCGGGGATGATCTCGTGGCTGGGGAGGAGCGCCGTCGAGAAGCTGCGCTAAGCGGCAAGGTACCAACAAGCACCGCGACGATACCATCGCCGCAACATCCGCCTCTGAACTCTCGAGGTAGGGGACCTCGTGCTCAGCGGGTTCTCTCCGGGGAGGGGTTGCATAAGCTCTCTCCCATGTGGGAGGGCCTGCTCAAGGTTGTTCATGTTTCTAGGCCCGGCCAGCGCTTGGAGACTCAGGAGGGGGTGCCAGTCCAGTACGCGTGGAACATCCAGCACCTCCGGAGGTTTTACCCCTGAAAAGGCCTAGAGCCTGTGAAGAAGGCAAATGCCTATGAAGCTGTCTTTTTGGAAAAGGCCCAGAGCCTGTGAAGAAGGCAAATGCCTGTGAAGCTGTCTTTTTGGAAAAGGCCCAGAGCCTGTGAAGCTGTCTTTTTGGAAAAGGCCCAGAGCCTGTGAAGAAGGCGAATGCCTGTGAAGCTGTCACGTTTTCGGAAAAGGCCCAGAACCTGTGAAGAGGGCCAATGCCCGTGAAGCTTGCTTCCCCCAAGAAAGGCCCGGAGCATGTGAAGAAGGCCAACGCCTGTGAAGCTCGCTGCCCGTGACACTCTCACGTAATAATGAGTTGGGGCTGTACACGCCCCGGAGTCTTAGGAGCGCCGGCCTCAGGCCATGGGGCTCCCTCCCACGCCCGGTGGCAGCACTTAGCTCCGCGCTGGTGAGAAGACGTCGAAGACTAGATTAGGTGCCGGACGCGGTTTTTTCATTTGCTTTCTGCAGTTGGCTTGTTCATTCTCATTTGAATTTTGATCAAAGTTGTTGTCGTTTTTGACTTATGGCTCTTCGACCTTTCGCCCTCTTACCTCGATTTCTCTCGCGCAAGGTCTCGCGAGGGGGGCAGCCTGAGCGCCTCATGCAGTGTTCTCGCCCCTTATTGTTCGAGGTTTCCCTACCCGGTCCACTACAGGAGCACCCTCCACCCACGCCCCACGGGCACCGCGACACTAACACAGGACCTGGGTCATCGCCTCCACAACCGAGGCCGGAGCTACCTCTCCGGACTAACCTTCGCAGACATGAAGCGCTCGACGAGGCCTCGACCTCGGAAACGAGGGCTTACATACGCCTCGAAGCTAAGTAATTTCTACGCTATGGCGTGTAGCACAAGGGCATAATACCGAGATAGCGTAAACAATACGATAATTAACAGCAATAGTCCAAGCACGCCCACGCTGGGCCCTACGCCATCGCTTTTGGCGAAGGAAAAGGAAAAGAACAAAATAGGCGCTGCTCGCTCGACACCAACTCGCTGGGAGACTCGAATCGCCTCCGGAGCTCAGCGGACTCCTCTCGGCTTCACCGGGCAAGACGGCGAAGCGGACTCGCTACCTCCTCCAGCGGCGCGCTGGCGCTGGAGGCTAGTCGCGACCACCACTGGAGGAGCCGCTGCTTCAAGAAGAGCCGCCGGCTCGACGAAGCCTCGGCGTCGCCGACCACGCTGCTGCCGTTCTTCATCGTCCGCTGGGCTGAACCCGCTGCCACGGTCGTCGTTCTCGTGGCAGCACCCAAAGACGGCGAATTATCTTCCCGAACACCCTCACGAGAGGGTGGCATCACCGTCGAACTTGAAGTGCGTGGTGCATCGCTGGCTCGGACAGCTGGCAAACGCTTTGCTACCAAGGGGCTGTGGCAGCTCCCGGCCGCAGAGACCTCCAGCCGAAGCCCAGGAGGCCCGACAAAGGCAACCATCCGCCTGAAGCTGAGGCCGCCTGGGCACCGCCGGAAGCTCACCTAGGAGGAAGCGAGGAAGCTGGAGCCGGGTGCCGGTCGGCTCACTGACCACACAACGAACTCCGCAGCACCTCTGCCGAGTGGAAGCGGCCTAGGGGTCGCGACCATAGCGCCTCCCAAAGAGCGACCTGCCGCCCGCCACCGCGCGGGAGATCACCTCCACGACCGCGAGGAGCCACCATGGGAGCCACAGGGTGTTTGTGAGGATGACCTCGACCGCGCTTGGGCGGGGGAGAGTCAGGCCCTACCTGGCGAGCCTTCTCCTTCTCTGCGGCCGAGAACCTCTTCGGCGGAGCCATGGGGAAGAAGAAGAAGCAAGAAGGAAATGGAGTAGAAGGGCAAGCGTCGTCCCGTACTTATAGCTGGCGAAGGCCAACCGCCGACCTCCACGATCGCAGGCAATCATGACCCGCTTTGCATGCAGGGACTTGTCAATTGCAGCGATTGCGTCGTGGGAAGTGGAGACGCCCACGCCCAATCAACCGCCACGCTGTCGCCTAAGGCCGCAGGCTGTTAGGGGCCCATGGCCAGACTTGCCCCTTCGCCTCTCGCTTTCGGCCAAGTCCGGGCGCGCCTTGGGCCCGGGGGCTACTGTCGGCGTTCTGGGAACGGGGGTCCCCAGACTTGCCTGCCTACGGCCTGCGGCGTGGCTCAAAGGGGGGCCCATCACGGCCCATCTTCATCAACACAAGCTCAAGACCCTCGCGAGGGGCCAAGCCTCGTGAGGGGCCAAGCCTCGCGGGGCGGACGACAGGGAGCTTCCTCAGGCACGGCCTCGTCCGGCTGGCTCGCGAGGAGGCGGAGAGATCAAGGTGGGGTACCTCACGAGGTGCCCATGACGCGAGCCATGACGACCAAGGGCGCCAAGGGCGCACCAGCTGCAGTGTCCTCCTTTCCTCTTTGGTGCAAAGGGAGCAAGCGCAGCGAGAGCATCAAGCAAAGGTGTCCATTTCGGTGCAACAAGACCAAGACCAGTCCAACGGCAGGAAGGAAGTCATTAGGAGCCCAAGCCAAGCGTCACCACCAGGGCCTTTGACAGGCGAGGACCAACTTTAGTCAGGATAAGTGTACCAGATGTTCCCCTTCAAAATGGCCAATTGTTGGCGCCCTTCCCGCTCAATATTTGGGAAGAGACCCAGGGCCTTTGCCTATAAATAGGACTAGCCACCCACAAGGTAAAGGGGTCAAAAAATGAGTAGCTAGAGGCAAGCTGGAATCAGAGAGAGAGAGGGACTGAACTCCTCTTAGCAGTTCATCCCCACGGCCAAGAACAGACCCTGGCGAGGTTGTTCTTCCTTGTATTGTTCATCACCATCAGCCCAAGAGGCAATCCACCACACCACAAACTAGAGTAGGGTATTAAACCACAATGGTGGCCCAAACTAGTATAAACCTTGTGTCTCTTGTGCTGTTCCTTTCGTAGTTCAGACCTTAGCGAGGCGGCGGGGTGCAGGTAGGTAGAGGGAGAGATTCCGCGCGCACCCCAATGTTCGGACCTCAAGGGTCTGCCGGAACCCGAAATCCGACAGACGCCACCTTCACCATAGGTGCAAACCTCGAACCCGAGCAGGAGGAGGCTTTGGTAAAGTTCCTGCGCGCAAACAAGAAGGTGTTCGCACGGGGGCCTGATCAGTTGGGAGGGGTCCCGAGGGGCGTGATTGAGCATCAGCTCAACGTGTGCCCCAACGTGCGCCCCATGAAGCAGAAGGCGAGGCGACAATCCACAGAGAAGCAAGCTTTTATCGTCCAAGAGACCCGCAAGCTAGAGGCAGCAAGGGTTATTCACGAGGTCCGCTACCCGGATTGGCTGGCCAACCCAGTTGTCGTGCCAAAGAAAGGGGGAAAGGAGCGATAAAAGGCCGACTTCACCAACCTCAACAAGGCCTGCCCACAGGATCCATTTCCGCTTCCTCGCATTGACCAGATCGTCGATTCCACCGGCTGAGTGTGACCAACCGTGCTTCCTAGATGCCTTCTCGTGGCTATCACCAGATCAAGATGGCGGTAGAAGACGTGGAAAAAACGGCTTTCCTGACCCCGTGCGGAGTGTACTGCTATACCTGCATGCCATTTGGGTTGCGCAACGCAGGCGCGACCTTTCAGCGGCTGACATCGCCTTGGGCCGACAGCTCGGGAGGAATGCTGAGGCATACGTCAATGACATTGTGGTGAAGTCTCGGGAGGCTAAAACCTTGATACAGGACTTGGAAGAAGCCTTCGCGTGCCTCGAAAAAGTGGACCTGCGGCTCAACCCGGAGAAGTGCGTATTTGGAGTCCCCTCGGGCAAGCTCCTGGGCTTCCTCGTGTCGCATAGGGGCATCGAGGCCAACCCGAAAAAGGTCAAGGAAGTCGAAGACATGAGCCCGCCAAAGACCCTAAGAGAAATGCAGAAACTCACCGGGCGCGTGACCGCGCTAGGACGTTTCATCTCCAAGCTGGGAGAACGAGGACTGCCATTCTTCAAGCTGATGAAGAAGAAGGGCCCCTTTGAATGGACTGAAGAGGCCGACATGGCATTCCATGAACTCAAGAGGTACCTTACCAGCCCTCCTGTGATGGTCGCACCATGCCCACTTGAGCCCCTGGTGCTCTACCTCGCCGCCGCACCCTACTCCGCCAGCGCAGCCCTAGTGGCGGTTCGAGAAGAGCGCTAGACCAAGGCTGCGCCATGGCCGACCCCCGGCCACGGCAGCACAAGACCAAGAAGGCCTCGCGAAGGTCACGGCCCCGGCAGACGGAGACCAGTCTCAGCATGAAGATGCCCCTAGAGCCGAAGAGGCCGCGCCAGGCGGCCAGGCGCTGGGGGCTCCATCACCTCGGGAGGCATCAGACCCTCCGGAGGGCACAGGCCTCGTCAGCACTCCTACTCTCGTCGAGCACCCGGTGTACTTCGTCAGCACGGTGCTGCGGGATGCAAGTGCGTGGTACCCCATGCCCCAAAAGCTCATCTTCGCGCTATTGGTAGCCTCACGCAATCTGCGGCACTACTTCCAGGGTCATCCCATCAAGGTCGTCTCAGCATACCCTCTGGAGAGGGTGCTCAGGAGCCCCAACTCAGCTGGAAGAGTTGCCGAGTGGAACATCGAACTGCAAGCATTTCAGCTGGAGTTCAGCACAACCAGAGTCATTAAGGGGGCCGCATTGGCAGATTTCATGGCGGAATGGACGGAGGCACCTGTCCTGGAAGCAGGCGAAGACCGGTCGCTTTCTCCAAGGAGCGAAGCACCGGACGGCTGGGTCACGTACTTCGACGGGGCATTCTCTCGACATGGCGTGGGGGCCGGCGCAGTGCTCATATCCCCTACTCAGGACAAGCTCTACTATGCCGTGCAGCTCTGCTTCCAGCATGGGGAAAAGGTCTCCAACAACATAGCAGAATATGAAGGCCTGATAGCCGGCCTGAGAGCCGCAATCGCTTTGGGGGTAAAGCGCCTCATCATCAAGGGTGATTCACAGCTCCTCGTCAACTTCTCCAACAAGATATACGAGCCGAAGGACGAGCACATGGAAGCCTACCTCGCGGAGGTTCGCAAGATGGAGAAACAATTCTGGGGACAGGAGCTACAGCATGTGCCATGCGGCACCAATCAAGAGGCGGACGGCATCGCCAAGAGAGCGTCCAGGCGGCTGCCTCAAGAGCCTGGCGTCTTCGAGGAGCGACTCTTCAAGCCCTCAGCGGCACCGTCACTATCAAGCGCCGGGCGCAACCTGGAGGAGCTCCCCGGCCGCTGCCTCGGGAGCCCCGCCCACGGCCCAAATTTTAGGAGCGCTACCGCTTGGCATTGGAACCTCAGAGGGGTGCTGGATTACGGAGCTCAAGAGCTACCCGACTGGGGACCTCGCCGAGAAGGAGGAGGAGGCGGAGGCGTGTGGCGTGGCAAGCCACGGCCTCGTGCATCGAGGATGGGGAGCTTTACCGAGGCGGCCGAATGACGTGTCCCTA
Source organism: Aegilops bicornis (assembly GCA_021605145.1). Lineage (NCBI taxonomy): Eukaryota > Viridiplantae > Streptophyta > Magnoliopsida > Poales > Poaceae > Aegilops > Aegilops bicornis. Next base: position 439,438,188 of record CM038675.1, on the reverse strand, counting down.
CGCTGCATTCCTGCAGAGCAAGGGAAGGAATTTCGAAGACATACACGGCGGAGACTATGGGCACCACTCATCATCGCGGACCTCGTTGGCAAGGCGCAGCGGGGTTCATCGCCCACAAAGGTTGCTCGGCCGACGCGGTTGAGCTGGTAAAGGCTTGTGAGGCCTACCAATTTCATGCCAAGCAGATCCATCAGCCGGCGGGAGGTCTGCAAACTATACCCCTCTCATGGCCATTCACAGTTTGGGGGCTGGACATTACAGGCCCGTTCCTCGGGCGCCAGGGGGCTATCGCTACCTCTACGTCGCCATGGACAAATGCACCAAGTGGACTGAGGTGGAAGCTGTCCGCACCATCCCAGCAGGCTCGGCGGTCAAGTTCATCAGGGGCCTCGTGAGCCGGTTTGGGGTGCCTAACCTCATCATCACCGACAACGGTTCGCAGTTCACCAGTAATCTCTTCAAAACGTACTGTGCTAACCTTGGAACGCAGATATGCTACGCCTCGGTGGCGCACCCTCGGAGCAATGGCCAGGCCGAGAGAGCCAACGCGGAGGTCCTTAAGGGCCTCAAGACTAGGACCTTCAAGAAGAAGCTAGAGGCCTGCGGCAGGGGCTGGCACGATGAGCTCCAGTTTGTGCTGTGGTCCATCCGCACGACCGCGGCCAAGTCGACTCGCGAGACCCCCTTCTTCCTTGTCTATGGAGCAGAAGCTGTCCTCCCTCACGAGGTCAGGCATCGCTCCGCACGGGTCCTGGTGTTTGACGAGGCACAGCAGGACGCCATGCGGGGGACGGATCTCGTGCTGGGAGAGGAACATCGTCGAGAGGCCGTGCTGCGAGCCGCAAGGTATCAACAGGCGCTGCGGCGATACCACTGCCGCAACATCCGCCCCAGGACTTTGGAGGTAGGGGACCTTGTGCTCAGACGGGTCCTCTCCAGGGAAGGGTTGCATAAGCTCTCTCCCATGTGGGAGGGCCCGTTCAAAGTTGCTCATGTTTCCAGGCCCGGCTCTGCACGCTTGGAGACTCAGGAAGGGGCGCCCATCCCGAACGCGTGGAACATCCAGCACCTCCGGAAGTTCTACCCCTGAAAAAGGCCCAGAGCCTGTGAAGAAGGCAAATGCTTGTGAAGCTTATTTTTCTGAGAAAGGCCCAGAGCCTGTGAAGAAGGCAAACGCCTGTGAAGCTTCTTTTTCTGAGAAAGGCCCGGAGCCTGTGAAGAAGGCAAACGCCTATGAAGCTTATTTTTCCGAGAAAGGCCCGGAGCCTGTGAAGAAGGCCAACGCCTGTGAAGTTCATTTCCCCAAGAAAGGCCCGGAGCCTGTGAAGAAGGCCAATGCCTGTGAAGCTCGCCGCCCGTGACACTCTCACGTAATAATGAGTTGGGGCTGTACACGCCCCGGAGTCTCAGGAGCGCCGACCTCAGGCCCTGGGGCTCCCTCCCACGCCTAGTGGCAGCACTTAGCTCCGCGCTGGTGAGAAGACGTCGAAGACTAGATTAGGTGCCCGACGCTGCTTTTGCATTTGCTTTCTGTAGTTGGCTTGTTTATTCCCATTTGAAGCTTTATTGAAGTTGTTGTCGTCTTTGCCTCATGACTCTTTGCCATTTTGCTCTCCTGCCTCGATTTCTCTCGCGCAAGTCTCGCGAGGGAGCGGCGCGGGCACCCTCGCGAGTGTTTTCTGCCCTTATCGTTTGAGGTTTCCCTAGCCGGGTCCACTACGGGAGCACCCCTCCCAGTCCGTGCCCCACGGACACCGCGACGCGAACACATGACCTGGGTCGGTCGCCTCCACAACTGAGGCCGGAAGCTACCTCTCCTGACTAATCTTTGCAGGACATGAAGCGTTCGACGAGGGCTCGGCCTCGGGAAGCGAAGACCGCGACAGGTCCCCCTGAGCTAAGTAATTTCTACGCGCGGGCATGTGGCACAAAAGCATAATACAAAAATAGCGGAAACAGTACGATAATTAACAGCGGCAGTTCAAGCACGCCCCCGCGGGGCCCTACACTACTGTCTCTTTGCGCAGGAAAAGGAGAAGAACAAAATAGGCACGACTCGCTTGGCACCAACTCGCGGCGAAGGCTCGTACTACCTCCGGAGCTCAGTGCAGACTCTCTCTCGCTTCACCGGGCGCCACGGCGGCAGATCCGCTACCTCCTCCAGCGGCTGGCGGCACGGAGGCTGGTCGCGCCCTCACCGGAGGAGCTGTTGTCCGAAGGAGAGCCGCCGGCTCGACGAGCCCAGCGCCGCCGACCACGCGCGCGCTGTCATCTTCATCCCGATCATCGCCGGGGCTGGGTCCACGGCCGCGGTCGTCGTCCTCGGGGCAGCACCCAGACCGGCGACCGTCTTCCCCAAACATCCTCACGTAGAGGGTGGCATCGCCGCCGAACCTGAAGTGCAGGGTGCACCGCCGACTTAGGCCACGCGCGCGGGCAAACGTTTGCCAACCGCGGGTCAGGGCCACACTCCTGGCGGCGGAGACCTCCAGCTCAGGAGGCCCGCTGCAGCAAGAACCGCCGAAGCGAGGTCGCCCGGGGCACCGGCCGGAAATTCACCTAAAAGGAAGCGGGGAAGCTGGAGCCAGGTGCTGGCCGGCTCCACCGACCACACAACAAACTCCGGCAGCACCTCTGCCGAGTGGAAGCGCAACCTAGGAGGCCGCGCGATTGCAGCGCGTCCCCCATCGACAGCCTGGCGCCCGTCGCCACGCAGGAGATCGCCTCCACGGCCACGGGAAGCCGCTGCGGGAGCCACAGGATGCTTGCGAGGACGGCCTCGACCGCGCTTGGCCGGGGGAGAGTCAGGCTCTACCTGGCGGGCCTTTCCCTTCTCCGCAGCCGAGAACCTCTTCGACGGAGACATGGAGAAGAAGGAGAAGCAAGAAGAGATGGGCTGGAAGGGCTCGCGCTGTTCCGTACTTATAGCCGGAGGAGGCCAACCGTCGGCCTCCGCGATCGCAGGTAATCATGACCCATTTCTTCATGCAGGGACTTGTCAAGTCATGCGGTTGCCGAGGCACCATGGGGAAGTGGAGACGCCCACGACCAACCAATCGCCATGCGGTGCCCAAGGCCGCAGGCTGTTGGGGCCCGCGGCGCTTCGCACTTGCCCCTTCGCTTCTCTGCTAAGCCAAGTCCGGGCGCGCCTTGGGCCCGGGGGCTACTGTCGGCCTGTGGCCTGCGGCGTGGTTCAAGTGGGGGCCCAGCGTGGCCCAGCTTCATCAGCTCAAGCTCAAGACCCTCGCGAGGGGCCAAGCCTCGCGGGGTGGACGACAGGAACCTTCCTCAGGAGCAGCCTCGTCAGGCAGGCTCGCGAGGAGGCGGAGAGATCAAGGCAGGGTACCTCGCGAGGGTCCCCTGTGACGCAATCCATGATGATCGAGGCCAGGCGGGCGCCAGCCCGCGCAGTGTCCTTATTTCCCCTTTGGTGCAAAGGAGGCAAGCACAGGCCAAGGCATCAGGCAAAGGTTGCCGCTTCGGTGCAACAAGACCAAGACCAGCAGAACGGCAGGACGGCGTCATCGTCGAGCCCAGGACGGCGTCATCGTCAAAGCCTTTGGCAGCTGAAGACCAACTTTAGTCAGGATAAGTGTACTAGATGTTCCCCTTCAAAATGGCCAATTGTTGGCGCCCTTCCCGCTCATTATTTGGGACGAGGCCCAGGGCCTCCCTCTATAAATAGGACTAGCCACCACAAAGAGAGGGAGATCGAGATCACGCAGAGAGAGAAAGAGAGGCGACAGAACTCACCTAAGCAGTTCATCGCACCAGCTCAAGAACGGCCCCTCGCGAGGCTGTTCTTCCTTTGTACTATTCATCATCAGCACCCTGAGGCAATCCACCACACCACAAACTAGAGTAGGGTATTAAACCACAATGGCGGCCCGAACTAGTATAAACCTCATGTCCCTTGCGTTGTTCTTCGTTCCTAGTTGAGATCCATCGTAATCCATACACGCGCGAGCTGGTAGGGGAGAGATCTCCGCGCGCACCCCAGTGTTCGAACCTCAAGGGTCTACCGGAACCCGAAATCCAACACGCACGCTTCTGCCACAACATGAGGCATGGGCAAAGAGCAGAAGGGCGGTGTACATCTGCAGGCGACATCCAATAGCTCGGCGACGTGCACCAACAGCGCATCGTAGCCGCTCTTCGCCAACCTGCATCGTAGCATCTCCTTCACCATGATGAGCGTGGCCCGCATGTTTTCCTGCTCCCATCTGGTGTCCGGTGCCGTTGCCATAACGTAGCTTGAGGATCATGTGGCGGCGCGCGTGCGCCATGGCGCGAGGACGGAGGGCGCCGGTCCGCGCCGCCCGCACCCGGGGTTGTTGGACGGTGCGCGGGCCGCCTGGAGTGCGGAGTTGAGGTCTTCTTGAGCGGATAGTGGCGCCTGGGCGGGCCAGGCAGCCCAGTGGTCAGCATGTGTGCTCGGATCGTCGAACATCGGAACCACGGGGTGATGGCGGGTCGACCGATGGAAGAGAAAGCTTCGGCGCACCCCTACCTGGCGCGCCAAATGTCGGATTCTGGGTTCCGCAGACCCTTGAGAGGTTCGAACTCTGGGGTGTGCATGAAGGACTCTTTCTCCCTAGCCTTCCTACCCAATGATTCCACGGCCTAGCTCGATGAACCCAAAGAACACGAGACACCGAGGTTTATACTGGTTCGGGCCACCGTGTGGTGTAATACCCTACTACAGTGTGGTGGTGGATTGCCTCGAGGGCTGAGGATGAACTAGTACAGTGGGAGAACTGCCTTCGGAGGAGAGGTGTTCTTGAGCTCGATGAGCTGGTGGGTGTGAGGATGGAATGGATCCAATCCAAGATGAGTTGCTTCCTATGGTGGTGGCTAGTCCTATTTATAGAGGCCCTGGTCCTCTTCCCAAATGTAGGCGAGAACGGATCCCACAACGGCCAATTTTGAAGGGAGACAACGAGTACAAGCTATCCTGACGAAAGGTGGTCTTCGCCTGCTAAAGGCTCTGGGGGTGACGCTGCTTTGGGCTCCGCGATGACCTCCGTCCTGCCGTCCTGCTGGTCTTGGTCTCGTTGCGCCGATAAGGAAATCTTTGCCCGACGCCTCGGGACTCCTCGCCTACACTTGCCTCCTTGGCACAAAAGAGGAAACTGGTGCACTGCACCCGCTGGCGCCCACCTAGCCTTGGTCGTCACGGCTCACGTCACGTGAACCTCGTGAGGTGCCCCCTGCATAGATATCTCCGCTCCTCAGGAGCCAGCCTAGCGAGGCCGCCCCAGGGAGGTCTTGACATCATCCGCCTCGCGAGGCTTGGCCCCTCGCGAGGGTCTTGAGTTGTTGCTGCCAAAGCTGGGCCATACCGGGCCGTTGGTGGAGCCACGCCGTGGGCCGAAGGCAGGCAAGTCTTGGCACCCTCGTTCCCAGGATGCCGACACATACTCCCTCCTTCCATCTATATAGGGTCTAATACATTTTTTAAGACCGCCTTTGACTATTGACAAGATTAATAGTACATGACATGCACAATGTGAAAATTATATCATTGAAAGCTAATTTCACACACGAATTTAACGGTGAGCTTTGTGTAAGTTGCATGTCATATATTATTGCTCTAATATTTGGTCAAAGTTAGCCTCGAAAAACGCATTAGGCCCTATATAGAAGGAAGGAGGGAGTAGCTTTGAATAGCATTTGTATAGTAAAACGGGACAAGACTCTCTCTTTGTGTGGTGTGAATAGTTTTATTTTTTTCGTTTTTTTTCATTGAGGGAAGTGTGAATTGACTTGGTACGTACAAGTACAATATTACACATTGGGCTTGTCCCTAAAATTCAACCCGCGCCTTGTTATATCCCAAAAATTCAGATATCATGCTCCCAAAACTGGCGCCTTCACAATCCGCGCCTTGCTATCCCGAAATTACAACGCGCGCGAAAACTCCCTCCAGCTGCCAAATCCCAACACGCGAAATCCCCCTTCTAACCCTAAGCCGAAAGGGCCGCTAGTTAAATTCGGTGGGGGTACTTTTGTAACACACCCTACATTTTGGACAAGCGCGTCCCTAAGTCATGGTTCCCCCTCCCATCGCCTCCTTTTTGCCATTCGAAATCCCAGGCCGCCATAACCTATCCGCTTCGGTCGCGAAACCCCACCCTCCTCCATCCGCCACCTCACCGCTGCCCAGCCGGAGCCTCTTCCCTGAAAACTCGTCCACCACAACAGCTCGACGTCCCTCATCCACCTCCACAGATGAGGATCCGTCATCCATCTCGTCGTCCCGCCGGTTCAGCCGCCCCATCCTGCACGTCCAAGCAGCTGCTCCGATGATCGCCTCGTCTATTGTGGCTTCTCCATCCCCATAGTGTCGCCTTAACCTGCTCCACCGGAACCGCAGCATCCTCACCGACTCCTCGGACGAAGCCCAGGCCTACTCGGCGCCACCAAAGAGGTTGTACACTCATTGCATCACACCTTCTCCTTAACTCAACCTCCCGGCGCCGATGGTCCTCCATCCCGCATCCCCATGGAGCGGCTACCTCGAAGCCGCCGCCGCGGCCGACATCTCCACGACGGCTCTCCCCCAGTGCGAGGCCCCTTCGGTGGCGGCGTCCATACCAGCCGGATCTGCTGCTGCTGCTGCTCCGGCTCTCGCTCGCTCGCTTGCGCTGCTGCTGTTGCTGCTCTCCCCCTCGCTCGTGCTGCTGCTCTGCTCTGATTTAGCTACACTTCAGTCAACTGAATCAACTTTTGGGCCAGTCGATTTTCAGGGGGTGGGGGGCTCGCTGGAGTTAAGGAAGAAACACCCACAGCAGGGAGGGGGGCTCGCCAAAGAGGTACTCCACTATCTATCTTAGGGTTCTGGGTGGGGGCGGTGCTCGCCGGTGGTGGGGGGCGTGGTGGCGGGGTGGTGGCGTGGGGATCGCCGGAGAAAAAGCTTGGCGCTGGAGGGGGGCGAGACGGGCTGTCCGAGGTGGCGGCGGATCGGCGGTGGGGAGTTGTTTCAGGGCGACGGTGGGGAGTTGTTTCGGGGCGGCGAGGCGGCGTCGGACCGGCGGTGGGGAGTTGTTTCGGGGCGGCGAGGCGGCGAGGGGTTCGGCCGGTGGTGGCTGGCGGCTCAGGGGGTGCAGGTTGAAGATGAACTGCAGACTCTCCCTAAACTACATGTGAAGTGCTTCTCTGCTACCATTGCGTTCAGTTTCGACAGTAACATTCAGATTCCATAGTAAATTTCAGTATCGACAGTTAAGTTCAGAGTCAACAGTTTTTACCTCATCTATTGTAGTCAGGTGGTTTTTTGTGATGTAAATTTTATGCCTATAACTTTTTGTTAATGCATTTTACATCATATATTGGAGATGCTATTAGAATCCCACTTGAGATTAGCGATGTATGTCTTGTGCTGCTTCTGCCTTGATGTCTTACGGCTCACCGGAGCTGCTCCTACGACGGAACGATCCAGACTGTGAGCAGTGCCACGGGCGCCGCTCTGATTCCTCAGATCTTCCTCCACACCTCCGACAGCCACCTCTGCCTCAACTTCTTCAACGACCAACCCAATGATGTTGAGGTCGACACGGCTACGCAAAGAGGTTGTACACTTGTCGCATCACTTATTACTCTACATTCATGTCGATCCATTAGGGCTATTTTGGTTCAACGGAAAAACATAGCAATAGGAAATTTTCCTATGGCACTCTACTATTCAAGTATTCATGCATTTTGTTGAAAGGAATGGAGCAAAACATCCACCTAGACCTACTTTTCAAAATCCCATGCATGAAAACAAAACCAAGTGCATTAGTGGCAGAATAACATTCTAACTATACACGCTTTCATATGGTTTCACTTTATTTTGGCCATGTTTCTTTGCATTCCTCTGCTCCTCCAATTCATGTGAACCAAACATCCAAGTTGATAGAAATCTTGTGTTCACAAATGCTCTATTTCCAATGTGCATTCCTAACCTATTCCAGTGTTTTTCCTCCTATCCCTGTGTTTTTAGAATCATGCAAGCCAAATGAGCCCTTACAGAATTACTTCAGTTATAGGTAGGTGTTGAAGAAAACTTTGTGTGGTTTGTCCTGCTCCTGCCGCGACGTCGTCCACCTCACCTGAGCTGCTCCATCGAAAGAAGCATCCACCAAACCAGACATCACGACTCCTGACTGTCTTTCATGCCTCAGATCTCCTTCCTCGCCACGGCACCCACATAGCAACGGCATCACCATCATCGACTCAGCAGATGAACCTGAGGAGTACATATGTCCACAAGAGAGGTCACACTCTTTTGTTTCTGCTTATGTTATGCATTGCTTAATATTACCTGCTACTTTATTGTCCTATTCACCTCTTAGACTCCAAGTCAGGTCCAAAATTATGTTCAAACTTGAGTTCTAAATTAGTTGTGGGGCACATATCGAGGCAGCAATGAATAGTATCTACATCTAATATCTGGTTCAGCTAGGGTATGCCTATGTTGTTCATCTTGGGTGGGAAACAAATAGTAAAGCAATCATCATCTGTTTTTTATTAAATTAAAGCAATCATCAGCCTGCTATCATTATTTTTGGATCCATCCTCTGGTTGTTACCATTACTCTAGATTTACGCATGCTCTCCTTACATAATCTCACTATATTTTTTATATGCATGTACGATTATTGTACAGTCATGATGAACATGTAGAGAAAAAGAGAAGAGTTTTGTGCGGCAATACAATGTCATGCAGACATCGCTCCATGGTGGGTTCAGTGGCAAACTCCCCCCCCCCCCTCTCCAGATTGTAATCCAGAGGAATATATCTGTCCTGAGGCGGATTCAGACGTAGTTGACCACTCCTATTTACCCCCAAGGTGTTTTCTCTAACTTGGCATGATGATGTTAGTCATATCATGCATATGTTGCCTTGCAGTGCCTACTTTTGACATCATATATGTCATCTGCTTAGTTTAGACATGTTTTGTAATGCCACCTGTTTAGTTTCAATACCGTATATGGGAATTATGCAGTCTCATGTCTTTTAGCCAGCCATAATATATGTGAAATGTGCAATGCCATCCTGTTTAACTAGGCATCATATATTTGAATGATATCTTGCCCATCCTTTTCTTCATTACATTTCCATTTGTCGACAATGTTTGTACATTAAACTACTCTTCCTGTGAATCAGCCATTTGAGTGGGTGATGGAAAAATCTGGAGTGAAAACAAGGCCTTTAGAGCGCATTGCTACTGTCAAGAGCGAGATCTCTTCTTTGGGTCCCGATAGCTCCTCAGAGACAGATGACCACTCCTATTCCCCCACCGAGGTGTATGCTCTAACTTGGCATGGTTCTACTCCTCATATCATGCATATGGTGCCTTGCATTGCATAGTTTAGACATCATATACACAATATTCAACACCATCTTCTTAGTTTAGACATAATATATGTGAATGCCCTCTGCTTAGTATATAAATCACATATGTGAATTAAATCATGCGATCCTGATTACTTTGATAACATGTATGTGAATTATGTCATGCGATCCTGTTTAGTTAGTCATCATATCTTTGAATTATGTTATGCTATGCTATCCAGTTTAGATAGACATCATATATGTGAAATTATGTCATGCTATCCGTTTTAGTAAAACAATATACATGTCAACTATTTAATGCCCTCTTTTTTCCACACTATCTATTGCATCTATCTCTCATACAATGTATGTACATTCAACTATGTTTCATGTTTATCAGCCATTTGAATATGAGCGGGTGATGGCAGTATCTAGCGGAGTAAAAACACGGTCTTCAAATAAAACAATGCTACCTCTTGGTGGAGATAGCACCTCGGTTGTACATGCACGAGAACCAGCCCTACCACACATAACCCAGACTCTCGCAGATTTTACACCTACTGCGATGGACAGAGAACCAGCTTCACCCAATCTAACCCCAACCCTAGCAGATAGTAACCCAGTTCCTGAACACCATCTCCACCACAGAGCTCCCGAACAAGAGCAGTTAGTAAGGCAGCTCCAGTGCCCAAAGCGCCAGTACTACCACGGCAAACCCCAACTCCACCAGTTAGTACACCTATTCCTGTGGAGGAAGCACAACCATCCATTCATAGTTTAGCATCTATCGCATTTGATGTTGTTAAATCCTATGTGCATATCTTCCCATCATGGAAATATTATCACGAAGATGAAGGAAAATGCAGGTTGCAAGTGTTTGTCCAGGAGTTATGTGTAAGTAATGTTATTCATGGAAATTACTTTGCTTTGTCCCATACATTCTACCTCCATGATGGTTATAATACAGCAAAATTTCCCATTTTTCTCTATAGAGAAGGACCAATTTGGACACTAAGGATGAGGTAACCTATGCTAATACCTCTACTATCTTCAAGAATGCTTGGTGGTAGTATCAGAATTACCTGAAGAAAACGTACTTCACTGGCAAAGAAACTCATCAAATTCCCTTGCGTTCTCCTGAGACACATTCTTTGGACGATATTTGGGAACACCTTGTTCTTTACTGGTCCCGAACCAAGAATGTGGTAAGGTCTATGAGCTCATTTTATTTTAAGTATATATGCTTGCGTCTTACTGTACTCTGTTCATGTAGAACAAGTGCTTAAATATGAAGAACAACTGTTCTCATTTAAGATTCCATTGCTATCGTGCATACTGCTTTGCTCTTGTATCACTGTATTTACTCATACAAACTTATTTTTAAATTGAACGATCCAATGGAAACTCCAATGGCACAACAGGTATGTTTACGCATGTTTCTTTAATAGGTTTGCTCTTATAAATAGCTCTATTGATTTCAATTTCAATTGGGTATATAGTTGACTTCTCATGTCATGCACATTACTAGCATCATAACATGGCCAATAGTGTTGTTGTACATGTAGACCCATGGTACCCATCTGAAATCTTGTTGTGCCGTGTAGTTTCCCACGCTTTGTATTCTTTCAGTGCTGCTTTCTCTTGAACTGATATGATTTGAACCGTGTCTCTATTTTGATTTGGCAAGACAATGAAGTGACCATAGGACATAGATATATGTTTGTTTGATGCTTTTATAATGTACTACTTGGCAATAGAAGACTTGGTAGTTTAATCTTGTCCACCTTACTAATGAACTGGTTCATCGAAATGAGTTTCATATACTAGTACATGCTAAACCTGTTATGTGTCTGCTTGTTTCTTCTTTTAGAATGCTGACAGAATATTGGGGAAGAGTGCCTTATTAAGCAATGATAAAGGAAGTAATGCAGATAAGGTTCAGGATCGTGAGACATCCTTGTTGGTCTCCAACAAAGCTGATAAAACAGCTAAGTAAAACTATCATGAAGACAGTGAGGCAACCCCTAAGTCCTGTCTTGGTTTACTGTTCGAGTTACTGGCCACTACCGCTTGCACAAGCTATTCAAACTCACTGTCTGAATCAGTTCGGTTTCTTGAGTCTCAGCTACAAGCTGAAAGACATCGATCAGCTGTGCTGCGACAAGAAGCGAAAGGACTGCGGAAGTCCTGGAGCATTCGGATGCATACTTTACGGTGCAGCGACAAAGCGTTGCAGGATTTTAGCGCCAAACAGGACAAAGCTAATAAGCTTGCTAAGCTTATTGCCAGCTTGGTGGATACCCAGGATAATGTTTCTTGAGCTCTTGTGAAGTTGTTTCAGTTATGGACTTGTTTTGCTGCCACGTTTATTTGCACTGGTGGCCAATTTTGACGGCCAGTGTATGTAATATGCTGCTTTGTTCCCTATATTTGCACTGGTGGCCAACTTTGATGCCCAGTGGATGTAATATGTGTAATAGCTATAATAGGCTAGCGTTAGTTGCTTGCTTACTTATTTCCTTATTGTCTTGTTTAGTTATTTGCTTGTAGTCACTGCGGTTCTTTTTCTGCGTTTTTCTAGTGGCCACAATAACCTATTTTTGGTAACTAGGCCACAATAATCATGGCAACACAAGGACTGTTGTAACCATGGGCCTCCTGCGGGCCGTCAGATCAATGGGCCTTCTACGGGCCGTAGGATCCATGGACTTTCTACGGGCCGTATGATCCATGGGCCTTCTACGGGCCATAGGATCCATAGTTTTCTATGAGCCGTAGGATCCACAGGCCTTCTACGGGTGTATAATCATTTCGCCAAACATGGGTCGTACTATTTGTGGACCATAACGGGCCGTTAAAAGGCCGTATTTGATAATGCTATGAAAAAAGCCCAATGGGTTTACGGGCCACAAACGGGCTGAATGTAACCACGGGCTGAATTTGGCCCACAAACGGAACAGGCCAATAACGGACCGTAACTAACCGAATTCTAGATCCCAAGAATAAATGGGCCCTTAGAAGGCCGAAAGTTAACACGGGCTGGAAACGGCCGACGGAATAATGGGCCGTTAATGGGTATAAAGCGATACACTGTTCATTATGGGCCAGTTTCATCTCAGGCCTTTAATGGGCCGAGAGTTACAAAGGGCCTCATATGGGGCGAAAGAAATCATGGGCCATACATGGGCCGGAAGTTACAATGGGCTGGAATCATATTGAACGGCCCAGATGAAGCTACTGGGCTTAATTCCGATAGGCCGTAACGGGCCGGGAGTTAGCGGGTCATAAATGGGCTATATACGTACATGCCGTTAACAGGCTTGTCGTGGGCCAGCCCGTTACCTTTTGACCATGTCAAACGGGCCGGCCTTTTCAATGGAATGGGCCTCTATTGGCCTGTGCCACATGTCGATGTATCATAGGCGCCTCCTATCCAATGAGTGGATGACATCTGTCCCACCGGTGAGCCAACACGTGTTCCCTTTGGCCAATGAGAATTTTACACGAGGAAAATCCCCATTGGTCCGGGCTGTTAATGGGTTATCAGATCCAAAACCAGACCTGATAGCTTAACGGCGACCTGTTACGGTGGCTGCCATGTGTCGGTCACCCTTGACGAAAGCACTTCTATGACGCGTGATTTATCATCATGCACTACTGCAGGATGCTGCTAACGCGACACTACGATCAGAGACCCTTCGACGAAACTGTGTGCGGTGCCATAATCGCAAACGGTGGTGTAAAAAACCCGTCAAAAAAGGTGCAAAATGTTTGCGATGGAGGATGCATCAAACACGGTTCAGATTTTAGTTGCGTGTGTGATTCAGGGCATACGATCCAGTTCAATTAACCGTTTTTTATGAGGAGGAACAAAAAAACGGGCAGCGAGATGAAGGTGTGTGTGATGTACAGCATACGGTTCACTCGGATGAACTGTTTGTGATTAGGCAACACAAAAGAAACAGCCAGCCAGAAGAAGGTGTGTGTGATATACGACATGCGGTTCACTCGGACGAACTGTTTGCGTTCACACAGGAGAACAGAAACAGTTCAACTTAACAAGACGTGTGTGTTGTGCGATGGGATTGCATACAAAACAACAACAACATATATATAGACACACACACACACACACTTTTAAGGACATGCTTGCATAGCCAAATTAAACATCCACTTACATAGGTGGCTACTACAACCATGGCACTTACACACACCAAAGTAAACTATTACATGCATAATTACATAGGTGGCTACTACACACATGACATTTCCACACACCAATAAAGTAAACTATATATTACATGCATTATTAACTAGCATAAAGGATCATCTGATCATCATCTACTTCTTGTGACGCTTGCTCTGCTTGTGGCTCGATCCGGGCTCGTCGATTTGGGTAACGAGGCACTTCCTCATGTCAATGATCCGCCTGTGCATCTCGTAGCATGTGTACATGCTCTTGCCCGCAAATCTGAGGTGAGGTTCATCCAGTTGCCGCATCCAGGCCCTGTCCCAGAATAGGGGGCTTGTTCTCTGGGCATCCTGCTTCATCTTTTCGTAGTAGGGGTCGATGATGGCCAAGGCGAGTTCGACCAAGGAGTCCTTCTTCGTGCTGTCCCAGACCCTGTAGTGGTCATGGATTTAGACAAGGTTCTTGCAAGCCAAGCCCATAATACTGAGCTCTTTTACATCGTCTTTGGTTTCCACCATGGCGAACTTGTAGTCGGTGCTGTTGACAAACCTGTTGAAACGGTCGCAAGGCTCTGTGGCCATGCAGTAGGGGTAGATGAGGACATGATGGCGCACACACAACTGGGCGACGGCAACCTTCTGATCTATGCCGGGATGACCGGCGGTGTACTGGAGGTCGATGCCGACCACCTTGTACTTGTTTCCCGCAAGCAACTGATCATCGCTGTTGATGTAGTCTTCCACCATGGTCAGGTCGATGGTGTACACCACCGAGAGATCCGTATCCCTCGTGTGGGTCTCCACTCTATGCTCGCCGAACTCCATTGGAGCACCGCTGGACATCCCCTCTCTATGTGTCGTCGTGGGTGTGCTTGTTGTGTTGTGGGGCGTGATCGAAAGGTTGAAGAGACTAAGGTTATACTGGTCACGGGAATTAAAGGGGAAGCCGGACGACTAGGAATATTGTCAGGCCCTGATGGCAGTTCTAATTTGCAGTGCATAACTCCAGCATGCCGCACGTAACTGCATCGCGTGGCAATGCCTGCGGCGCAACCGCATGCATACGGGGGGGGGGGGGGGCGACGTGATCGTGCGCACGCCCAACCGTTGGCAGAGTGCGCGCGAAGGGACGCGAGCAGAGAGCTCCTCGGTCGCCTCAACGGAGAGCAACCATACATATATGCATATAGCAGTTGAATATGCAAGGAAAAGCTGTCCACAAGCCAAGCGTGCCAACGGACGCGAGCAGAGCGTGCCAACGGATGCTAGCAGAGCGTGCCAACGGACGCTAGCAGAGCGCGCCGCAGCGCCTAACAGTGAGCATAGTGCGCTGCGGTGCCTAATGGCGGGATAGACCTTCATTCAAGCCAATCAAAATAAGACTGGGACGGACATGTCTGTATTGAGCAAAGGGGTCGCGCATGTCTATATTGACTGGAACGAGAATGCAATAGCAAAATAAGAATTAAGGCCACGATGAAGCAATCGCAGTGGTAGTTACAGGGGGAAAGAAGAAAGATGCATCCATCAACGTATGACCTCCTCCTCCTCAACTCAGTGCGCCGACTGGGCCACCGACCGGCGGCTAAGGAGCGGCGGCTTGTGTGGCGAGGTCAAGGTGCTTCTCAACTAAGGCATCCAAGGCTTCCATCCGGCTGAAGAAGGCTAATGTCGTAGCGTCCTCACTGGCCTTGTAGATACCTATGTACACGATTCGCTCGTACACATGGATGTGTAGGTCGATGGTTTCTTGCAGGGTGAGGCGCCTCACGGCGAGCGCGACCTCCAGGTGGACATTCTTCGTGGCGTCGGCGGGTAATCGCAGGGCCACCAGTTCTTCAAAGTGGTTCCGACCATGGAGGTCGATTACGGTGGCAGGCAATGACGAGCCCGGGCGTGCGGCCTGGAGGAGTACGGTGATGTCGTCCGGGAGCTTCTTGATGAAGGTGAACCTGTTGGTGGTGCGAACGATCATCTGGTCCAACTGAGAGTCGTAGCTGGCGTCCACGGCGGCCATCCACTAGCCGGTCAACAACACCGTATGGAGACGATCCACGGTGCCATGCCGCAGGCCGGCGTCGTGGACCATCTGGCACAGCCGCTGGCTGCTCGCACGCATCGCTGCCATGGGTCTAGAGTGGGCACTTTTGCGCTTATTAGTGTAGGTGCTTAGGCAAATGCTTAGGTGCATACGATGTGGTAGATGCATTGGAATGGAGGGGCGCCTTTATATGAGTGCAAACTGCGTTGCATTCACATCGTGCTGCCTCTTTTCCCTGTCCTCCCATTACTTCCCTCATGCATTCACACGATGCTAATTGAAGGAGGATGAATCATTGGCCGTTCAACATTTCAGGAACCGCTCCCTCGTTTGCATTAAAGCCGTATCGGGAACTGCGCCGCTCGCTGTCAAATCGAATAGTACTGCACCGCCCGCTAGTGATTTTTAGCTTCATATTTTGACAAATCGCAGTGTTACAAGGTTGGCAAATGGCAATGTTACTAGATCAACAAATGTCAATCTTTCTAGTTTGACAAATGGCAACATACCCAATATGGCAGATGCAAGTCGCACCAAATTGTTTGTAAGTGGTTCACACAGGTCATCCAAAAGAACCGTTTGTGTTCAAGCGATGCACAAATCCTGCTCTCACTTTGCATACGGGTGTTCTATCTGAACCATCATGCTTGTTGTGAGAAGCATATACCCAAACCTGCCCCAAATGGGACAAAAACTTTACAACTGCATGTTGATGCCCCTCCATGATAGCATGCCAAGTTTCATGAATTTCAGACGAGTTTTGGATTTACTAGAATTTAAAAACCAGGTATCTCAATGTTTGCGGCCGAGTGATGGTGGCTGGGTGTTTGACATTCATTCCCATTTCTTGCATGGGACCTAAGCATGCACCCAAGGAAAAAGATTTGATTTTTCAACCAATTTATATGCATTGGAGCATGTGCATGTAGTTCAAATTTGAATTATGCACATAAATGTATTGAAAACTCACTTAATGCATAAAAATGTCCAAACGAACCCCAAAAATCACAAAAAATAACACAACACTCATGTTGTTCTATGTTGACACGAGAAAAAAATTGACAACAATAAGAGGCAATGGATATCGTTTCGCCCCCAAAGTTGGGGCGTTCCCTACCGAAACCATCATGCTTGTTGCGAGAAGCTCTGGTTTGTGAGAAGCATATACCGAAACTTGCCCCAAATGGGACAAAAACGTTACCACGGCATGTTGATGTCGCTCCATGATAGCATGCCAAGTTTCATGAATTTCAGACGAGTTTTGGATTTACTAGAATTTAAAAACCAGATACCTCAATGTTTGCGACCGAGTGATGGTGGCAGCGTGTTTCACATTCATTCCCATTTCTTGCATGGGACCTAAGCATGCACCCAAGGACCAAAAATTTGAGTTTTCAACCAATTTATATGCACCGGAGCATGTTCATGTAGTTCAAATTTGAATTATGCACATAAATGCATTGAAAACTCACGTAATGCATAAAAATGTCCAAACAAAACCCGAAAAATCACAAAAAATAACACAACACTCCGGTTGTTCTATGTTGACACGAGAAAAAATTTGAAAGCAATAAGAGGCAATGGATATCGTTTCGCCCCCAAAGTTGGGGCATTCCCTACCGAAACCATCATGCTTGTCGTGAGAAGCTATGGTTTGTGAGAAGCATAAACCCAAACCTGCCCCAAATGGGAAAAGAACTTTACATAGCATGTTGGTGCCGCTCCATGATAGCATGCCAAGTTTCATGAATTTCAGATGAGTTTTGGATTAGAATTTGAAAACCAGGTATATCAATGTTTGCGGCCGAGTGACGGTGGCACGGTGCTTGACATTCATTCCCATTTATTGCATGGGACCTAAGCATGCACCCAAGGACCAAAGATTTGATTTTTCAACCAATTTATATGCACCGGAGGATGTGCATGTAGTTCAAATTTGAATTATGCACATAAATACATTGAAAACTCACTTAATTTATAAAAATGTCCAAACAAACCCCTGAAAAATCACAAAAAATAACACAACACTCCTGTTATTCTATGTTGACACGAGAAAAAAATTGAAAGCAATAAGAGGCAGTGGATATAATTTCGCCCCCAAGGTTGGGGCGTTCCCTACCGAAACCATCATGCTTGTTGTGAGAAGCTATGGTTTGTGAGAAGCATATACCCAGACCTGCCCCAAATGGGACAAAAACTTTACCACGACATGTTGATGCCACTCCATGATAGCATGCCAAGTTTCATGAATTTCAAACGAGTTTTGGATTTACTAGAATTTAAAGACCAGGTATCTCAATGTTTGCGGCCGAGTGACGGTGCTGGTGCTTGACATTCATTCCCATTTCTTGCATGGGACCTAAGAATGCACCCACGGACAAAAGATTTGATTTCTCAACCAATTTATATGCACCGGAGCATGTGCATGTAGTTCAAATTTGAATTATGCACATAAATGCATTGAAAACTCACTTAATGTATAAAAATGTCCAAATGTCACAAAAAATAACACAACACTCCTGTTTTTCTATGTTGACACGAGAAAAAATTTGAAAGCAATAAGAGGCAATGGATATCGTTTCGCCCCCAAAGTTGGGGCGTTCCCTACCGAAACCATCATGCTTGTTGTGAGAAGCTATGGTTTGTGAGAAGCATATCCGAAAACCTACCCCAAAGGGGACAAAAAGTTTACCACGCCATGTTGATGCCGCTCCATGATAGCATGCCAAGTTTCATGAATTTCAGACAAGTTTTGGATTTACTAGAATTTAAAAACCAGGTATCTTAGTATTTGCGGCCGAGTGACGGTGGCAGGGTGCTTGACATTCATTCCCATTTCTTACATGGGACCTAAGCATGCACCCAAGGACAAAAGATTTGATTTTCAACCAATTTATATGCACCAGAGCACGTGCATGTAGTTCAAATATGAATTATGCACATAAATGCATTGAAAACTCACTTAATGCATAAAAATGTCCGAACGAACCCTGAAAAATCACAAAATATAACACAACACTCCTATTGTTCTATGTTGACACGAGAAAAAATTTGAAAGCAATTAGAGGCAATGGATATTTTTTCGTCCCCAAAGTTGGGGCGTTCCCTACCGAAACCATTATGCTTGTTGTGCGAAGCTCTGGTTTGTGAGAAGCATATACCCAAACCTGCCCCAAATGGGACAAAAACTTTACCACGCCATGTTGATGCCGCTCCATGATAGCATGCCAAGTTTCATGAATTTTAGACGAGTTTTGGATTTACTAGAATTTAAAAACCAGGTATCTCAATGTTTGCGCCCGAGTGACGGTGGCACGGTGTTTGACATTCATTCCCATTTCTTGCATGTGACCTAAGCATGCACCCAAGGACAAAAATTTGATTTTTCAACCAATTTATATGCACTGGAGCGTGTGCATGTAGTTCAAATTTGAATTATGCACATAAATGCATTGAAAACTCACTTGATGCATAAAAATGTCCAAACAAACCCTGAATAATTCCAATTCTTTTATGATCACTGCAGATAAAAGGTCTAGCAATTCAACCACCATCCATGGCCGCTGTGACCCCATTATGTAATTCAAATCAAGACGCAAAATCAAGTAGATCCCACACAGTTTATTATAACCAACCGTGTGAGATGCAGCACAAAATATCTTCGGACCGTGTCTGAATAAGGGACCGTGTCTGATGACACTTTGCGCGCCAGTTTTTTGGCTGAAGCGATTCCAAATTTTCGGCTTCCGCGGAAATATCTACCTCCCCGCCCCCTCCCCCTTACCAAAAGCCATATTCCCCCCTTTCCGCCTTCCTTTCCAAGCTGAAACCTTCACTCCTTTCTTGCAGCGCCGCCGCATCCTCGCCGGTGACCCTCCTTCACGCAGCTCGGCCTCGCCTATCCAGGCAGGTAATCCACATCCGACCCCCATCCTCCTCCTCCTTCCACATCCCACATGCCCCGACCGCCGGCGCGAGCGCGACACCTTCCACCCAAATCACCGACCCCTCCACCAAATAAGCGCCGGCCTAAGCCATGGTGCATGCAGTATAGCCAGGACCTCAAGGAGCATTTGGCAGCGGAGAAGCAAATCGCGGCCGCATGCGCGGATGAGGTTGCGATGGCTGCCATTCGTGCCAACCCCCAGATCTTGGAGGATCACCTCGCCGTCGAGGCCACCGTTGACGCCCTGCGCGCCGATGCCGCGACGCGGTTGGCTGCTTTAAACGACAGTTCGTGGAGTTTTCTCGAGGCCACCGTTAGTGCCTTTGACGAAGACTACGAGGTGTTTTCTCAGTGTTCACGTGCTTACCTCATCTCGAGAGCCAGCAGGTTGGTGCCCGGAGCGGCTCAGGCAACTCACTACTACAACGAGGGCACCCACGATGCGGAGGCCTCGCCCTCTTCCATGTCCAAGGAGCCAATCGTCATTGATATCTCCGACAATGAGGAGTAGTCTTGTCTTATTAGCTCACTATAAGGACCCATGTTCAGTTTGCTAGCTACTGCCTTTCCTTAACAAATTATAGTGAATTGTGCTATCTACTTTTACCATGCAGTCTTCTGCTATATTTTATATGTTCTATATTTTGTGCAATGTGGTGTCTAATTAACTGCTTGGTTCAATTCTTCAAATGTGATGTTCAACTCTTCAGGGTGCAATACTTCCAAGTCGTTAAGCATGCTTGGTTTGGTTAACTATCTGGTCTTCTATTAGGAGTATGTTATATTGTTCAATTGGTGTTTAGTTAACTGCTTGGTTCATTTGTTGTGGCTTGGTTCACTTGTTGTGGTGTTTAGTTAACTGCTTGGTTCAATTCTGCAATGCGATGTTCAATTGTTGTGGTTGCATTACATTATTGTATACCATGTGAGGATTAAATCGAATTTGGCTGTACTAAATACATGAGAAACAAATATAATTGCTATATTTCCAAGTTGTTAAGCATGCTTGGTTTGGTTAAGCTGTCGATCTTCTATTAGGAGTATGTTATATTGTGCAATGTGGTGCTCAGTTAATGTTTGGTTCATTTGTTGTGGTGTTTAGTTAACTGCTTGGTTCAATTATGCAATGAGATGTTCAATTGTTGTGGCTGCATTCTCTTATCGTATACCATGTGAGGAATAAATCGAATTTGATGTACTAAATACATGATAAACAAATACAATTTCTATATTTCCAAGTTGTTAAGCATGCTTGGTTTGGTTAAATGTCCGATCTTCTATTAGGAGTATGTTATATTGTGCAATGTGGTGCCCAGTTAACATTTGGTTCATTTGTTGTGGTGTTTAGTTAACTGCTTGGTTCAATTCTGCAATGCGATGTTCAATTGCTGTGGCCGCATTCCCTTATTGTATACCATGTGAGGAATAAATCGAATTTGGCTGCACTTAATACATGAGAACATATACAAGTGCTATATTTCCTAGTTCTTAATCATGCTTGGTTTGGATAAATGGGTTTTCCATGTGGGTTGAATTAATCGATGAATACGCAATGTGCTTATTTTTCATCAACATATTTCTTGATAGCATGCGAACCCTTACTTAACGTGATGACTAACTACCTTATATGTGTTGCAGGGAAACAATGGGAAGCACTAAGGTTTACAAGATGGTACTAACTATTATACCTTGCCTTTTTTTATTCCTTTGCCCCGTTTCCAATATAGAGAAGATATTTATGCACATCCTTGTTTTCAGGGTTCACTGATGATTACCTCTCAAACAACCTCTGTGGTCAGGGGGCGAGGAAAGTTTTCATACAACACCCACAGTTCAATATTGAAGTGTTCCTGAAGAGGTTGAAGGATGGACGGTCAATCATCCACAGGCACTGGCCTAAAGTTGCAAAGACCTTCAACATGAATGAAGGCTCAATATCTGCCTTCCGCTTCAGCAGTTTTCCAAGTGAGATGCATCTCTCTAGTCCTTATGGACGGCGACAGCGGTCTTAACTTGGTTTATCAAGACACTGTTTGTAAAATGGGTATTGACCCGTCAAGAATCAAGCCTAGTAACACCACCTCTAAAGGAGTGATACTCGGCGTCAAGGCCCATTGCACGGGTTCGACTTGATCTTCGACATTGTCTCCTTCCACAATGGTTATCACGCACTGCTCTGACGGACCGCCTTCGCCCGCTTCAATGCAGTCCTACACTACGCTTACTTAAAGCTCAAGATGCCCGGACCGCGTGGCGTTATCATAGTCAATGGAAACATCAAGTGCTCCCTCCGTACTGAGAAGCATACCGCGGTTCTTGCGGCTGAAGTGCAGAGCGGCCTCATCAAGCCGAACACTTCATCGGCCATCAAGCCCCCGGACACTGTTAAACGAGTCTGGCCTACCCTACAGAATGACAGCTTGGTGAATCCAGAGCTGGACTAGCAGTCCCGCCTCTGTCAATAGCCTCATCTAACCGTGACATATGTACCGCGTGTGCATAACTACGCACTTAAAATACCTTGGGCAACGACGAAGGGATATTGAGGACGAGGTTCATAGTGCGGCTCGACCCTATTTGGACCTTAACCTTTTTCCCCTTCCTTTTTTCCCGCTCATATTACAGGTTCATAAAAACCTAATCACTTTACGGTCGTACAAGGCCTCTCAAAGGATCTTGCACCAAGGCAAAAGCGGCGCAGACGTGTGGCAGGGTGTCTAGGGGGTCTTCAAGACTACCTTTTCTTTTTTAGGCCCTGTATACAGCTTTCCCTTGTTTACAAATTCTCAGCATGTAAAATACCCTTGTTGTTTTTGGCATTATCTGTAATAGCACGTTTTGACGTATCAATCAGATTATAATGGAAACAGTTTTTCACCAACCCCTATTTGGTATTGGTTTATTTCATAAATCTGTATTCCCACTTTTGCATCAGATTGCCATATATACTTTGGTACGGCTTAAACGGCAGGGGCTCTATTCGGCCACATATATTTTCAAAAAGTCCAAACACTTCTAGAGTATACTTCAGCGTCCCGAACATTGCATTATATGCATCAGCTCCGAATATTGTCTTTGGTCAATAGTTGGGTTGCCCGGCTCCTGTGATTACTACCTTATGTTTCACTTGTTCGGCTAGGGTAGTAAAGGGAGAACTACTGCGATTGTGTTTCCGGTTTGTCCGGTCAAACATCTCAGTAGAGAAAGCTGAAAACTAACTGTCATCATATGGCGATAGCTGGTCGGTGATTTGGCGACTTGCTATAAATATCTTGCGATTTCTTTCATACTATACGAAGGACTGGCCTTCGTCCAGTTACGCGCCTAAGGCATCCCAGTTCGGATAGCTGCATATGCACCAGGGGCTAGTACTTAGTCCCACCATCAAACTCCTATGGCTAAGTGAATGTGATAAAGCCGCATAGTCTGATTGCGTGGTTCGCCGCGCATACACTCCGTTACGAACCAAGACGTTGGGTCAAGTGTGGTCGTGCGCTATTTCGAACACCCCGTTAGGATCGACGTGGGATCTGAAGCCGACGACTGGCAAACTCTCAGAATTAAAAAACAGACGCACGGGAGGGAAATAATTTCAGATAAAAGCATACATATATTACAGGCCTTGGTTCATAACACAGTCTGGATAAAACATATTACATTCACTCAAACATGATATCCTTTGAGCATTGCACTACAAAATGACACATCCGTGACATTTTGGGCCGAACAAATTTTTTTTCTGTCATACTTATGACACTTCTATGACGATAATTGTGACAAAACCCGGTATCATCATAGATGTGGTGGGGTCCTACTTCTATGACAAAAAATCATGACAGAAAATGGGCTTTTCGTCCTAGGCGGGCCAGAGACGCGGCTGCATGACATTCCTTGGGCCGTCCATGACGGAAAAAACCGTGGTAGAAGCGAGGGCGAGGAAAATATCGGGGTGTTCCCGATTACGGTGGGTGGTCAGGGCCGAGCGATGCGTGTTTCTCGTTACTGCGCTTGCAGCGTGGAGTGCGGCGTTGGGCTCTAATCGAACCCGGCGAGGCATTGGGCTCTAATCGAACCCGGCGATTGCTGCGAACTCTGGCGTTCGAATCCGAAGCGATCGATCGATGGCTGTTAGCTGAACCCGATCGGCGATTCGCCCGCTTCTTCATGGCGAAGCCGGTCGATGCTGCCTCTGGATGAATAGTGAGCGTTGATGGGGGGGGGGGGGTTGGATGAACAGTTCCCGGTGGGGGTGGATGAACAGGACTCCCTGGTGTTGCCTCTGGATGAACAGTGAGCATTGCTGGGGGTTTTGGATGAACAGTTCCCGGTGGGGGTGGATGAACAGGACCCCGATCGATCGAGCTGGTTGGAGCTGGATGAACAGGACCCCGTGGAGGACTGGATAAACAGTACCACCCCGTGGAGGGTAGGATGAACAATAGACGATGGAGGGCTGGATGAACAGTAGCGCGTTGAGGGGTGGTTGAACAGGAGCCCGTGGAGAGGGCTGGTTGAACAATAGCCAGTGGAGTAGCATGCGGTGGAGGCTAGATGAACAGGAGCCCGTGGATGAACAGTCGCAGGTGGAGGCTGGAGGAGGTAGACGGTGGATAAACAGTAGCCCGTGGAGGCTGGAGGGGGTCGACGGTGGAGATGAACAGTATCCCGTGGAGTCCCGTTTTGCGGTACGCCACACCCCTCCCGATGAACAGGACCCCCGTTTCGACCGTAGCGCTCCAACACAAGTTCGTTTCCTCCGTTTTGCGGTACGCCACACCCCTCCCGATCAACAGGACCCCCATTTCGACCGTAGGAGGTCCGTTTCCTCCGTTTTGCGATATGCGAGACCCCTCCCGATGAACAAGATCCCATTTCGAATGTGGCCGGTCGAACACAAGGCCGTTTCCTCCGTTCTGCGGTACGCCAGGCCTCGTTTCCATCGGCTGTTCCGTCCAGGCCCTCCCGATGAACACGACGACGCATTCCATTCCGACCCAGCCGGTTGGCTCCCCATGAACACGATGACGCAGTTTCTCCGTTCCGACCCAGCCATGTACACGAGCCCTGGCCGTGCATTGCGCAGCAGTAGGCGTTCGAGACCCTACACGTATGTACGTACGTGGCCGTATTTTCTTTCTTGCACACTGGCCGATGTACGTACGTGTACATGCTACGTACGCGCCTCTACTACGACACGTGCACGCCTCTACATCGACCAGTATGTACGTACACGTTTGCGACCAGAATGACAATGCTATGTATGCTTCGACCAGGTGGGTCTGGTATCGAGCACTTCCTTACTGCGAAGATGTAGCTGGTGGGTCCCAGCAGTCAGGGGGGCGAATCGTCTTTTTTTACCCGGACGCACTTCCCTCCGTGCGAAGATGTAGCTGGTAGGTCCCAGCAGTCAGGGGGGAAACGTTTTTTCGCCAAATACGGTTGCCCGTCGGGTGGGTCCCAGGTGTCAGGTGGAGGAATAATTATTTTGCACGAAATAATGAGGCACTTCCTTGTGGCCGCCGCGGACCCAGCTGTCAGCCTCTCCACGTACAGTACTCTTCCGATGGAAGTTGTTCCTTGACCACGTTGACCACGCCGCGCAAAGAGCACCAGGGCGGTGGACGAGGCGAGGCCTAGGAAGGCGATGACGCGGAGCCGGGGAAGACGCGGCAGTGGAAGCTGTCGGCGTTCTTGGAACGGGGGTCCCCAGACTTGCCTGCCTGCGGCGTGGCTCAAGTGGTGGCCTAGTACGGCCCATCTTCATCAACACAAGACTCAAGACCCTCGCGAGGGGCCAAGCCTCGCGGGGCGGATGATGCAAGGCTTCCTTAGGGACAGCCTCGCCAGGCAGGCTTGCGAGGAGGCAGAGAGATCAAGGCAGGGTACCTCGCAAGGTGCTCGTGACACAAGCCATGACGATCAAGGCCAGGCGGGCTCCGGCCTGCGCAGTGTCCTTGTTTCCTCTTTGGTGCAAAGGGGGCAAGCACAGACGCGGAGTACCGAGGCATCGGGCAAAGGCTGCCATTTTGGTGCAACGAGACCAAGACCAGCGGAGCGGTAGGATGGAGGTCACCGTGGAGCCCAAGATGGCGTCGTCGCTAGTGCTTTTTGCAGCCGAAGACCAACTTTAGTCAGGATAAGTTGTACTAGATGTTCCCCTTCGAAATGGCCGTTGTTGGCGCCCTTCCCGCTCAATATTTGGGGAGAGGCCCAGGGCCTCTATAAATAGAGCTAGCCACCACGGTAGATGGAGAGAGACTTTGGAAGCCTGGCCAGAGAGAAAGAGGCGATCGAACTCACCCAAGTAGTTCATCGCATCAGCTCAAGAACACCTCTCGCGAGGCTGTTCTTCCCTTGTACTCTTCATCATCAGCCCCCGAGGCAATCCACCACACCACACACTGGAGTAGGGTATTACACCACAACGGTGGCCCGAACCAGTATAAATCTCGTGTCCCTTGTGTTGTTCATCGTTCCCAGCTTAGATCTCACGAGGCGATCGGACGTAGATCGGTAGGGGAGATATCTTCGTGCGCACCCCAGTGTTCAAACCTTAAGGGTCTGCCAGAACCCAACATCCGACATTTGGCGCGCCAGGTAGGGGTGCGCCAGAATCTTTCTTCCGCTGTTCACGTTCGATCTTCCGTCGTGTCCATGGCGGACGCTCGCCGGGCTCGCGCCGAGCGTAGGGCTGCTCTCGCCGCCCGCGTCGCCCTTCGGGGAACGAGCAGCATTCCTCGTCTCTGCATCCATCAGTGCGGCGGGAAGGCCGCACCGCCACCCCGTCGCTGACTCCAGCTGGTTCATCGTCCCACGCCCGTCGCGCCCCCACGGACGCGCACGCCGCGCTGCTCCTGGCGCGTGAGCTCCTGCACTACCGCCCCGTCGACGACCTCTACGAGGACTGGCTCGCCCGCATCACCGAGCTCGTCAGCGCCACAGGGGGCTCTCCTATACCGTCCCTCTCGCTGCCTCACCCTCCATCCTGTGTAGGAGGCGTGGATCAGGAGGTGCCTCCGCCACCTCCTACCCAAGAAGGCGCCCTGGCTCCAAGGTGCGCGGCCCCAGGATGAGACCCACCGCGTCCGGCGCCTGCGCAGCAAGAAAGGAGCTGCCAAGAGATCCCTCGTCCCCAAGACGGTGCCCGTGATGCTCCCAAAGACAGCAAGGCCGTGGACTGTGATCCCTCGCACTGCACGCCAAGACCCCGCTGCTCCAAGCGGGCGGCGCGCTGGAATCCCTGTGAGCAAGCCCAAGATCAGCTAAGGGCTCCGGTGGCACCGCAGTTGCCGCGCCTTCACCTCGAAGGCTGCAGAAGGTCACCGCCGAGCAAGTTCAAGCCTGACCTGCCTCCCCGCTACGACGGCACTGCAGATGCCGCGGAGTTCCTACAGCTCTATGAGTTGGGCATCGAAGCCGCCAATGGGGACGAAAAGGTCATGGCGAACTGGTTTCCCATGGCGCTAAAGGACGGTCCCCGCACCTGGCTCCTGAACCTGGCTCCTGGCACGATCTCCTCCTGGGAGGAGATGCGCACCCGCTTCATCGCCAACTTCCACGGCACTCGCGACCGTCCGCCGGCCGCGGGTGACCTGCGCCACATCAAGCAGCAACCTGGAGAGACCTTGCAGAAGTACATCCAGTGCTTCAACAACGCTCGCCTCAAGATCCCCAAGGTGACTGAGGAGGCCATTATTTTCGGCGTTCTCTGATGGCGTTCGCGACGTCAAGATGAAGGAGGAGCTGGCAATCCATGAAGATCTGTGCACGTCTCTGGAGTTGTTCAACCTGGCGACCAAGTGCGCAAGGGCTGAAGAAGGGCGCCTCTCCCTTCTCGAGCTCCCAGCGGCGGATCCAGAAGAGAAGAAAGCCAAGGCCAAGGATGTGAAGAGCAAGGGAGCGGCTGTACTCGCAGTGCAGCCGGACACCAAGCGCGGCAGGGATTAGCCGGAGTCGTCCAAGGGCAGTCGGTACTGCGTGTACCACGATCTCCACACTCACAACACCAACGAATGCCAAGAACTCAGGGCCGTGCGAGAAGGCCGCGTCGGTCGACGCCCCGAGCGCAACGATCGGGCTATGGCCGAGGCGGATCAAGAGGTGGAGGGTGATGGGACGACCGTGGCCCTCGCCAAGGGTGGCGTGACCGACCTCGCGAGGACCGCTGACAGGACCAGCCTCGCGAGGGAGCCTGGAGAGATCAGCCTCGCGAGGACCGCCCGCAAGGCAATGTCGGCCTTCCTCCTTTGCCACCACCACCAAGAAGGAATGAAGTCCATCATCAAGACGAGGGGGCTGGGGGCTTCCAAGAGCCACGTGCAATCGCTTGCATCCTGGGCGGTGCTCAGGCCCCAGCCTCGCAGCGCATCTTCAAGTAGTTTGCTCGCGAAGTGAATGTAGTCCTCCCCAAGCTTGATGCCACGCGCCCTCTCAGGTGGTCTGCGTGCGCCATCACGTTCAGCTCAGCAGATCAGCTCAAGTGCGCGGCGACGGCCGGTGTCCTCCCAATGCTATGTTCCCCAGTCATCAGCAACGTGCAGTTCACCAGGACCCTCATCGACGGCGGCGCTTGACTCAACGTCCTGTCCGTCGAGACGTTTAACAATCTCCAAGTACGATATGATCAACTTCAGCCAACCAAGCCTTTCTCAGGAGTCACTGATGGTTCCACTGTCCCGATAGGGCAGGTCCGCCTTCCTGTCACCTTTGGACAGCGCAGCAACTACCGCACCGAGCTCATTCACTTTGACGTCGCTCACATTCGCCTGCCATACAATGCCATCCTCGGGTATCCGGGCCTGGCCAAGTTCATGGCAGTGACCCACCATGGGTACAACGTCCTCAAGATGCCAGGAAGCGGTGGGGTCATCACGGTCCCCTGTCACTACAAGAAATATGACAAATAGTGACCTTACATCGGTGACCACGAAGAATTGGTCATAGATCTATGACCATTTGAGACCAATTGGTCAAAAGCTGTTCGGGGCTCCAAACCCTAAACCATTGCGACCATTTTGGTCGAAGGTCGTAATTTCCTTACACGAAATGGTCATAAAGCAAAGCAGTCTTTGGTCCGCTGCCTTATTTCTAGTTGTTAACGACCAATATAGATGGTCATAACCTTGTAGATTGTGGTGGGTTGTGATGACTAGGCGCCACCTCATCGCTTTTGCCTATGTGTCATGTCCATGTGGCAGTTTTTGCCCTAGGTTGTGAAGCAACCTATATTTCTATCATTCCCAAAATTCCCAAAAAATCTCATAAATTCTTTGGGTCATATCTTCGCCAAATATGTAAAAACCTTCCTTGCCTAGTTCAAAAATAATTAAAAACATTCATTTTCCTATTCTGCTCGTAACAACAGTTTGTGAAGGAAGTACCACTTTGGCATGTCCAAATAGTATCCATTATCTACAGTGCTTTCCCTAGCCCAAATAAACATCCTCCACCAAATGCCAGCTCAATCCATTCAATATTTTGAGACAAGCTTCAACATTCGGAGTTATGTCAGGTTTGGTACTTTGCAAAGCAAGAACCACCTATGCTCCTCCTTTTGAGCTGAAAATTTGTGAAGACAGTCTTCTTAGTAATCGATCATCCTCAGCCAAAACTCACGCCCATTAGCCATGTACATTTCCCATACCGCTAATCAAACACTTGGTCGCTAATTCATGATTGAGCATCGATCGGTCTCCTCGTGAGAATCTTATGTTGTCATTTTCTTCCTAGCACCTACCTGGGGAGTGCCCAACCCACTAGACATGCCTAGGCTGCCCAGAACACATGGCAACGCCACGGTCACGCGGTGCCCATGCGGTGGGCATGCGAGTTTACGCGCTCTAGAGTTGGGGGCCTCGGCCACCGCCCAAACCTCGACGTATCGCCACCAAACCATGTATTTATGATTAAATAGGTACTTATGTAACTAGAAATTATTTTTGGAAAAAATAAATAGTAAACTATGAGGCAGCTGCAGTTCAAATTTGACCGCTTGAAATTTGAATCGTGGAATTTGTCTTTTTCACCAGAGGTGGATCAAAACTTTGACACCCAACCATTTTGTCAATTGTGCATTAAATATGGCCTAGTATTTTAGAAAATTGATTTGGTCCAATTTTGCAACAAATATATGGTAGGTCCTTCACAAAAAAACTCATTTCAGGCACTCGAAAAATGGAAAATGGTTTTTCCGTGCAAAGAAAATGAAAACTCCCTTAGGCAACAGTGTTTGGAATTCCAATATGCACCCTTGTGCACAATATGAGATCATTTGAACAAAACTATGCCAAGAATGTGGCCATAACAAACTCCCTGAGGCAACATTGTTTGGAATTCCAATATGCACCCTTGTGCACAATATGAGATCATTTGAACAAACTATGCCATGAATATGGCCATAAGATTGATCATTTGGCTTGAAAGCCATTGATCTCCACACGTCATAGCTCGTTTCTGAGAACACTTTTTTAAAAAAATTGTTGTATTACAAGTTTATTATTTTTCCTAGGAACTTGGCCACATATAATGACACAATGCGAAGGTTTCCCATTTTTTTGTTTTTTTTTGAATTTTTTATACCTGTTTCAAAATGCGGTCAAAACGGAGGGAATGACTGTTCCTTGCTAGTGGTTGAATCTTGGAATTTTTTTTGGTGTTTCTCTGATTAAATAGATACTTATGTACCTAGAAATGATTTTTGGAAAAAATAGAGAGCAAACTACGAGGCAGCTGCAGTTCAAATTTGACCCGCTTCCAACTGAATCGGCAAGAATTTGTCTTTTTCACCAGAGGTGGATAAAAACTTTTTACACCCAACCATTTGGTCAATTGTGCATTAAATATGGCCTAGTATTTTAGAAAAATGATTTGGTCCAATTTTGCAACAATTATTTGGGAGGTCCTTGACAAAAAAACCTCCTTTTGGGCACTCAAAAAATGGAAAATGGTTCTTTTGTCCAAAGAAAAAGAAAACTTCCTTAGGCAACATTGTTTGCCATTCCAATATGCACCCTTGTGCACAATATGAGATCATTTGAACAAACTATGCCATGAATATGGCCATAATATTGATCATTTGGCTTGAAAGCCATGAATCTTCACGCATGATAGCTCATTTCTGAGAACACTTTTTTAAAATAATTGCCGTATTACAAGTTTATTATTTTTCCTCGAAACTTAGCCACATATAATGACACAATGCGAAGGTTTCCCAATTTTTTGATTTTTTTTGAATTTTGTATGCCCGTTTCAAAATGCGGTCAAAACGGCGAGAATGACCGTTCCTAGCTAGTGGTTGAAGCTTGGAATTTTTTTGGTGTTTCTCTGATTAAATAGATACTTATGTAGCTAGAAATGATTTTTGGAAAAAATAAAGAGCAAACTATAAGGTATCTACAGTTCAAATTTGACCCGCTTCCAACTGAATCAGCGGGAATTTGTCTTTTTCACGAGAGGTGGATCAAAAGTTTTTACACCTAACCATTTGGTCAAATGTGCATTAAATATGGCCTAGTATTTTAGGAAAATGATTTGGTACAATTTTGCAAGAAACATATGGTAGGTCCTTCACAAAAAAACACATTTTGGTCACTCAGAAAATGAAAAATGGTTCTTTTGAGCAAAGAAAATGAAAACCTCCCAAATCAACATTGTTTGTCATGCCTAAGTACACACATGTACAAAATATTGGTTTATTTGAACTAACTATAAGAGGTTAAATGTTTGCCTGAATAAGAGGGTACAAACTATAAGAGAAAAAACAAAAAAATGCTTAATTCTCATTGGTGGAACCAAATGGCATGGATCATGACATGGCAAACATCTGTCCATCCATCCATCCATCCGTCCGTCCGTCCATCCACCCTCCGCTCTCGGCTAACCCTAGCGCTCGCAGATCCCTCCCCTCGCCGCCACCCGCCCCTCCCCTCGCAAATCCATCCTTTCCCTCCCTCCTTCCCCTCCGGCAAGATCGCCATGCTCTGCTACTCCCTCCTTCCCCTCCGGCAAGATCCCACATCCATCGATCCATCCTCAACCGGAACCCCTCTCCCGATGCCAGATCCAATCCTCCTCCCTTCCTCCTCGCCCCGGCTCCCTACTCCCCTCCCCTTCCAGATCGCCGCCACCACCTCCCTCCTCCCTCGCCCCGGTTCCCTGCTCCGCCGAGGCCGCCGCTGGGAGATCCGACTTCGCTGACGGGAATGAGGCCGGATCCGCCATGCCCGAGCGCTCCATCCTCGTCGACAGGGACGACTACATCCTGGCCTCGGCGCTTCCGGCAGCCGCCCCCGACCCCAAATCTCCCGCCGCCGGCGGTCTCCGTCCCTCTCTTTCTCACCCAAGGCTGCAGATCAAGCCTCCTTGCGGCCAGATTCGCCAGCCTTGGGGGAGACGGAGAGTGGGATGGGAGGGACTCCACCACCACACCGTCGTCAGTCTCCCTCCGTCCGTCCGTGCGGGTGGTTGGTTGGGGCCAGCGCCAGCACCTCCACCATGGAGACGGAGATAGAGCCCTTCTCCCCAACTACCATGCAGCGCAGCGGCAGATGACCCCTCCCCGATGGCTGGCTAGGGTTTCGGTCGCCTCCCACACCGGGCGCGCCCGACGAGTCTGCAACATCTCCGACGACGCCCATGGTACTCACGCCCTCCTCCCCTATCCTTCTCATCTTCTTCTCCCCTCCCCTCCCCTACCCTCCCCTTCCCTCATCCTATTTTTCTGGATCTGTCCATCTGATTCCTGCGCTTGGTTTGTGCAGCAGGCCATCACCATGGAAGCTGCTACCTGCGGTTGTGACCTGTGATTGATGGAGGAGGAGCACCATGGCGGGTGTGAGTGCAGGTGCAGCCCATTGCCATGGAAGCACGGCCCGCACTCTCTTCATGTTTCTTCATCTCAGTCAACCCATTATTTCTCCTCCGCTATGCTACCATACTATGGTTTGCTGCTGCCAAACCTGTGAGTTAGTTGGTAGCTGCTGCAACTAGTAGTACTCTGTTATTTAAATGCTTGCTGCTGCCTTTTCTCTGTAGACTCATTTAGGAGCTGCGGGCGGGGGACATGGAGAAGCAGAGTCGGCCGCTGGCGGGGGACATGGGCAACGACCAGATCGTCGTCCTCTCCAAGCAAAGGGGATAACTCAACTAGGTATGTAGCTAACTCAACTTGACCCTGCTGTTGTTATGATTTCTGTGTAGAAGCATGTTAAGAGACTTGGCTGTATTCATGGAGGTGCTTAAATATGTTCTGTTTGGCCTTAGGGCATGACTAAGGCATGCCATATGTTCTGTTTTGAAGTCACTTGCAAATAATCTAACCGTATCAGCTGCTTCAGTAATTATATCATTACTGCCTTGTTTTGAGACTTGCACAAAATTACTTGATGGCCAATATTTCAACACAAAACGCTGAATCAGGATGTGAAGTGATTTTATGGGTTTTAGTGGTAGAACCTATTTAAAGTAAACTATTATACTCCACTATAGTTCTGAATCAGCTGCCTTGCATCTGCTGTTGTTCTGAATTCTCTGAACAAGTATAAGAAACATGACTAGGGGGGAAACTGATATCTGAACAAACTTGCATAACAAAAAAAAGTATGTGGAAGCTTCGTGATGTGCAAGGAAAACTAAATTTATGCTGCGCACTAGAAATGATTATAATTTGAGCGATTCTAGTGCAAACCAATAGTTGTAGATACACGTTCTTGTTGCTGTGAGATCCCATTAGCGGTGAGATCGATTTGTATCATCTAGTGTCGCTTTATTTTTTATGCCACTAGATCTCCTTGTTCCCAGATTTGGTGGTAGACAACGCTTAGTTTGTAGGCTGTGGGGCATTTGATTGCTTGCTGGCTGAAAGTGGAGCATTAGTAGTAATACTGCATTGCTATATTCCTCTGTGATAAATCTGTTCTCTGATGCTTTCGGGAGATTTCGAGCGTTCCTGAAATGAGCTGTATGTTAGTGTGTTGGATCTCATAGAAATATGTTGTGCTGATCCACTGTAGCAGCTCTGGGTATCTGTGGTATTCTTGTGACCCAATGCTGCAAACTTTAAAAACTGCATAATAAGTGCTTGTTCATGTTTGGTTTTCTCTAAACTTTTTTTGTATGATTGAGGGCAAATTTACTTGGTTGTTTTCTCTAAACTGTGCTTGGAACATTCATTTTCATGATCTAAAATTGCCTTCCTGTGATGATGCAGTGCCAGCTTTGTGCTCGCTTCTCAAGGAGCTCCATGTTGAAGAAGATTGAAGAGCACCAGGGTTAACACCAGGGCAGCTTGTAGAGCTTGTAGAGCTTGTAGAGCTTGTATATGTATAGAGCTTGTAAATGTATCACGTGTAGAGGTTGTAGAACTTGTATATGTTAGAGCTTATTATGTGTAGAGCTTGTAAAGTATATGTTATTTGTATAATAGGAGCTCTGTACTGAATCTGGCTGATAATATTTGGAGTATTATGTGTGTGTTTTGTTTGTGCCAATTTAAATACTGGTTATTTATTTACTGTTAAATTGAAATATGAAGAATATGAACTTGCTGGCTGGGATCCACGTACCTGAACCTGAAATCTGGGACCCATTTGATTAGTGGGCCTTTTTTATATTACAAAAAAACTAAAACTTTCTAGCAGAAAAGGCCACGGCCCCAAAATGAGAAGGCTTAATTGTTGGGCTTGGCCCATCTACCTAGCCAAAATTAATATGAGAAAAAAACACAAATAGGCCGAATTGTTGGGCTAGGCCCATGTAGAAAATTGAATTGGACCAGGCTGAATCTTGTGCCACATCAGCTTGCCACGCTGGATGCCTACGTGGCCTGGGGAGGTTGCTAGTGACCAAAACGCCACAGTGGACATATTTTGGTCATAAACGTCTTCGACCATTCCAGAAGAAAGGTCGCTATAGTCCGTTTACGACCGCCAGCTTTTGACCTTCTCTTTTTGGTCACAAAAAGGTCGCAAAATGAAAAATGATGACCTTTCAGTGACCAATAGTGGTGGTCACAAGTTGACATATTTCTTGTAGTGTGTGAAGAGAAGGATGCGGTGTGCTCCCTCGAGCGCGCCTTCCAGGCCGCGTCGATCGAGGACCCAGACAGCAAGAGTGGAAACCTCCTTGGAGCAGCTCCCAAGAAGAAGAAGGCATCACCTGGCTCAAGGCCTCAGGAGGCAGGCGCCTCCGGAGGCGCCGCGTCTGGACATGCGCCCATCCAAGGGGTGCCACCCTCCATCGCATAGGAAGGCGTGCCCGGTGCCCTCCTCGGGCAGGGCTCGAGGGCTCTCTCCTGGGGAGCCACCGACTTTGCCAAGGTCACGAGGGAGGCACTTGGGCACAACTTGGAGGCGTGCTTCGCGGCACGCTTCCCTCAGGAAGGCGTGAGGAAAGAAGGACCCAACCCTCAGGAGTTCATCACCAAGGCCGTCCAGGATGTGGAGGAATCATGAGTCATGCGCGGCAACCACCGTCTGCCCGGCGTAGCTCCAAATTCAGGTGAGGATGGCGGGCTGCGCGTCTGCATCGACCAACCATGGCTCAATCGAGTCGCTTCTCAGGAGTGCTTATGGCCTTCGTGCGTGGTGCGTTGTGCGGGCCCGCCGCACAACTTCGTTTGCATGCCCTTCGGCTTGCCGAACGCGACTGCAGCCCACCAGCGCCTGGTGAGGAGCATTCTGGAAGCTCAGGTGGCCAAGCATCGCACCTTCCCGGAAGAGATGGAGATGGACCTCAACGGGCCGACCGGACCTCCTGAGCCTCCCGAGGCTCGGAGTCCCGAGGGCTCGTGAGGATCAGCTCCTTCACCCTGCATCATCAGCTACTCCGACACTCGCCCTGCCACAGCATCAGGTGGCTTCTTTTCAGTTTTCGTTTCAGCTGGGAGCGCTCTCAGGGCTGCATCATTCCCAGGTCGCGTGGGTCCGTCCCTGTGGCATGTATCCGTTTTGCCTATATCTTCTGTTTATCTTGTTGGGGGCGCCCCTCGGGCCGCATCATCCCCAAGCTGCTCGGGCCTGACCCAGTGGTGTTTGCTTTCTCCGCATCTATCTAGGTTGATTTGCTTCTTCATGCTTAACCTGTTCATGATTATCGCTCGCCGCCCAACACGGGCCTATTTCTCCTCATGCGAACCGCTTGCACGTTAAAAGGGGGGGGGGCGCCTGAGCATCGCGACTCATGGGCTCTTACTGGCTCTCCAGCCCTCACCCCCTGGCCTTGACCCATGGCATCGCGACCTGTTATACCAGCGGCGGCTGAGCTTGCTCGAGGGCCGGACACGAGGACGAGAGCATTTGCATTTTAACCACCTTGCAGGAACATACCATCCACAAAGGCCCAGAGCCAGGCGCAACCCGCCTCGAGGTAGGGCCTCGTGAGTCCCGCGCTGGCTCACGGGTGCCCAGATACACCTCTCCTAGCCCTACCGTGCCGGCCACGTGTCAGGGCGGGGCTGTACACGCCCCGGGGGCTCCTCCCGGAGGGGAGCTCCCACGCACTGCTGGAAGCACCATGCTCTGTGACCGGCTGACGACACTGCCTAGGAGCGGCTATGCCCGTACACATATGGAAGCACTATGCTCCGCGCTGGTGATAAACAACTGAGGGCAGCCCATGGCTGTGTCAACCTCAGGGAGCCCAGAGCTCAGTGTCTGGCACCATCGCAAAGCCTCCCCTCGGGAGTGCCGCGCGAGGGGGCTGGACACAGGGGCTGCACCCGGGCCACGCCCGAGCACATGCCACCCAGCCAGGTCCCTGGGACCTGGTCGTCGCGCGCCCCTCCCCGAGCGGAGCCAAGGTATGAAGACTCGTTTGAGCGTCAAGGGGGACTCCTGAGCATCGCGACTCAGGAGCCTAACTGGTCACGTAGCCCCTCACTCCTTAGTTCCGAAAGGCTAACGGCGGTTGAGGTATGCGCGGGGACGGGCCCTGCCGACGTAGAACAACAAAAATCCTCTCCTCCATCCCCTCCCTATTTGTTGTTTGAACGTCAAGGGGGACTCCTGAGCATCACGACTCAGGAGCCTAACTTTCCACGTAGCCCCTCACTCCTTAGTTCCGTCCTGGTGATCCGGCCGGGGCTGACGGCGGCTGAGGTATGCGCGGGGTCGAGCCCTACCGACGCAGAACACAAGCAAATAGGAAGGAAATTGCAAAATCTAGCAAATCTAGAAGCAAACGTTATAGACCATAAATTGTTCGCACAATACCAGACACAAATTTAAACGCCTCCACGAGGCACCGTGCATGTT
The DNA here is from genome assembly GCA_021605145.1 of Aegilops bicornis. Classification (NCBI taxonomy): domain Eukaryota; kingdom Viridiplantae; phylum Streptophyta; class Magnoliopsida; order Poales; family Poaceae; genus Aegilops; species Aegilops bicornis. The sequence continues at coordinate 439,401,443 of CM038675.1, read as the reverse complement.
GCAGAAATCAAAGCAGGAAAAAGGCTGCGAGAAGATCAACCCTGAGCCGCGCCACCGCTCGTGGTGGAGTTGCGCTTGGCAGCCCCACCTCCTGGAGCTGCAGGGCCGGTACCGCCTCACTTGGGCGCGGTGTTGAAGGCGCGGAACTTCGACAGCAAGGCCTCCGCTCGACCCTTGACGGCTTCAGCAGCAGCAGCGGAGTGCTTGGCGTCCACGGGCTCCAGCAGATCATCAAGGTTGGCGTCGGGGTTGTGAAGGTAGACGTGGATGAGGATCCACGTCAGCGCTGCGGAAGAGAGGACACGAGCCTCGACTTCAGCCATGGGGCCGATGCCGATCACGACCTCCTCAAGCGCCTCGACGAGGAAGGGAACCAGCTTAGCGGGGCCTTCCTTGGCTCCGGCCAGTGGCTTCTCCAAGCCCCCGTCGTAGAGCGTTCTCAGCGCTACGCGGGCCCTCTCCTCGTAGAGCGCGAAGGTCGTGCGGTCTTCGGCCAAGATCTTTGCCCCAGCATCCAGCTCGACCCTCTCCGCCTTCAGCGCCCGCTCCAGCGTCTTCAGCTGGTCGCGATCGGCTGACAGTTTGGCGTCACGCTCCTTGACAACAGCCTCCCGAGCTTTCATCTCCTCCTCCTCCTTCACCTCGCGATCGCGAATCTCCTTGGAGAGCTCATCGTGCAGCCCTTGCAATTCGCCCTCCAGCGTCTTGCAATGGCCCTTGGCAGCGGAAGCGTCCTTCGCGCCTTGTCGCGAGCGGCCATGGCCTGGGAGGTGGCTTGCTTCCCCTCCACGGAAGACGTCACAGCCTGGCTCAGCGCCGCTCGGACGGAGGCGTCAGAACTAGCCCAGCTGGAGACCAACTCCAGGCGCCCGGCCACCAGGCGGGGATCCGCGCTCCAAAGATCCTCCCGCAGCCGGTTCAGTTCGTCGGCAGCGCGGTCCAAGGCGGCAGAGGAAGCAGAGGAGACGGGAGCCGGTAGAGTAGGAGGAGAAGACGGCAGCGTAATCACAACCTAGGAGGCGGGGACCTCCAGAGTCTTGGCAACTTCGGCACCAGTGTCAAGCACGGGCGCCTCCAGAGTCAACGGGGCCACGGGGGCTGACCCCTCGCGCGGAGCATTCCTGCTGACCTCGCGAGGATGATTGGGCGGGGGACGCGGCCACGGCTGACGAGCCAGTTTCAGGCGGGGTCGCCGCGCCTCCCTTCAGCCTCTTCGCAGCAGGCAGCAGCCTACCCAGTAGAAGACGTCAGATCCGGATAGCAAAAGACAGGGGCGAGGCGAAGTTCGGATACTTACTTGTTGACCGCCGCGGGATCCCATGGACTCCGGCCAAACTTGAAGCCTGAAAGCCTCTTGTTGGGCTCAGCCTCGGGAGGCCCAGTCGCAGGCAAAGGCACGCTAGAAGGGCTGGAGCTGAATTTGGCCGATGCGGGGGGAGGGGTAGACCCTTGGAGGATCAGCCCGGACCTGTCCTTCCTCGGGATCAGGGGCGCGTCCTCTCCCTCTCGCCTGGTTCCGGCCTCGTAGTCGCAGGCAAGGAGCGGAGGCCCCTGGACCTACGCCAGGGGGAGGTCTCCCCCGTCCCCTCGAAGGTCGCCTCCGAGTCACGCTCCTCGTCCTCCTCACCATCTCCCTCGTCTTCTCCGCTGGATTCACCGGAGGACAGGTTCACCATCGCCGTCGCCGCCTGACCCTCAGGATCCTCTGCCGGCACAGGCCGACCCCGTCAAAGGTGGGCATGGCGTCCACCACCAGCTCCCAGTCATCACGGAGGAACAAAGGGACCGGAGCATTCGTCGGGCCTGCCACTTCCTCTCCAACCAAGCAGCGCAGGGCCGCGGTCAGATCCTCGTCGCTTAGGGCGTCCAAGCTCAGGCGAAGGACGGGCGCGGGGCCGAGTGCGCTTGAAGAGGGGCCACCCGGTGCGACAGAAACTCCCTCAGGAGCGAGGCCCCGGTCAGCTTCACCGCCCTCAGACTGCCCGGCCTTAGGTCGGCGTTCATCTTCTCCAACACCCGCTTCGCCCACCTGTCATCCAGCTTCGCGCGGGACCACGCCTCAACGGCCTCAGGCTGCTTCGTCGGCAGCTCCAGCAGGGGGTTGTGACACCCCGCATTCACCATGACCCACTTGCTCCGGAAGCCCTCGGCCCTCTTCCCAGCCTTCGAGATGGCGTTGGACTTGGAGTATGCGACAAAACTCGCGCACGCCGAGATATTGCTGCCGGAGACCCATAGGGAGAAGAAGTGGCGCAGCAAGGCCACAGAGGGCGCCACCCCGACGTGCGCCTCACAGTAGTAGGCGAAGATCGACAAGAGGAGGATGGAGTTTGGGTGGATATGCAAAGCATGCAACCGGTACTGGCGAAGGACGACAAGGAAGAACTCAGAAAAGGGAGGAACCAGACCAACGAGGACGGCGTTCGTGAAGAAGGGATAGAAGGTGCTCCCCTTTTCCTCCGGCTGGGCGGAGCCAAGATGGAGCGCAGTCTCCCCCATCTCATTGACCTGCGATGCTGCCATCCGGCGCGTGAGGGCGAGATTCTTCTCCGTCACATTGGGAGAGACCAGGGCCGGCGAGTACCAGGCCGATGCAGCCCCAGCCAGAGTCTTGCGGGGGGCCATAGTTCGCTGGAGGAGAAGGAATGCGGCAGATCTGGAGATTTTGGAGGCAGGAAGGTGAAGAGCAAGAAAGGGGATCTGGAGCAAGGAGAACATGGGTAATGAGGTGAGGCTAACCCAGAGCCAGCCTTTTGTCAGTCGAGCAGTTGTCGAGGCAGCGTGGGGAAGCGGAGAAGCACACGTCCAATCAACCGCCACGCGGCGCCCAAGGCCGCAGGCTGATGGGGCCCACGGCGCTCCGCACTTGCCCCTTCGCTTCTCCGCTAAGCCAAGTCTGAGCGCGCCTTGGGCCCGGGGCTACTTGCCGGTGTTCAGGGAACGGGGTCCCAGACTTGCACACTGCGGCTGCGGCGTGGCTCAAGTGGTGGCCTAGTACGCCCATCTTCATCAACACAAGACTCAAGACCCTCGCGAGGGGCCAGCCTCATGAGGGCGGACGCAAGGCTTCCTCATGGACGGCCTCGCCAGTGTGCTCACGAGGAGGCGGAGAGATCAAGGCAGGTACCTCGCGAGGTGCTCGTGACGCAAGCCATGACGATCGAGGCCAGGCGGGCACCGGCCTGCGCAGTGTCCTTGTTTCCTCTTTGGTGCAAAGGGGGCAAGCACAGACGCGGAGTACCGAGGCATCAGGCAAAGGTTGCCATTTCGGTGCGACAAGACCAAGACCAGCAGAGCGGCAGGATGGAGGTCACCGTGGATCCCAAGAAGGCGTCATCGCCAGTGCTTTTGGCAGCCGAAGACCAACTTTAGTCAGGATAACTTGTACTAGATGTTCCCCTTCGAACTGGCCGTTGTTGGCGCTCTTCCCGCTCAATATTTGGGGAGAGGCCCAGGGCCTCTATAAATAGAGCTAGCCACCACGGTAGATGGAGAGAGACTTTGGAAGCCTGGCCAGAGAGAGAGAGGCGATCGAACTCACCCAAGCAGTTCATCGCATCAGCCCAAGAACACCTCTCGCGAGGCTGTTCTTCCCTTGTACTCTTCATCATCAGCCCCCGAGGCAATCCACCACACCACATACTGGAGTAGGGTATTACACCACAATGGTGGCCCGAACCAGTATAAATCTCATGTCCCTTGTGTTGTTCATCGTTCCCAGCTTAGATCTCACGAGGCGATCGGACGTAGATCGGTAGTGGAGAGATCTTCGTGCACACCCCAGTGTTCGAACCTTAAGGGTCTGCCGGAACCCAACATCCGACAGAAGCCCGCACAGAGAGGAGTACGAGGGTTCACTAGTTCGGCTGCGGTGTGAGGCACCGTCGCCACAGGGCCTGGCCAGCAGTGGGAATAATAGGGGGTAGTGAGGCCTCTGCGGCAGCACAGCCGGCCACGGGAGGCAGGAGCATGCGGCACGACCGGTGCTGCTTTGGGCGGCTGGAGCAAGAAGACCAGAGGTTGAAGAAGCACTACGACCGTTGGATGGACATCGTACGGTCAGTGGAGCTAGAATCGTTCATATTGACTAAGTTGACAAAGCACTCCGCCCCCCTCAACTTAGTAGGCCCACAAGTCCGCCTCCCACCAAGGTGGGTCCCAACTAGTAGGGGGAGTATTCATTTTTTGTGCATAATAAGGAGGCACCTCCGGTGGGTCCGAAATGACAATGGGGGAACATTTTTTCGCGAAATATGTTGGCTCCGTCCTGGGTCCCAAAGCAGGTGGGAAACATTTTTTGCCAAATACGGTGGGCCCGTCCAAAGGGTCCCTGTTGTCGTGGAGGAATAATTATTTTCCACATAATAAGGAGGCACTTCCTTGCGGCTGCCGTGGACCCACTGCCGTCACCTCTCCACAGATAGTACTCTTCCGATGGAAGTCGTTCCTTGACCACGTTGACCACGCCGCGCCGAGAGCACCAGGGCGGTGGCCGACGGCGAGGCCTAGGAAGAGGATGACGCGGAGCGGGGGAAGACGCGGCAGTGGATGCCCACACGGAGAGGAGTACGAGGGTTCACTGGTTCGCTGTGGTGTGAGGCTACCGTCGCCACAGAATAACAGGGGGTGTGGGTGAGTAGAGGGATGGCCTGGCCAGCGGTGGGAGTAGTAGGGGGCGGTGAGGCCTCTTCCGCATCGCAGCCAGCCACGGGAGGCAGGAGCTCGACGCACGACCGGCGCTGGTTTGTGTGGCTGGAGCAAGAAGACCAGAGGTTGAAGAAGCACTCCGGCCGTTGGATGGACATCGTACGGTCACTGGAGCTAGAATCGTTCATATTGACTAAGTTGACAAAGCCCTCCGTCCCCGTCAACTTAGTAGGCCCACAAGTCAGCCTGCCACTATACTGGGTCCCACCTAGCAGGGGGAGTATTCATTTTTTTAGCGTAATAAGGAGGCACTTCCTTGCGTGGAAAGATATAGCTGGTGGGTCCAAGCTGTCAGCGGTGGTAACGTTTTTTTCGTGAAATACAGAGGCCCTTTCGGTGGGTCTGATAACCCACAAGTATAGGGGATTGCAACAGTTCACGAGGGTAGAGTATTCAACCCAAATTTATTGATTCGACACAAGGGGAGCCAAAGAATATTCTCAAGTATTAGCAACTGAGTTGTCAATTCAGCCACACCTGGATAACTTAATATCTGCAGCAAAGTATTTAGTAGCAAATTAGTATGATAGTAGTGGTAACGGTAACAAAAGTAACAGTAGCAGAAGTAATATTTTTGGTGTTTTATAGTGATTGTAACAATAGAAATGGAAAAGTAAATAAGCGAAGAACAATATGTGAAAAGCTCGTAGGCATTGGATCGGTGATGGAGAATTATCTTTGGATGCGGTTCATCATGTATGATCATAACATAGGGTGACACAAAACTAGCTCCAATTCATCAATGTAATGTAGGCATGTATTCCGAATATAGTCATACATGCTTATGGAAAAGAACTTGCATGACATCTTTTGTCCTACCCTCCCGTGGCAGCGAGGTCCTAATGGAAACTAAGGGATATTAAGGCCTCCTTTTAATAGAGTATCGGAACAAAGCATTAACACATAGTGAATACATGAACTCCTCAAACTATGGTCATCACCGGGAGTGGTCCCGATTATTGTCACTTCGGGGTTGCCGGATCATAACACATAGAAGGTTACTATAGACTTGCAAGATAGGATCAAGAACACACATATATTCATGAAAGCATAATAGGTTCAGATCTGAAAAATCATGGCACTCCGGCCCTAGTAACAAGCATTAAGCATAGCAAAGTCATAGCAACATCAATCTCAGAACATAGTGGATACTAGGGATCAAACCCTAACAAAACTAAGTCGATTACATGATAGATCTCATCCAACCCATCACCGTCCAGCAAGCCTACGATGGAATTACTCACGTACGGCAAAGGAGCATCATGAAATTGGTGATGGAGGATGGTTGATGATGACGATGGCATTTAATCCCCTCTCCGGAGCCCCGAACGGACTCCAGATCAGCCCTCCAGAGAGGTTTTAGGGCTTGGCGGCGGCTCCGTATGGTAAAACGCGATGAATTCTTCTCTCTGATTGTTTTCTCCCCGAAAGCAAATATATAGCGTTGGAGTTGAGGTCGGTGGAGCTCCAGGGGGCCCACGAGGTAAGGGGGCGCCCTAGGGGGGAGGGCGCAACCCCCACCCTCGTGGACAGGGTGTGGGCCCCCTGGTCTTCATCTTTTGCAAGGATTTTTATTATTAACAAATAGACGTTCCGTGAAGTTTCAGGTCATTCCGAGAACTTTTGTTTCTGCACATAAATAACATCATGGAAAGTATGCTGAAAACAGCGTTAGTCCAGGTTAGTTCCATTCAAATCATGCAAGTTAGAGTCCAAAACAAGGGCAAAAGTGTTTGGAAAAGTAGATATGACGGAGACGTATCAACTCCCCCAAGCTTAAACCTTTGCTTGTCCTCAAGCAATTCAGTTAACAAACTGAATGCGATAAAGAAAAACTTTTAAAAACTCGGTTTGCTCTTGTTTTTGTAAATATGTAAAGCCAGCATTCAAGTTTTCAGCAAAGATTATGACTACCACATTTGCAATAACTCTTAGGTCTCATGTTTACTCATGTCAATAGCATAATCAACTAGCATGCCATAATAATAAATCCCGGATGACAACACTTTCTCAAAACAATCATAATATGATATAACAGGATGGTATCTCGCTAGTCCTTTCTGAGACCGCAAAACATAAATGCAGAGCACCTTTAAAGATCAAGGACTGACTAGACATTGTAATTCATGGTAAAACAGATCCAATCATAGTCATACCCTATATAAATTAATAGTGATGGATGCAAATGACAGCTGCGCTCTCCGGCTAGTGCTTTTTAATAAGAGGGTGATGACTCAACATAAAAGTAAATAGATAGGCCCTTCGCAGGGGGAAGCAGGGATTTGTAGATGTGCCAGAGCTTGGTTTTGAAATAGAGATAAATAATATTTTGAGCGGCATACTTACATTGTCAACATAACAACCAAGAGATGGCGATATTTTCCATGCTACGCACATTATAGGCGGTTCCCAAACAGAATGGTAAAGTTTATACTCCCCCTCCACCAACAAGCATCAATCCATGACTTGCTCGAAACAACAAGTGTCTCCAACTAGCAACAGTCCTGTGGGGAGTTTTGTTTGCAATTATTTTGATTTAGTTTGCATAAAGCATGGGACTGGGCATCCCAGTGACCAGCCATTTTCTCATGAGTGAGGAGCGGAGTCCACTCCTCTTGAGAATAACCCACCTAGCATGGAAGATACGGACATCCCTAGTTGATACATGAGCTATTAGAGCATACAAAACAGAATGTTTATTTGAAGGTTTAGAGTTTGGCACATACAAATTTACTTGGAACGGCAGGTAAATACCGCATATAGGAAGGTATAGTGGACTCATATGGAATAACTTTGGGGTTTAAGGGATTGGATGCACAAGCAGTATTCCCGCTTAGTACAAGTGAAGGCTAGCAAAAGACTGGGAAGCGACCAACTAGAGAGCGACAATAGTCATGAACATGCATTAAAATTAATAAACATTGGATGCAAGCATGAGTAGAATATAATCCACCATGAACATAAATATCGTGAAGGCTATGTTGATTTTGTTTGAACTACATGTGTGAACATGTGCCAAGTCAAGTCACTTAAATCATTCAAAGGAGGATACCACCCCACTATACCACATCACAACCATTTTAATAGCATGTTGGCACGCAAGGTAAACCATTATAACTCATAGCTAATCAAGCATGGCACGAGCAAATATGATCCCTAATTTTCATTGCAAACATGTTTATTCATAATAGGCTGAATCAGGAACGATGTACTCATCATATTTACAAAAACAAGAGAGGTCGAGTTCATACCAGCTTTTCTCATCTCAGTCAGTCCATCATATATCGTCATAATTGCCTTTCACTTGCATGACCGAATGATGTGAAAATAATAAGAGTGCACGTGCATTGGACTAAGCTGGAATCTGCGAGCATTCAATAAACAGGAGAAGTCAAGGCAATATGGGCTCTTGGTTAAATCAACAATAATGCATATAAGAGCCACTTCAACAATTTAATCATGGTCTTCTCCTATCGACCCCCAAAGAAAAGAAAATAAAACTATTCACACGGGAGAGCTCCCAACAAGCAAAAGAATAACGGGAAATCTTTTTGGGTTTTCTTTTTTAATTATTACTACTACAGCAAGAAAACTAAACTGATTAAAAGTTACACTAACTTTTTTGTTTTTCTTAAGGTTTAACAAACACACAAAAGAAAGCAAGAAAAAGGAAATAAACTAGCATGGATAGTACAGTGAAAGAGTATGAGCACCGACATCTAGCAATGAGTGTGTGTAAAATAAATGTAATGTCGGTGGGAAATACGTACTCCCCCAAGCTTAGGCTTTTGGGCTAAGTTGGTTCATTGCCACGGATGGCCTGGCGGATATCCATAGTTGTAGCCGGGGTCGTACTGAGATGCAGAGGCTATCGCCTCCTGAGCTGCAGCGTGGCGGCGAGCTGCCTCCGCCCTCCTCTCGTACTCCTCTGCCTCCTCTCTGGTGATAAAATGTCTTCCTTTTGCCTGATAATCAAAGAAGGCAGGAGCAGGAAGAGTAATATGGAAAGCATGACGTCTGTCAAAGATTAAGCGATATCGGAGAGGTGATTCATTCCTCTCGACAAACTGGTGATAGACCATAGAATTGTAGTCTAAATAAGTAGGAGGTAACTCAATGCCATCCTCACGAACGTCCACACCAAGGAAATCAGCTAAGCGGGTTGCATAAATTCCACCAAAAAATCTCCATTAAATCTATTATTATGCAACCTACGTGCAACAATAGCTCCCAAGTTATAAGTTTGGTCTCCTAACATAGCACTCCTAAGAATACTGAGGTCAGGCACACACATATGACATGCTTCATCTTTACCATTTATGCACCTACCTATGATGGGAGCAAAATAATGTATAGAAGGAAAATGAATGCTCCCTATGGTAGCTTGTGCTATATCTCTGGATTCCCCCACTGTTATACCAGCAAGAAAGTTTCTAAATTCAGATTTACGGGGTTCACTAACACTACCCCATTGTGGAAGTTTGCAGGCAGAAGTAAAATCCTCTAAGTCCATGGTATAAGATTTTTCATAAAGATCAAACAGGACAGTTGGAGAATTACGTGAAGATGAAAATTCAAACCTCCTCACAAATGTACTAGGGAGATAGTGGTACTAGCGGCATTTGTCTGCCTCAAAGCTCACAAGATCGGCGTTACGCAAATATGCATTAAATTCTTCCTTGATTCCCGCTCGATCCATAAAATTTTCTGAAGGCCATTCACAGGGCCGCACTGGAGCGTCCCTTGGTGGCTCCTTGTCAGCATCACGCATTGCAAGCCTGGGTCCTTGCTTCCTTGAAGAACCACCTTGGAACATTTTCCTAAGCATATTTCTTCCTCAAGGAACAATCCCCCCAAGAAGTTTTGTGAGAGGTGCTTTGAGCAAGGAGATCGAAAATCACAGCAAAATGAGCTAGAACTCGTGCTTGAGCTGGATATTGGTGTTTGTGGGAGGAAGAAGAAATGTGTGGGTGCAGGAATAAGTGGAGGAGGGCCACCGTGGGCCCATGAGGCAGGGGGCGCGCCCAGGGGGTAGGGCGCGCCCTCCACCCTCGTGGCCAGGTGCTTGCCCCTCCTGCTGTGTTCTCAGTGCCGGAAGTTCTCAAAAATTCTAGAAAAAATCATATTCCATTTTCAGGGCTTTTGGAGAACTTTTATTTTCAGGGTACTTTTATATTGCACGGATAAATCAGGAAACAGACAGAAAAATACTATTTTTACTTTATTTCAACTAAATAACAGAAAGTAGAAGGAGGGTACCGAAGGTTGTGCCTTCTAGTTTCATCCATCTCATGCTCATCAAAAGAAATCCACTAACAAGGTTGATCAAGTCTTGTTAACAAACTCATTCCGAATAACATGGAACCGAAGAAATTTCGAATAACACTATGTTACCTCAACGGGTATATGCACATCCCCAATAATATGAATATCATATTTCTTCTTGACAGTAGGAAGAGGTAATTCAAAACCTCCAAAAAAAATCGATGGAATTTTTCCAATAAAATTTATACTATGAACTTGAGGTTGTTTCCTCGAAAAGTGTACCGTATGCTCATTACCATTGACATGAAAAGTGACATTGCCTTTGTTGCAATCAATAACAGCCCCTGCAGTATTCAAAAAGGGTCTTCCAAGAATAATAGACATACTATCATCCTCGGGAATATCAAGAATAACAAAGTCCGTTAAAATCGTAACGTTTGCAACCACAACAGGCACTTCCTCACAAATACCCACAGGTATAGCATTTGATTTATCAGCCATTTGCAAAGATATTTCAATAGGTGTCAACTTATTCAAATCAAGTCTACGATATAAAGAGAGAGGCATAACACTAACACCGGCTCCAAGATCACATAAAGCAGTTTTAACATAGTTTCTTTTAATAGAGCATGGTATAGTGGGTACTCCTGGATCTCCTAGTTTCTTAGGTATTCCACCTTTAAAAGTATAATTAGCAAGCATGGTGGAAATTTCAGCTTCCGGTATCTTTCTCTTATTTGTAACAATATCTTTCATATACTTAGCATAAGGATTCGTTTTGAGCATTCAATTAGTCGCATACGGAAAAAGATAGGTCTAATCATTTCAGCAAAGTGCTCAAAATCCTCATCGTCCTTTTTCTTGGATGGTTTAGGGGGAAAAGGCATGGGTTTCTGAACCCAAGGTTCCCTTTCTTTACCATGTTTCCTAGCAACAAAGTCTCTCTTATCATAACGTTGATTCTTTGATTGTGGGTTATCAAGATCAACAAGAGTTCAATTTCTACATCATTATCATTACTAGGTTGAGCATCATCATGAACATCATCATTAACATTTTCACTAGGTTCATGTTCATTACAGATTATGTTTCAAAGATCGTAAATAGATATATCATTTGGATTCTCAGGTGTTTCAGCAATAGGTTCACTAGAACCATGCAAAGTCCTACATTTTTCTTTTTCTTCTTTTTAGAAGGACTAGGTGCATCAATATTATTTATTTGAGAATCTTGATCAATTCTCTTAGGGTGGCCTTCAGGATACAAAGGTTCCTGAGTCATTCTACCAGTTCTAGTAGCCACTCTAGCAGCATAATCATTTTTCTTACAATTCATTTCATTGAGCAAATCATTTTGAGCCTTAAGTACTTGTTCTACTTGAGTGGTAACCATAGAAGCATGTTTAGTAATGAGTTTAAGTTCACCTTTAACTCTAGACATATAATTACCCAAGTGTTCAAGCGTATCGGAATTGTATTTCAATTGTCTACCGAAATAAGCATTGAAGTTGTCTTGTTTGACAATAAAATTATCAAACTGCTCTAAGCATTGTCTAGCAGACTTATAGTGAGGAATATCACCTTCATCAAATCTATAAAGAGAATTTACCTTGACTACCTGTGTCGGGTTATCAAGACCATGTGTTTTTCAATAGGTAAAGGATTAAGATCATATGTTTCTTCAACAGGCGGTAAATTAAGACCGTGTATTTCTTCAATAGGAGGTAAATTCTTAACATCTTCAGCTTTAATACCCTTTTCTTTCATAGATTTCTTTGCCTCTTGCATATCTTCAGGACTGAGAAATAGAACACCTCTCTTCTTCGGAGTTGGTTTAGGGATAGGCTCAGAATTGGCTCAAGAAATTGCCTGTGAAGTGTCCAATTATTTTCATTTGTCAACATATTATTCAATAGAATTTCAACTTCATCCGGTGTTCTTTCCCTGAAAACAGAACCAGCACAACTATCCAGGTAATCTCTAGAAGCATCGGTTAGTTCATTATAAAAGATATCAAGTATTTCATTTTTCTTAAGAGGATGATCAGGCAAAGCATTAAGTAACTTGAGAAGCCTCCCCAAGCTTGTGGGAGACTCTCTTCTTTAATTTGCACAAAATTGTATATTTCCTTTAAAGCAGCTTGTTTCTTATGACCAGGGAAATATTTAGCAGAGAAGTAATAAATCATATCCCGGGGACTACGCACACAACCAGGATCAAGAGAATTAAACCATATCTTAGCATCACCCTTTAATGGGAACGGAAATATTTTAAGGATATAAAAGTAGTGATATCTCTCATCATTAGTGAACAGGGTGGCTATATCATTTAATTTAGTAAGATGTGCCACAACAGTTTCAGATTCATAGCCATGAAAAGGATCAGATTCAAGCAAAGTAATTATATCAGGATCAACAGAGAATTCATAATCCTTATCGGTAATACAGATAGGTGAAGTTGCAAAAGCAGGGTCAGGTCTCATTCTATCATTAAGAGATTGCTGATTCCATTTAGCTAATAACCTCTTGAGCTCATATCTATATTTGCAAGCTAAAATAGCTAAAGAAGCTTCTTTATCAAAAACATAACCCTCAGGAATAACAGGCAAGTTTTCATCATCAATTTCATCAATATAATCAGTTTCAATAATTTCTTTCTCTCTAGCCCTAGCAATTTGTTCATCAAGAAATTCACTAAGGAGTACAGTAGTATCATGCATAGAAGTAGTTTCATCATAAGTATCATGCATAGCAGAAGTAACATCATCAAAAACATGCGACATATCAGAATGAATAGCAGAAGCAGGTTTAGGTGTCGCAAGCTTACTCAAAACAGAAGGTGAATCAAGTGCAGAGCTAGATGGCAGTTCCTTACCTCCCCTCGTAGTTGAGGGATAAATTGTTGTCTTAAGCGTCTTTCAAGTTCTTCATAGTGACCAGCAGATATAAATCCCAAGTGACTCAAAGAATGGAGCTATGCTCCCGACAACGGCGCCTTGAAAATAGTCTTGATAACCCACAAGTATAGGGGATCGCAACAGTTTTCGTGGGTAGAGTATTCAACCCAAATTTATTGATTCGACACAAGGGCAGCCAAAGAATATTCTCAAGTATTAGCAACTGAGTTGTCAATTCAGCCACACCTGGATAACTTAATATCTGTAGCAAAGTATTTAGTAGCAAAGTAGTATGATAGTAGCGGTAACGGTAACAAAAGTAACGGTAGCAAAAGTAATATTTTTGGTGTTTTATAGTGATTGTAACAATAGCAACGGAAAAGTAAATAAGCGAAGAACAATATGTGAAAAGCTCGTAGGCATTGGATCGGTGATGGAGAATTATGCCGGATGCGGTTCATCATGTAATGATCATAACATAGGGTGACATGTAACTAGCTCCAATTCATCAATGTAATGTAGGCATGTATTCCAAATATAGTCATATGTGCTTATGGAAAAGAACTTGCATGACATCTTTTGTCCTACCCTCCCATGGCAGCGGGGTCCTAATGGAAACTAAGGGATATTAAGGCCTCCTTTTAATAGAGTACCGGAACAAAGCATTAGCACATAGTGAATACATGAACTCCTCAAACTATGGTCATCACCGGGAGTGGTCCCGATTATTGTCACTTCGGGATTGCCGGATCATAACACATAGTAGGTGACCATAGACTTGCAAGATAGGATCAAGAACTCACATATATTCATGAAAACATAATAGGTTCAGATCTGAAATCATGGCACTCGGGCCCTAGTAACAAGCATTAAGCATAGCAAAGTCATAGCAACATCAATATCAGAACATAGTGGATACTAGGGATCAAACCCTAACAAAACTAACTCGATTACATGATAGATCTCATCCAACCCATCACCGTCCAGCAAGCCTACGATGGAATTACTCAAGCACGGCGGTGAGCATCATGAAATTGGTGATGGAGGATGGTTGATGATGACGATGGCGACGAATCCCCCTCTCCGGAGCCCCGAACAGACTCCAAATCAGCCCTCCCAAGAGGCTTTAGGGCTTGGCGGCGGCTCCGTATCGTAAAACGCGATGAATTCTTCTCTTTGATTTTTTCTCCCCGAAAGCAAATATATAGAGTTGGAGTTGAGGTCGGTGGAGCTCCAGGGGGCCCACGAGGTAGGGGGGCGCGCCCCCACCCTCGTGGATAGGGTGTGGGCCCCCTGGTGTTCATCCTTTGCAAGGATTTTTTATTATTTCCAAATAGACGTTCCGTGAAGTTTCAGGTCATTCCGAGAACTTTTGTTTCTGCACATAAATAACACCATGGAAAGTCTGCTGAAAATTGCGTCAGTCCGGGTTAGTTCCATTCAAATCATGCAAGTTAGAGTCCAAAACAAGGGCAAAAGTGTTTGGAAAAGTAGATACGACGGAGACGTATCAGGGTCTCAGATGTCAGGGTGGAGGAATCATTATTTTGCATGTAATAAGGAGGCAGTTCCTTGCGTGCGGCCGTGGACCCAGCTGTCAGCCTCTCCACGTACAGTCCACTTCAGATGCATGTCAGTCGTTGACCATGTTGACCAGGCCGCACCGAGAGCACCGGGGCGATGGACGACGGCGAGGCCTAAGAAGGGAACGACACGGAGGCAAGGAAGACTCGGCAGTTGTTTCCCATGCGGAGGGGAGTACGATTTACGAGGATTTACTGGTTCTTCTGCCGTCGCCGGAGAATAACAGCAGGTGTGGGTGAGTAGAGGGATGGCTAGGCCAGCGATGGGAATGCAATTGGGGCGGTTAGGCTGCTTGGCGGCACTGACCGACCACGAGGAGGAGAGAGCAGCAGTCCACGACGCTTGTTTGAGCGGGCCGAGCAGAAGAGCAGAGATTGAAGAAGCATGACGGCCATTGGATGGACATCCAATAGTCACTGCTTGTGCGTCAACCTTTTTTTAGGAAAGCCTCAAATCTGTGGAAAACATCATATAGCCCATCTGCCATTATTTCTAATAATTTACAGCCCATTTGCTAATTCATAAGGTTTTTTTTGGAGCCCATATTCTTTTTGTTAGCATTACAGCCCATATTATGGCCACGGTAAAAAAGTTACGAAATTTTGCATATTTCGGTGCGGTCCGAACTGTTTTTAATCCCGAAATTTCGAGTCACATTCAAACTAATTTTAAAAATAAATGTATATCAATATAAAATCCAACAAATTGTCCACGCATAAAAATCAATGCAATTTAAAATCTCGAAATGAAAAAAAGAAATTTGAAACTAATTGCCGGTTTGATGTGTTTAAAAAATGTACAGCCCATTTCTCATTACAGATAGGCCATTTTCTCGGCCAGCCGAGTAAAGCTCTCCTTGTCATGAAAGATTTGCAGCCCAACAGGCGTGATAAAGCGACTTACTTGGCAAATCACAAAAATACTGGGCTATGTCCGTGGACCCAGCTACGGCCATGGACCCAGCTGTCAGGCTCTCCACGTACAGTACTCTTCCGATGGAAGTCAGTCGTTGACCACATTGACCACGCCACGCCGAGAGCACCAAGGCGGTGGACGACAGCGAGGCCTAGGAAGGGGATGATGCGGAGCTGGGGAAGACGCGGTAGTGGATGCCCACGCGGAGAGGAGTACGAGGGTTCACTGGTTCAGCTGCGGTGTGAGGCTGTCGTCGCCGTAGAATAACAGGGGGTGTGGGTGAGTAGAGGGATGCCCTGGCCAGCGGTGGGAGTAGTAGGGGCGGTGAGGCCTCCGCGGCATCACAGCCGGCCACGGGAGGCAGGAGCATGCGGCACGACCGGCGCTGGTTTGTGCGGCTGGAGCAAGAAGACCAGAGGTTGAAGAAGCACTACTGACGTTGGATGAACATCATACGGTAAATGGAGCTAGAATCGTCCGTATTGACTAATTTGACAAAACCCTCCGTCCCAGTCAACTTGGTAGGCCCACAAGTCAGCGTCCCACGATGCTGGGTTCCAACTGGCAGGGGGAGTGTTCATTTTTTTTGTGCGTAATAAGGAGGCACTTCCTTGCGTGCGAAGATAGCTGGTGGGTTCGACCTGTCAGCGGGGGGGCATATTTTTTTGGCAAAATACAGAGGCCCTTCTGGTGGGTCCCAGATGTGAGGTGGAGGAATCAAAGACTTGAGAAGGCGTGCAGAACAAGCTAGTGTACCAGTAAAGAGACGTTGCTGAGTTTTAGAAAAAAGAGAGACGTGCTCCTGTAGCTGGTTCGAATACAAACCTAGACTATGACTATATATGGTGCTATGCTACTCTGCATGTAATGAAACTGACATATCCAACGTTCGCTTCTCCTCTTCTCTACTTACTCTACCTAGCATCAGAAGCTCTGGCCGCAGCAACCATGTCCGATGGTTGCTCGTCCACCGCTTCTTCAGCAGTAACAACCAAATATGCGCCAAGTCGCCACCCGCATTACCATCGCTGTGGGTCTCATCACACCCCAAGACGCCAAGATCGCAGCCAGGTTGCTCATCGCAACCAGCCGTCGTTGGTGTGGTGCCACTGCTGCAAATCACGCAGAGTCATCCGTCGTGTCTCAACCACAATCCTCAACCCTGGCCGAGTCTTCTACAAATGCCCGAATCATGGGGTAATAATATGTTTAAGTGTTGTTCTGCTGCTTTCAGTTGCTGATTTTTTTAATAGTTTGGTTGATGATCATCCAATTTGATTCGTGCAGGAAAGGGAAGATTCGTGTCATTTGTATTTTTGGGAAGTTGCTGATATGGGGGAGTGCAACTATGCTAAATATTTGGTTAGCCGAGGAAACCCAATACTAGCAGGTTGGGGTGTTGGACAAGTAACTGAAGGAACGACAGAAGAGGAGGATGCAGAGCAGAAGGTTAAAGATGCAGTTCCTCTGATCATGGCCAAGCAACAATACCGAACGGCCTTGACAAAGAATGAGGAGATGAAAGAGCTTGTGAAGATAATGGGCAAAATCGATGTGCTCAGAGGATGATTGTCTCTTTATTTGCAGTGTATGTAGCACTTCGTGATGTATTCGGCTATGACATGAGCACTTTGCTGAAACTAGTAATGAATGAAACCTGTGTAGCAGGCTGGGCGTAGTGTTGTGAACATCTAATAATTTCTATTAACGGAAATCAGGGGTATCCCCTTTTGCTCATAAATGAATAAATAAATAAATAACAGAGGCCCCTTGGTAATAAATAAATAAATTAGCAGAGGACCTGTCGGGTCAGCTTTGTTCTCATTCGAAGACGTCGAGCAAATTGCAGTCCAACAGCAAACTATGTCATCAAACTCAAGTTTCACAGCCAAATATGAGTACAACTAAACAACAATGTCATCATGTTTTAGTCATCGTACAATCACCAAACACAAATAAGCATACATAACAAGTGATGTTCTCACAGGAAAATACTAAACAACATGTTCATCAGGTTTCAGTTGTCATTGCAAACACAATTTCACATAGTACATAAAAAACGCGTCTTCGATGTGCAAATACGACAAAAGCAATGTAATCATCATCCACAGCAGCAGCGTCAACATCTTCGCCATGTGTATCAGTCTGAATTGTAAGTCCCCACGGTGTCATCTTCTTCTTCGTCCTCAACGTCCTCGAACGTTGGCTTCTTCTTGATCAACTCTTGTATGTCCACAGCACGACAGGCAATATTTTCGCCGGCGTCATTGACGTGATGGTTCTCAAAGATATTAGGAACATCTGTGTTATCTCGAACATCAGGAGCAGTGTAAGCATCATCTTGTTGTGCAACTTCATTAAACAAATTCCTCTTCTCAAACCTTTGCACTACTCTCCAGTCATCGCTACGTGCAAATGTGTCTTCCAAGAAAAATATTTGTGTTGCTTGATTTGCCAAAATAAAAGGCTCGTTGGTCTGGTACGCCGCCTTGACATTGATGGATTTGAAATAATCACAGCTCTGGGTTTTGCGATCCTAGAAAACAGGTTATACCAACGACAGGACAATAGAACCACACACCAATGATCCTCGAAACTAGAGATATGTTGCAATTGAACAATGTCTGTTATGTTAGCATACATTTCAGTTGTCTCTTTGTCATATGTATCCATGCTCATGATGGCACTGTTTTGTGTCTTCCTACCTTCGTCTCATGCACGGGTGTTCTAGCGCACGTCTCCAACAACGCAAGATTCATAATGTCTTACCCGAGTATCAGGACCCATTGCTAGTGAGTAAAGGGCATCATCAACTGCCTGCCCATCCTCCCGCATCTTCTTAACCTATGGTTAGAAAATAGACAAGTTGATCATCTTATGTACTCAATATATTAAAAAAACTGACGGTACAATTCAAAAGCTTACATGGCTCTTGAACCATTTCACAAATCCTGCCATAACCAGTTTGTCAATGTTTCTTGGATTTTGCGGTAGTAACTCCTTTTTGTAGATGTTGCACAACATAGTGATCGCGTCAAACATCTAAATATATAAGAATGTGCTACAAGTTTAGTAGATTACGATGTATAAGCTGCAGTACTTAGCACTTACTTGATGTACGGTAGTATCTCAGGACAGTTATTCAACACATACCAAACCATTTTGTAAAATCTTTAGGTTTGTCCTCTTGTCGACTCTTCCCTGTAACTCGAACAGAATAATCGAAAACATTGATCCCGGGATTGTCTTCATCCACGTCTTTGCTAAGCTGATCAACTGTTTCAATGTATTTTGAGCAGAATGTCAACGCTTCTGTAGCAATGTAGGCCTCTGGAATGGAACCCTCGGGTCTAGCTCTGTTCCTAACATAGCCCTTGAAAGTGCCTAGCCGCCTTTCAATAGGGTACATCCAGCCATACTGTACTGGACCTCTAAGTAGTGCCTCATCGAGTAGATGAACAGCCAAATGCACCATGACATCAAAGAAGGTTGGAGGATATATCTTCTCAAGGTCGCATAGGATAGTTGGTATCTTGTCTCTAAGACGCTCCAAAGCATCTATCCTGATATTTCTACTGCAGAGTTCTCAAGAATTGTCCCAACTCAAGAATCGCTCTCAGATAACTCAGTATGCCCAATCCTCTAAGGATAACAGTAAAACCCTTTGAAGTAGGACGTGGCAGTCATGAGTTTTCAACCCTTGTACCTTGTCTCCATCTGCTTGACTCTCCTTTCGGGGTTGGAAGCAAATCCATGTGGGAATCTCACACGTGAGGACCTTGGAGAATTCTTTTCCTTTTACCTTGTCCAAGACGCATTACCGGTGGTGCCATATCTCATGGTTTACCTTCATCTTGCACCTGCAAATCTCGTCGATACCTGTGTGTGTCAAATCAATCCTAGATTTTAAGGTATCTTTCGTTTTGCCTTCAATATTAAGAAGTGTGCCGATAATGTTGTCACATATATTTTTCTCTATGTGCATCACATCAAGATTATGCCACAGATCCAAATCTTTCCAATACTCCAAGTCCCACAAAGTGGACCCGGTAAACAATAATCTCTCTTCTGCCCTGCCATGCTTCCTTTTCCCGCTACCATTATCAGGATGGTTTCCTGGTGTAATATGCCTGACCTTCTCTAATTCCACTTGCAACTCATCGGCGGTGAGCCTCTTTGGCGCATCACGGTTTTCATGCTTTGCATTGAACACATGTCTTCGGTATTTTCTAGGATGCGGCTTGTCCTTGGCAAGGAAATGGCAGTGTCCAATGTAACAGATCTTGCTAAGTATTGCGTATGATAAGCGGATTCTGTCACAAATAACACATGCATTGTAACCATGTGTCGCTCGCCTACGACATAGTGCCCAAAGCCGGATAATCATGGATGCACCAAATTATAACAACACGCAGAAAGAAATCAGCCGGTGGGCTGCTATATAGGTCTTGAGTGAGAACACCCTCCATAGCTGTTGAAGTTCCTCCACAAGAGGCTCCATGAACAAATCAAAATCCTTTCCATGACTTTTGGACCTGGGATGAGCAAGGCCATCATGTAGTTTGATTCTTTGGTGCAGACATTTGGAGGCATGTTGTAAGGATAACAAGCACCGGCCACATGCTATATGTGGCGCTCTGGCCAATAAGCAGGTTAAATCCATCTGAAGCTAAGCCAAGTCTAATGTTTCTCGGTCAAGAAGAAACTTTTTGTGCTTCTGATTGAAGCTTTTCCACTCACTACCATGTGATGGATGGCTCATTACATTCTGATCTCTGTACTCCTAGTTCCTAGAATGCCACAGTACATCCTCTCTTGTTTCATTATCATGAAACAACCTCTGCAATCTTGGTATAATTGGAAAATGTCTCAGAACATTATGAGGAATCCTCTTCACAACATCGCCATCTTTACATCTTGATGATTTGCATTTCGGGCATTCACTTAAGTTGGCATAATCCTTCCGGAATAGAACACAATTATTCTTACAAACATGGATCATATCATATCCAATTCCAACTGCACGAAGGAAATTCTTTATTTTACTGTAGGTGTGTGGCAGCTCAGACGCATCTGGGAAAGCTTTGCGGAAAGCAGCCAACATCGCATCGAATGATTTTTCGGTCATCCGCTCAGATGTCTTCACCTGAAGAAAGGTGACCATAGCTGAGAATACTGATAGCTTATTTCCTGGGGTGACAGCCACGTTGCATTGTTCCAACATGCGGGCCCACCGCTTTTCTTCTGCGGTGAAAGTTCACGGAATGCACGAGCATTTCGTAGCATTGTTTCAATGTTGGTCAAACTCATCGGCTCCGCCACCACCTCCTCCTCCTCCTCTTCCACCGAGCATCGGGAAGATCAAGATGGTGATCTGCTGCTTCCACGTAGTCAATAACATTGACGTTCACAGCTTCACCATGATGAACCCACCTAGTATATGTGACCGATATCCCATACAAGTGTAGATGATTTTGCACAGTTGACTGGGGTCTTGTAACTGAATTCATACAACTGCTACACGGGCAGAGCACATCTGATTTCGGACCACCGTACTCAGCTCTGATAAAATTCATGAAGTTTTCAACCCCCTCGACATATGCAGCAGAGAATCTTCGAGCCGAAGTTATCCAATTCCTGTCCATCTATTAGACATGCAAATTAGTTCTTCTACTAGATATTACAGGAAAAACATATATGTTTTTTTATGAAGTCCAGAAGAAAATACCTAGGTCGATGTCTAAAGCTATGGCAAGATATTTGGACGAGCAGATCTAAGTAACGAAATATATGTAAAGCTAATTCAGCAAACATATTTGAGTGCTAAATTATGGCAGGCTGTTTCAGCAGTCAATGAGGCCGAGCACACAACCATCAAACTATCGAAGGCCATCGCAGCAACAAAGATCGAGTATAAAACGGTGTAGAGCTATTTCACCTAACAGATTGGCTACTAGACCATGGCAATCTACGTCACAATAAATATATGGCAGGATATTTTAGCAACTAATCGGCCTTGGCATGCCATCTCAGCTAAGCAGACTGAGTGCAGAACAGGGCAAGGAAGCTTCTTAAGCAGAGCATATTGACTGTAAACTACTTCGGCAAACAGTGAGATTAACAGCGTCTATCAGCTAACATTCAGCGCTACACTGACATGCATGGGGCCTCAATCTAGAATGTGCGTATCGTGGGAGAAGCTGACCGCCGTGCGTCTCCACATGAACGTCGCCAGCGGTGGCGGTGCTGACCGCCGTGCGCCTCCACAAGAACGTCACCGGCGGTGGCGGCGCGGCTAGAGGACGGCAGTCTACGAGAGCGTACTGTGGGATCGAGAGGATCTTCGTGCGTCCCCTCGACGAATCGCGGTGTCGACGTATCGGCGTGGCGGGGAGGGCGGCTTTGCCGAAGCGAATGGAGGGAGGGGGACGGGGGGAGGGGTGTTTTGGGGAATATTATTGGCTAGTTGGCCGAAGGGCGGTTGAATCTAGGATTTGGGGGTAATTTTTGGGTGGGGGAGGATTTTCGCGCGGCGGGCGGGGGGAGTTTGGCGCATGGTCGGTTTCTCCAAGTGTCAGTGAAGAGGCAAGCCCAAGCGCGTTCCGTTTGCGTGAGCCGTGTGCAGGACCGAACGTGTGTGGGGTGCAATGCGACCGCAACAGGGGTGCTGTGAGTGTACCGCCTTTTTTCCTTTTAAACTAGGTGCTTCGCCCCCTCAAAAAAAAACTTGTTGCTTCGCATGATCCATCGATACTACTATTAGTAATCCGGTAATCCCGACTAAAACAGCACGGTCGGGTCTTTTCCCACGGGATATGCTGGGAGGTTGGCTTAGTTGGGTTTTTAGGACGAGTAATGCTACACCTATGTAGTCCCAGTTACGTAATTAACATAATGTGAAACGTGTGAGCTGTTGATTGTAGATTGGGGGGAGGGAGGGGCCCACCACCATGAAAATCCAGGGAGGAGAGAGATAGGCAATTTACGTTAACCCTTTCGTAGGTTCCCGTAGATGTAGAAAAATGTGAAATGCGTGAATGTGCACTTGCAGATAAGGCCTTCCCTCGTTTATCCTTTTCTCCCACAAGATCTTGATCTTCCGTACAACGCACGGACATCTTGCTAGTACTCCTACAATATACTATATTATTGTGAAAGTTCATATACACCGGCCGAGATTAATACAAACACGGCAGATTTTCATTACATTTCAAACTTTTATAGGACAGAAAAATAAAAGAAACCCGACCCTAAACCTATTCTACAGCGGCGACCGACGTCCTCCATCTGCGATCTCCATGTACGGGGGCGGGGTTCGAGACCCGTTAAGTGAACGTGCGGTCTCCGGCGAGGAAAAGTAGAACACGGGAGACGGACCGGCCAGTTGGCACACCATGCCCTGCCGCCTCCCATGCCCTACTCATCCTCGGAGGAGTCCCCGACCTTGGTGGTGACGGACGTTGGATGGCGACAAGTAGGACGTGTGGCTGAGGGTGCTCCCGTCGTCGGCCGCCACCGTGTCTACCGCTTGTGCGGCGACTTGAGCGAGGGAGGCAACTTGAGCGAGGGCGGCGACCTCGAGCTCCATCCCCGAAGACAAGCTCTCCCGCAGAGCGTTCGCGCTTGCGGTCATGGCGGATGTGTTGCCAGGTAGGAGGACGATGCGCTATGGTGTGGAGGTTAGCTGGGCGTTGCCGCTTTAAGTAGCGCATTCCGGTGAGGCCAAGCGTCCTGGTGCGTCATTAAGTCGCCGGAGTTGGTTCCTTGGGCACAGAGCCTCTTAACGACGGCATACGAACGGACGGCATTAATGCAGGCAGCTGGCGCCGGCTGGGAACGCACCACGCGACGGCGCGAGGAACGAGGGTTTTTGGTGTGCCAGGGTAGTCAGCTACTGTCGTGGCAACGTTGGAGATGCCCTTTGCTCACATGCGATTGACGCATGCCATTGAAAAAGCAAGATGACCCGGCATGGTCTCAGGTCCTGAGGATGCAGTTGGCCGCGCTACACCACTCCGCGGACGTGTCCCGGCGCCTCGTGCATCCTGGACGAGCCGGGTGTTGGGGTGTGTTTGGATTGTGGCCAAAGTGCACCTTACCAAAATTTTGGTCATGACCCAAAGATTGGTCTTTGTTTGGATGGTTGCCATTTTTTGAGGTTTTGGTCATGACCCAAAAATGGATGGTTGCCATTTTTTTGGCATGCCAATGAACTCTAGCCAACTCTAGTTCATTTTTCTTACCTATGTTTGCCAAATCATGGGCAACCAAAACCTCAACCAAAATTTTGGCTACCCAATGCTTTGATGGGACAACCTTGGGCACAAACCAAACATACTGTTGGTCGTGCCACAACACTAACGCCACCCTCGGCACACTAAAACCGACCGTGTCTAGCAACGATGAGCGTGTCGCTCACCGCGGTCGCCGTGTCCAGAGGCGGTGCTGGAGCTGCGCCATGTTGTTGGCCCCCACGACCCACATGAATGGTTGCCGGTGGTGAGGAGGTCGTGGGCCAGCTCCTCCGTTGGACTAGTTTGCGCTACGTTGTCCCGACAGGTGTGCCCCACATGTCAGTTTCCCTGTTTTCCCGGCCATATTCGAGCGTTAGTGCTCCGCGTTGCGCATTAGGCCTTTCACTATGTAGACCAAGCGAGACAACTTATTGTTTATTTGAGCCGTTCAAGTATAATCATGTGGCGTTTGCTTATTTCTCATTCCTCTCAAACCCTCTACTCCATCGATCATGTCGCCCTCCGGTTGAGTCCATCCTCCTGCATGCCTCATTTGAACATTCCACCGAGTATCATTCGCATGTGGGCCTAGACCATGCTTGTATTTCCAATGTTTATTTGTATTCCGACATGCATACAAACAAATGGTTCGTTTGAAGTTTCACTTTGCCTCCACTACGTGTCGCTTCACGTCTTAGTTTTGACATCCCATTCGGTTCATGCCCCGACACATGTTGACGAGATCGATTGATGTTCAGAGATCAATTACGTGTCGTGCAAGGAGATAAAGGTTTGGTCTGTTTCTATGATAGAAATGACCCGGGGGGTCTGTGGGGATCAGAGGGAGTATATTGTACGTTCATAAGTGAAACAAACGTATTGTACCCACCCTGGTCCTCTTTCAATCGATCTTCGCACCCAGAGATGAAATCGAGAGAGAACGAGTGGGGGCATGTGTGATACCTAAGGCGGATTCAAAATTTTGAACCGGTGATCATAGCATCCGCAAATCATATATAAACGGTATTCAATGTTCGTTTCGTTTTTGAACGTACAATATACTCCCTCCTATCCTTTCTAGTTTACATATAAGTTTTATGTGTAGTCAAAGTATCTCTACTTTGATAAATAAGTATCAACATTCAACAATGCCCAATCAATATTGTTAGATTCGTACGTACTCCTAGATTTGTACTCGAGATGGTTTCCAATTTGTTTTCAACCACGTGAATGTGCTTGTTCTCGCGCATGCTCTTCCCACTAGGATTTCGCCACGTATAGCCAGTCCAATAGTAAATTTTTTAAGCTCCCTGTCCAATAGTACTAGTGGAGTACTGATAACATCTGTACTAGAGTATGCAGTGCTCATAGTTGTACTCCCTCCTTCCATTTATATAGGGCCTATGTGGAGGAGAGAGATGTGAAAAAGTAAGGGAGTGAGCTCTCATGCAAGAGCCTAGCTATATATGCATTCCTAGTTAAATACGTACAATAAATATGAAGAAAGAGATGGAGAGGAGATGGAAAAAAGTACTAATACAATAGCCAACCTTATAATTTTTTTGCGGGAAATAGCCAACCTTATAGCCCACACTACTGTATGAGTGCATATAATAGATGATGGCTATAGATGACATGGCAGTTCCTTATGGCCATCGACTGGTTATATTATTAACCATGCTCTAATGCGTTTTTAAAAACCGCATTTGACTATTGACAAGATTAATAGTGCATGGGATGTATAATGTGAAAATTATATCATTGGAAGCTCCTTTCACATACGTATCCCTGCCTTACCCTCCCTTTCGGTCACTTACTGGTGGACCCCATGCTTGCTAGGCCCCACATGTCAGTTACTGAATGGGTTCAGCCATGTCAGGGGATCCTCATCCGTAGTATACTCCCTATGTTTTTATTTACTCCGCATAAAATGACGTGGGCGGGGGAGGGGGAGGGACGTCGGTTTGCTCTCAACTGCGATCCCACAAGCGAGCGAAAACGCAAGACGAAGCATGTTCCATTCGGTGAGTGACGTGGAGGGTCCAGCGTGCCGGGCTACAACGCGATCGCGACAAGAGCGATGTACAGTCAAACCCGATTGACCGGTCATCACCGGAACTACTATTCACACCAGAACCTTCGCTGCTCGGCCTACGCCAGCCACTGCCCTAACACCATACCTAATCTCCAGCCCCTTCCCCCACCTTTCGATCCCCTAGCCCGCATCAAGCGTCACCTACTTCACCGGAAAGCCATGGTGCGCCGCAAGATCACGTACTACAAGATGCTGACGCCAGAGCGCCGCGCAGAAATCGCGGCGGCGGTCGGTGCCAGAGACCTCCGTTCCCAAGCTCGCTTTGCGGCGGGCCAATCCCCGAGTTCTCTGGAGCCAAGCTACAAGGAGGAGGAAGCCGATCCAATGTTCATGGCGGAGGTCGCGGCGCAGAAGGCCCCCGATGGGTATGAGACGATGGACGTCGAGTTCGTGCCGGCGTCCGAGTCCCCCATGGTGCAGGCGGACCAGCGGTTCAACCTGGCGATACTAAAGGAGGACTGGGAGGCAGAGGCTCAACTCGACGTGGAGCGCACTCATGCCGCTGCCATCGAGGCTCTCCTGCAGGCGGAACCGGATGTCATGGATGTGAACCGGGCGGCGGATGCTCAACTTGAGGCGGAGCACGCGGATGCCGCTGCCATCGAGGCCCTACTGCAAGCGGAACCGGACGTCCTGGACTTGAACCGGGCGGCAGAGGCTCCAATCGATGCGGAGCGCATGGATGCCACTCTCATCGAGGCCCTCCTGCAGGCGGAACCGGGTGTCCAGGACTTGAACTGGGCGGCGGAGGCTCGACTCGACGTAGAGCGCACGGATGCTGCTGCCATCGAGGCCCTCCTGCAGGCGGAACCGGACATCCTCGACTTGAACCGGGGGGTGCTCTCGTCCGTGCAGAGCGCCCGCACGCTCCGCATGAACGAGTAGCTGGAGGCCGAGGACAACCACAGTGCGGAGACACACGTCGACAGCTATGGCTGGTTCGCGCCGGCAGCCAAAGACGACGAGGCCGTCTCGTTCCGCGAGCAGTGATAGTTTTTCTTTATGTTGTTGTTTTTATGGATCTTTTGCTATGTAAAAATATATATTGTTATGCAAGTCGCCCGACTTGGGTCAGTCCACCATTTCAGGCGGTTGGATGAATATCCTACGTCTCCTAACCCTTCTTCCTCAACTATTCTTCTTCCCCAGCAGACCACCGCACGGGTCAGACGGATACTCCCCAACATGCGGTTGGATAAACATACTCTATGAACGAAAATTATGTGTCAGCGGTAGGATGGCTGAGTTTGGTTTGTTCACATGCGACAACACGTGTCAGTGAGGGTGTGTTCCCTTGGTTGGGTTTGCGGCATGCAGGAGCTACTGTGCATGAGGGTGCGGTGCGACCGCGGCGTGCAGGAGCGACCGTGTGAGCGTGCGGTGCGACCGCGACAGCCGTGTGCAAGTGTGCCTCCTTTTCATTTTGAAAACTTTAGGCAAGCTTGGCAAAAATGTGTGGCGAAGTATGGCAATGCAAGGCCTAGACCAAAACAGGATACACACGTATTACTACGTACTAGGAGTACTAGTGTTAAAAAAGAAAGGCGGGGTTTTCCTTCACAGGATTAATCGATACAAATCCTTGTTTCACGTGTCAATTAATGCGTGTTTTTTTCTCCAAAGCCCAAAGAGCTAACCATCTCACGCCTCATCGCTTGATTAATGCATCGCCATGCAAACCAACCTTCTCAATTCCGCATGCATGTAGGGGATATTAGTGTCCTTGGTTGCTAGTACGAGGCAAACCCCATCAATTTTGCCTTGATTAGTGTTAGTGACCTTTTGCAAATTGTAATTTTGATATACTGGCCTTGTGTACAAAAAAATGGAGGTAGTAACTATATTTGACTTCCTTCCCCATTGCGGTGACGTCGACGATATCTCGAACGTTGTGGTTTGGCGAAGTGCGTTCGACGGAGAACACCATTGAGGGAGACGACGGTAAGTCGTTCGCAAGTGCCGCTTGTAAGCCGAGACAGCCACCTTACTTTCATCCAGGAAGTCCGTTGAACCAAAGGATGCGTAAATGTACTCGTACTACTTGTACACAATAGTGTTGTCCGTCCAGCTTAGTGCGGTGAGATGGTTTCTCAAAGAAGACGATGGAGAAGCGGAGTCAGCGAAGAGTGAAATGATGGTTGCTTCGTCAGTGCTTTGTGATTTGACGCCTCACTACTTTGTGCTTTGTGATAGAAGGGACAGGGGAGTAGACTCTGTCCTCTATATTGTACATGCGTCCAAGCACGGGAGAAAGAGGAGAGACGTTGCATTTTTCTATTCCTTCAATCAATCAACCAGGGAGCTTCGGTTCCATCCTTTTGGCTTTGGCAACACCATCCAAAATGGTTCCCACAATGCCAAAAGCTATTTTCACATTTGGCTACACATTGTGGATGCCCTTAACCGTACCACTTGGTTTTGCTCTTGTGTGCTATCTATACAAATCTCAATTATATTGATCTAAAAAATTGTAGAATCAAGATTAATAAAAAGGAGGTGATTTTGCCGCGCGGATGGCGGGGGAGGTTTCTTATTTTTAGAGGACGTTGTCCTGGCGGTTTGCTAACATGCAGTCCACGTGTCGATTGCTTTACCAAGCCGATCTGCTTCCCACATGAGGCAGAACAACGACAGAAGCAACACGTGGTTAACTTGAAGAAGATGAGGGAGAAGCGGATTCAGCAACGAGTGAAATGATGGTTTGCTTTGTCCCTCCAACTTCTTTTTTTAGCCTTATTACTGGCCCCTCCAACTTAATCAAGGGAAAGGTGCAACTTTGTGATTTGACGCCTCATTGCTCATTACTATGCCGGCGCCATGACTGGGTGCTTCACCGGGGCTGCTCTGCACTCTATTCCGGTATGGCACGTGGACCCGGTAACTTGATGCCCCACATGTCGGCAAAAGGGACTAGAAGATTTATGAAAGCGAGCGCTCCACTCTTACGAAGGAGGAGTACACGACACGACGGCCCAGTGAACTGTCACTTGTACTGTATATAGTACTATAGTTTTGTTGTTTCGCACGATCCATCGATACAAAACCGATTAAACAGGAATGGGCGGGATTTTTTTCGCGCGGTATATGATACTGGCCATACATTTCAAAGGAAATTTTAATATTTGCAACCTGAATAATTGAGTAACAGTATGATATCTAGTAAAACTAAAAACACATATGATTTATTGTGTTAGAGTGTAGTAGTAGTGCTGTATTGCATAGTTGTTAGATGTAACATCCGAGAACGTGTAGAGATGTAGTTTTGGAGGGCCTACAGAGAGAAATGCGTAATACGTTCACTGAACTTCAGAATAAGCTGATTACGGTCACTATATACATTTTGTGGTGATTATACAGTCACTTGCTCACGGTTTAGCATCGAATTGCACTCTGTTGACCGGCCAAATAGTCTGCGTGGCACCATGTTGACTAGTTAAATTGACCACGTTCCTTGTGGGTCCCACCTGTCAGTTCGCATAGGGAAAAGGTCAGATAAACACGAATTTACGCAGGCGCGACAAGACTCCACCCCGTGCGCGGGAATCACATGGTTGTGTATGTGTCTGTTAGGGCCTGATGTGTGCGCATGCACGTGTAGGTTGAGCACTTGAACGTGAGAGTGTGTGTTGGTCGTGTGGTGTACTGGTGTGTGCATGCATGTGTGCGTATGTGCGTGTGAGTGTTGCGTGCGTGCGTGGCTGCGTGTGTACGTGTGAGTGTTGTGTGCGTGCGTGGGTGCATGTGTTCGTGTGAGTGTTGCGTGCATGCAGTTCGTGTGCATGCGTGCGTGTGTGTGTGTGTGTGTGTAATCACCACACCAGCTCCCGTGTGTTAAAACAGACGGCTCAGCATACCAATACAAGGCCACCTTGTCCGCTGTGCCCGCGGTCATGACTTCAATGCACCGTCCAATATTTTTTTGTCATTTGTTTTCATTCTTACTAGCAAGATGCCCGTGCGTTGCACGTAACATCAAGATGCATTTGTATGACTAGTTTATCTTGTGAGAGAAAAGGATGAGCGAGTGAAGGCCTTATTTGCAAATGTGGAGAGGTGTGTGGGTACCTTTTTGCAAAATTGTCATAGTTTCTTTCACCCGTCAGATATAAATGGGCGGCCTATATTAGGATGGCAGGCACACCATCATCACCAACTCTGTTTTTATAAGAGTGTATTTTATCCCTACTCTTATAAAAAGCATAGTCGGTGATGATCGTGTGCCTGCCATCCTGCAATATAGGCCGTCCGATCTATATCTGACGGATAGGGAAGGAAACTATGGCAATTCTGCAAAAAGATACCAACACCCCTCTCCACACTTGCAAATAAGGCCTTCCCTTGTTCATCCTTTTCTCCCACGAGATAAACTACTCATACAAATGCATCTTGATGTTCCGTGCAATGCATGGGCATCTTGCTAGTATTTTATAAGAGTGTAGATGTAGAGTAGATACAAGCCGACAGGTGGGCCCGATGGTAGTGAGATAATGTGATGCAACACTAGAGGTGCCACGTGGAGCGTTTAACTGGTCAACTAGTCGTGTCTTGAGCAAATACAGAGTTGTACGGTGAGCCCGTGCCTGCATAATAACCACAAAACGTAAATGGTGACCGTAATGAGTGGATTCTGAAGTCCACTGTACGTATCGTGCTTTCGCTTCAAATACAATGATTGTCACTGTATATATCGCGAGAGAAAGATGAAACATGCGTGAATGTGTGCTGGGGGCTTACTTTTAGAGGACCTGGAGATAGTTTGTGTGCGTACGTGGAAGGGGCGTAGAGGGCGGGTATGCGATGGAGAGAGAGAGATGCTCTTCGTTTCTCTTTATTATGACTAACTTTATATACAATATAAAAATATACAAATACACAGTGCTGAATAAATATCATTGTGGGCACCATGCAATGCAAGCGTTCATACTCCTCCATATAACTTTGTAATGTTGTATATATGTAGAAATTCTAAAGTATTTTTTTGGCCACACTTTATTCAAAAGGAATGTTGTATGCGAAATAAACGTGAAGAGAGGGCTTTTTAGATCAATGGGGTACGTGATGTAACATGTGTGAATGTGTAGTTGATGCATTTGGCAGGGCCTAGAGAGGTATGTGTGTGTATTGCGTATTCGAGAGAGGCATGGATAGAGGGGCCGACAGGGGGGGTATGGGAGAGATAGAACGAGAAATGAGAGTGGTCTAGAGAGAGAGAGACGAATATGACGCCACGGTGAGAGATTCCCTTGAGCGTGTATATGCAAGGGGGAGTGGATAGAGGCACCAGGAGAATATATTTTTGTGTGTGGTGTCTGTGTTGGTATGTGTGGGTGTGAGAAGATAACGAGACGTGGGGCAGAGAGTGTGTCACCGCGTGAGGTCCGGTGGGTCGAGGTGAGGCCCTTCGTTCGGTTCCGTCCTGCGCCACATTGGTCGGCCCGTGACCCATTTAGGGAGACCCATGGATGAATAGTCGTACAAGACAAAGATAGCATAATTGTGAAGGACTCTATGTCCACTAGCAAAGCCGGCTAGGATTTGTAACCCTAGGTTCTCGGACTAAGGTAACCCCTTTATCTTTGGTATTACTATTCATCCAACCTAGCTTTAAGGGGCATCCTACAGAATGCTCTGCTAGAATCATACTCGTCGATTAGGAAGAGAGGTGTGAGACAATGCGTGAGAGACAGGCCTAAAGATAATGTGCATACAGGAGACACGTAGGCAGGTCTATGTATATAGAAAGGGTCGATGGGGATTGTGTGTGTGTATGATTGCGAGAGGAAGAGTGCTTGTGATAAAGGTTAGTGAAAATAGTCGTAAATGGTTACGAGAGGGAGGGAGGGTTATATCGAGAGCATGTGTGCGAGAAAGACACCTCGGGAGAGAGTGTGTGAGCATGTGTGAGAGACCACCAATGGAGAGTGAAACTACATGTACAATACTACTGTACACATTGATTAAAGATATAAATTGTATCCAAATATTAGGATGGGATCATGATATTTGCAATTCGCGTAAGGAACGGTCATTGATCCATCAGAAATCTAGATTCTATCGAATTTGAGCATGTGTATGTTATTATTCGACACAATTGATCCACATAGTTAGTATTTTGAACTCCAGACAATGCATCGCTTTAGCAATCGAATATAGACGTGAGTATAGTTCATGTTGTGTGTGTAAAGCACATTATACATACGAAAGTTACACAATGAACATTATAAATAGCTACCTATGAAATAGCATACATTTGAATTCAACTTAAGGTGGTTTAATAAAATCGAATTCAACATGAAGTCCATTCAATTATTTGAATTTGATATCATGGCATTTGTAAATCATACCTAAATTAAGGGGGCACCAATCTTTGCTCTGATTTTGTACATAATAGCATATGTAGTCGTGTACAAACTAGATTCTAATTTAGCTCCTCCGTTCCAAAATAATCATAGTTATAGGATCTTCAAGTGTCAAAATTTCAAAAAGAAGCGGATAATTTAATGAGGTTTTCAAACATACAAGGTCAAATTTAACGTTGTCTGTTAGGTCAATCCTCAAAGTTCAGGAGTACTCTAAACGTGAATGCTTGTGTTTCAAAACTTCGAACGAAGCGCCAAAAGAGCCTCTACTCGCCCGAAACCACGTGAGACCAATGTTTGGTACTACAAAATTACTTTTCTAATAATAACTCTGACCCGTGAAACTTATCGGCCCGACGTCCAAACGTCTAAACCGAGGTAGGTTTGTAGCTTCATCTAGACGCCACGCAACCGCCTCCGAAAAACATTCATACACAATGGCCGCCTAAGCACACATCTTGTGCGGCGAAATCGCTTCGACCCACTATTTGGGACACCTAGGATTACCATCCTACCCCGACCCATGATGAGTCCGAATTTAAGAGGGGGGCAAAGTTTGTACTTTCCCCAAATTTCAAACAAGTGCGTCCCATCTTCTGTTCAAAAAAGCTAAAAACAAGCGCGTCCCAGATCAAAACATGGTTCTCCCCCCTCCCCCCGCCCACCCGTCCGATTCCCCACTTGTACTCCATGGGCGCAAAAACTACCTCTCCACCATCCGCGAAACCCCGTCGTCTTCTGCCCCGTCCGCCACCCCATTCCACCCATCAACCGCCGCTCTCCTCCATCACGCCGGAGCCGATACCCTGAAGTCGTCGTACACCACAACCTCAACCGCAACGCCCTCCATGGCTAGTAGTTGAAGCCGAGGACGAGCCGTCCGTACCCGAGCTAGTTCAACCACGCCGTCCTGCGCCTCACCACTGCCGCTCCAACTTCGCCACCCTCCACCGCACCGGAGCTGTTCCTGCTACGCCGTCCTTCGCCGCCATACGGCCACGGCAACACAATCAACAATTTGGCCATGGGATCGTCCAAGCCAGCACCCTCCAGAACATCAGTTTCCCCGACAAAAAGAAGAAGATCGGCGCAACATGTGGAGGTGACCACACCGGAAACCGAAAATGGTACTCCTCTTACCTTATTCGTGCAAATCTTACGTGTTTGCTTGCACAGTATTCATCCCACAGAAGACACTAGTTGACCGCTTCTTCTTGATACTAGATGTTCTTAGTAACTCGCGATGCACAAGGTTTCTCCTCATATACTATTTCACCTTAGCTAGAGGTCCGTCGCCCGCCCTGAATTTCAATTCCCGGTCAGTTGATTCCCAATTAACGGAAGCATTCCCCGGCGTAACAGGTGCTAGTCCGCCAATTACGCCGGGGAAGCAGCGCCTCAGTGTTTATCTTAGGGGCGTGTGGGGCCTAGAGCTACTTGCGCCCGATCTGGACGTCGGCCGGGATTAAAGGGATGACCTGGGGCACTGCCAAGCACGGCGGTGGTGTGAGGTCGAGGGGAGGGCGGGGCGGCGGAGGCAGGGGTCTGGGCCGGTGGTCGCTGGCGGTTGGAGAAAGATTGTCAATAGTGACTGGCGAGAGGTAGACGAAGGCCATCTGCCCGTTCCTTATATATCGGACGGTTCATTAAAAAAAATTGGCTGACCTATTTATTTTCAGTCGACTGTTATCTTGATATGACCGCGTGTGGTGGTGTGCTGGAGGAGTACCTGCATTTCCTGTGTTCATATATTACAAAATCATATGGAGTAGAATCTAATTTTGTTTGCCATGCAATGTTGTAGAGCTATCATACGTCTCCTGTCATTTATTTTTCAGCCACCTGCTATCTGCTACTTTTATAGTGCACTAGTTCTGCACACACTTCACCCATACTCTCACTATTGTGTTTTTATGCGAGACACGTTTCAGCCTTATAATAGGTGCAGTGTTAGCAGATGGAGACGGTAAACATAGGTCTGGAGTTGATGACCTCGTTCGTAATGAACCACCATCCCAGGTGCTTGCTTTAACTTCGCGGTGTCATATGTGGTTGCATGTTCCATATGGTGTCTAGCTTGTATTCTAAGGTCAAGTCGGTCTTTATTAAGATAAGGAAAGATATTTTTACATGAACCACCATCCCGTGAGCACCAGAAGACAAATAGGGCAATCGCCAAGCCGGCCATAAGCCCAAAGAAAGACAGGCATCACCTAGAAGCCAACTAAAAAGCCGCGATGGTGGCGAAGCAGCCCGCCTCCCACCAGGCTCTCTGGTCCTAGATGATCATGCTCACCACTCCAGCCGGATGTCTAGCTTGTATTGCTTCCAATTTGGTTAAATTGCATCTGCTTAGCTTACACATTATACCTTTGAATATGACATGCCTTTCTGTTTTTTTTACATACTAGTACATCTGTGTATTAACCATGTTCTTACATCAAACTAATGTTCTTGTGTATCCCTCATCAATCACTTATGATGAGGCAGTCAGGCAAGTGGATTACTCCTCATTTAAAGAATGCCGCATCAGCCTCCCGACATGATTCTCAAGAAATAGCAAGGCTAGATGAAGATAGTGAACGTATCTCTGTAGTTGATTACCGCATTTCCCCTACACTAGCATCGCAGGTGCTTGCTCTAACTTGGCAGCGTGATATGTGGTTGCATGTTGCATATGGTGTCTAGATTGTAATTCTTCCAATCTGGTTAAACTGCATGTGCTATTCTGCTTAGCTTATACATTATACCTGTTAATGTGGCATGCCTTCCTGTATTTAGTACATAGTACATCTGTCTATTAATCATGTCCTCACATAAAACTATTGTTTTTTTATCCCGCATAAATCAATATGACGAGACACCTTCAGTATATGCAGTGTAATATTAGTTGCATCTTTGATATGATTTATAGCATGCGTTGTTTCTAATTTGTTGAAATGCCATTTATGATGGGACACTTTTAACTTGGCAGAGTCATATTGGTTGCATCTTTCACGTGGTGTCTAGCTTGCATTGCTTCTTATTTGGTGAAATGGTTTCTGCTTAGTTTACACAAACAGTTGTGAATATGCCATGCCGTCCTGTTTTTCGTATTATTCCATCCTAGAATCATGTGTTTGCCTTACATCAAAGTAGTGATTGTCAGTATTGTGCACAAATGAGTTCTAAAGAGTGAATTTTATTGCTTTTTCTTGTCGATTTTACTTGACAATTCAAAATCAATAAAGCGGAAGGAAGTTAGCAAGGCAGCGGATGAAGGTGCTCCTTCCAAATGGAGGGCCTCTACAGATTCTACTCCTCCATCCCCCCAAGATGATTTCCAAGACAACACATGCGTAGACACTCAACGTAGCTGTGTTGGTGATGAGCACGTCTCCCCTAGTGCACCATCACAGGTGCTCCCTCTAACTTGGCACTGTTATATGTGGTTGCATGTTATGTATGATGTCTAGCTTGTATTGCTTCTAATTTTGTTGAATTTCATCTGCTTACTTTACACATTATACTTGTGACTAAGACACGTGTTCCTGTTTCTAGAACATACAATATCTGTCTATCACACCATGTTCTTACATCAAAGTACATTTGTTCCGAAGAACTAAATTGTTATTCGTTTTTCTTGTCGGCTTGACTTAACATGACACGAAGAAAGAGGAAGCAAGACAGAACAACAGGGAAAGGGAAGCGGAACAATCCTGCAGATTCTGCTAGTACTGATGGTGCAATAGAAGGTCAAAGTCCAGCAGAAAATTGTACCGAAACGGTATCCCATGCTACACGAGCTGCAGAACAAGCCAAACGGAAACAAATAGCTGCCACCAAACAAGCAGAGACAACCCTAGTTGTTGCAACACCTTCCACAGTACCACCAGCTGCATGATTTACTCGTTCATCAACTCAGCTAGCAGCACGTTCCCAAGCACCCTTGCCACCTGACACTACTTTCGAAGCACTCTTGACACACGATGAGTTGGCAAGATCAGATGAACTTTGTGAGCTTCAACAGCAAGAAGGTAGTTGCTGGAGTCAAGTTACAGTTGCATGCTTCTTTATATCTAGTCTCGTAGTTTGATGTACACTAACACTTCCTATGTTTGTTGTTGGACTAGCACCTAGGCGCAAGAGGAAACAAACATCAGGGATAATGCTCGACAGGTTAACTAAATCTAGAGGAGGAAGAATGGAGATCCGTTTTGAGGCAGGTTTAAAAAGGCCACGTGATGCTACAAAGTCAGCCAAGTTAGTATCAGAGGCAACGGGTGCTGTTAGGTGTCATGTACGTATCCTCCCAACATGGATTCAATACAGGAATGACAAAGACGAAACCTAGTTCAACACCTTCCTCGACCATTTATCTGTAAGTATGGTTATGTATGGAAACTAGTGTCGCGACGGGTTTTCCAGGATATATTTCCCAGAAAATGGCCCTTGTGCTCACCAGCCCCAGGATTACTGTTAGCTGATGAGACACCAACTTGATACAGAAACTCCAAACCAAATACAAAATGTATAGTACAAGACCATTCTTGCCTATGAGTACAACAAATGGTTTCTAGTGGTTGATGGCGGAAGCGGTTTGTGGTTCATCAGTGTCTATGGGACTCCATTTCCCACAGGAACAGCTGACCTGGATAACTCCTATCTTCGCGAGGCTGCTAACACCATTGTGTAGGTTCCAGGGCTGTTATCGCAACGCTCCTCTCCATGCAAGAAATCTGACCAAGACAATAGCCAAGGACAAGCTAGTGAGTACCTCCAATGTACTCGCAAACATTATGAACACAGGTATAACATAATGAATGATAATCATGCTCTGAAATATTTCATGATCACAACGTCAGTCACGAAATAAAAAAAAATCCAGGATGCACGCAAAGGTGTTATTCATATACAACATGAATATGCAATAAGGGAGTGGAAATAGAATGCACCGATCGAGATTATGCAAGCGCCGCCTCGAGAGGATAATAATATAAAGCATGCCTCGATCGAAGGCGTGCATGCGACACCACATAAAGGGCTTATAAGTAATTTAAATGACAAGCATGCCACAGTCGGGCGTCTGAGCGACACCACATAAAGGGCTTATAAATAATTTAAATAACAAACATGCCACAGTCGGGCGTCTGAGCGACACCACATAAAGGGCTTATAAGAGAATAATCATAGTGAATATCCAGGAGGTAGAACCGTCCCAGGGATACTCAATAATTCAAATAATGTAAATGGTTAGTCCATAATAATGGTAATCATAATCATCATGAGTCACAAGTCATGATCCATGTTCTAGTTTAGCAATTTTTCCTCCAAAGACCGACACTAAGACCGACACTTGACCCATCCCAGACAGTAGTCCTTAACCATGGACACGGCTATTCGAATAGATATAATCTTTGCAGAGGGTGTACTCTTTACCCACGAGTAACGGATTCCTTTAGTCCATTGGGACTAATTCCGTCTACGGTCTTTTAATTGAAAACACACCTGACCGCACACACCAGCCCAACTTACTGGTGTCTGGAATCACCCACAACACCCGTTAAGCAAAACTCTAAGTGGGGAGGCTACAACCTCAACTAGCATGGGATCACAAAATTTATAACGTGCGCAAACTAGGGGAGCCACCCCCCGGCTCCAACCAGAAACACCCATGCCCCCGGAACAGGTGGCATGTCTACCGGATGCAGCCGGTATCTTCCACCATGGCCTCTCTTTATGGTGTGTGTGCTAGGAAGGGGTTGACAACTTACTGAACCGTACCCTACCTATGGCAGGGACAAGTGGTAGTACGAAACAAGTATGGGGGTTCTTTGGAACAAGACTCGATCTACGGTCGACTCGGAGGTAAAGACATTTCCTGCATGATAAGCATAAGAAAATATATTTCACACCAATCGCATGAATCACCACTCATCATACCTCACCATGCCTTACCGGACATAACCGTCTCGATGAAGAACTACAGACAAGCTCGTGTCTACCCAAGACAGAGACATTCACGGATTCCTCCCGATAGGCATGAAATTCATAGAAGGGTGATTACTATCAGAAGCATATCAAATTCCAACAGCAAGGAATCATCATTATGCACTCATGATTGTGATCATAACACCACATAAAATATCGAATGCTTCATGTCAAGGTGATGTCGTATTTGCATCAAATGACGCACAACAAATATTATGACAGGGTTCAGAATGGTTGCCTTCAAGAGTATGCAAGGGGGTGCACTTTTTGAAAGTTGCCTTCTTCTTCAAAATCCTATTTTACGAAAATTTGAATTAACACATAGTTTCAAAATAGTACAAAAAAGTTGTTTGGAAAATTTTCAAGTAAATATGAAAATAAACTATACAAAATTTGAGAGACAACAGAAAAGGAATCCAATCAATTGGACTTGTATTTTAAAAGTTATAGCCAGTCAAAGTTTAGTCAAAATCTGTTTTTAAATAAAACAGGAAAAGAAAAACGGTTCGGCAGCACTTATGTTTTACTTTAGCGAAGGCGTATTTGGTGGAATACGCTTCCACTTAAACCAGCGCGGGCCGGCTCGGGGTCACTGACAGTGGGTCCCTTGGGCCCACTGGTCAGGTTTGACCAGTCGCCCGCGCCTTCTTTCTCCTCTGGCCGAGCAGAGGCGGAGCTCCGGCGATTGCCGCCGACGAACGGCGGCTCCCCACGGAATGCTGAGGGCGGGGATGGATCCGCTGGTCCAGGGCGGTCCTCCCAGTGGTCGATAGGCTGGCGGGGGTGGAGGGGGTCGCCGGCGGCGAGCTCCACGGCGGACGGTGGTTTCAGGAAGATTGGGGTCTCGAGCTACAGTGGCTCCCGATCGGGTTTGAGAGGTGGGGTGGCTCCGCAACATCAAGGGGAGTCGGACGGTGGCACTGGATGGACTGGGAGGTCTTGCTCGCGACGAACGGGATCGGTGTGTGGCGGCGGCCGTACTGACCGGAGATGAGGAAGAAGGCCTCCCTCCATCGATTACTGGCTGCAGGAGCACTAGGGGGATGGCCTGAGGTCGCCTGGGGGTCTGGTCGAGATCGGGATCTCCTTTTATAGGCGGTCGAGGTCGGTTCGACGGCGGTAGTGGATAGGAACGGCGAACCTCCATTCTGTAGCCAGGGGGCGCGTGGCGATGGCTGGCGGGGTCTGGCAGGGCGAGAGGATGAGCTCGGGCTGTTCAGGGGCGAGCTGGCGCGCGGCTGTGGCTCGGGCGGCGCCGTCCATGGCAGGAGCCTGCTGCGGCCGTCCGCTAGCCGCCATGGCCGACCTGACGGTGGTGCTGCGGGGCTCCAGGGGCGGCTTGGAGGGTTCTGGCGAGCGAACGAGAACGGGGCGTGGCCCTGTGGGTGAGCAAGGGCCAGGGGCAAGGCGCGGCGGCTCGGGCGCACACACGTGCAAAACCCGCGCTCTGGCCGCGCCCAGAGCACGCACGCCATGTGCTCGACGGAATGCCAGGTTGGCCTAGAGGGCTTGGGTGACGATGCAAAATAACAGTACAAGGTTAGAGGTAGCTAGGAGGTTAGTGTACATGATTGCCGGGTCAGGGAATCAAGTTCATAAAGCAAACTAAAAACTATGTCAAATCTGGCCATGCACACAAGGTGTTCGACAGAATGCCATGGGCATCTAGGCATCTCTTTGGGTGGCCAAAAACTCCATATCAGAGTCTCTTTAGATGTAGGTAATGGTGGCAAGGTTAGTTTGGCAAGACCAGAAACTTGTTAGTGCAAGTTTATGAGAAAACCAAATCTGGACAGAAAATGAAGGGCATTATTGCATGGACCAAAAATACTCCAATGGGTCCAATCTCCTGGACTTAAGTGTTTGGTAGGGTGGTCTATAAGCAGGAGGGAAAACCATGGGTAATAGGGCAAGATAAAATATGGTTGCAGTGCAAATCACCAGACTGGACCAGAGAGCAGAAGAGGATGATTTTCTCAAATTTTTCAAAGAATACCAATAGGTTTTTGCATAAGGTTGAATTATACACTACTACTAAAATCCCCCAATTTTGGTGGAAGTTTTAAAGAAATATTTCAATAGGTTGTAGTGTAAATGGAACTCTAAAACTAATGAAAAATCATTTTTAAAGAAATAAAGCTCAAAAAAATAATTGTAGAAATAATTCCACTGATAAAAAAATGGTCTTGGGAAGATATACAAGTCCAATAATATATATTTTTTGAAAGGTTTCCACCTAGAAGGAAAAACTCAAAAAAATATTCAGAGGGACAGAGTGATCCGAAATTAAATGATAAAACCAGAAAATAAAAATTTAATTTCCTAGCAAAATTTTAATTAATAAATCAAGGTCAAAATTTTGGGGTGTTACAACTAGTAATATCGTCTTGCTTTGTCCAATACTTTCTAGGTTGCTGATAATGAGACTCCCATAATTTTCAACAGATGAGGTTCAAGTTGGATAGCCAAGATGATGCAACCAGACAAGCTTGCAGCCATGTTTTCAAGTCTGCTCATGACAAGATGTCGGTATAACTTGAGGAAAACTCACTTTGAAGGCAAGGCTAACAGTGAACTTGCCCAAACATCTCCAGTGGAAAATATATCTGATGAAGACTGGAGAGGCCTCGTTAAACACTGGTCCGATCCGAAGTATCAGGTACATTATAGATATGTCATTAGATCACATGTTGAAGTCCTATTTATGAATGTGCCACACAAATCTATCTTCTTGTAGGTGAACTGTTCAACGAACAAGGCCAACTGCATTTAAAGTGAAATTCCAACAGCATTTACGGGATCTCGTAGCTATATTGCACACTACCAGGCTCTTGTAATTAGCTGTTGTTTCACTCTTTTCGTTGTACCATATTATCAGATCTATATTGACTTGTTCCAAATGCAGAGGAAAGCCCGCAAGGACCAAAAAATACCTGAACCAAATGATGTGGAAATCTTCAAGGACTGTCACACCAGCAAGAAGAAGGGCACGACTACACTAGTCAAAGCCGCTGTTGTAAGTCCTTAATCCTCATGCCTTTTAACTACTACTTACTCTGACTTGTGCCTTGAACTGTATGGTTTGCAGCCAATGTCTATTACACTTTTCAATTTTATATACAATTGTCTTAGCGTATCATTGCACCTTACAAGGTTTAAAAGAGAGGAGTGATGTTCCTTTGATCTTGACTTGTAATCTAGTTCCATGCTGGACTTGCCCACACAACGTTACAATTGCATGTTTGTCTGTTCTCAGTTGTTTTGTGATATGAATGATGTCATACTATGCTTACCGTATTATAAACGTCGTCTCTTTATCCTTAGCCCTCAATACAATGTGAAGAAATAGACAAAACATTAGCGATGGTACATGGTCATATGTTTGGAACCTAGTTTTATTATGTGCAATAAAATACAACTATTATTTTACATGGGTTCACTAGAATAAGTTTTGTATATAGACCAAAGCTATTTTGTATGGTTTTGCTGCCTCCTTAATATTTTCTGTTCTGGTACTACTAATGTAAAACCACAACTTTTCAGCGAGCTATGGAAAAATGGTGGAACCGCCACCTTACGAAGGTGGCGAGGCAACTATAACCGCAATGTCGCCTCTTGCTGCAGTGGGTCAAGACTGCCTACTAATGTGCCAAAAGCACGTTCCTACGCATATCTTGGCTTGGTTGTTAAGGCAATGTCGTCCAAACTGCCTCATGATCAAGATATGCAAGCTCAAAACAATGTTGTATCTGCGCTCCAGACAGAAGTCCATTCCCTAACAGAGACCCTTTGTGAAACAAGGAGAGACATTGTTCGATGTTGTCAAGATATGCATGGTTTTGAAACCAGACTTCAAACATTTGCTATGTTGTTCAGGAGCCTAGGAAAACTGAAGGCGAAGGTTATGGTGCTCCATCGGACAATACAGCATGAAAACGTAACAGTCAGGTCAAATGCACTGAGCTTCTGAACTTCTAGTGGTGCATTTTGTCGGATGTGGGGTTTCGGCAAACCCTTAAGGTTCAAACTCTAGGGTGCGCGCGAAGTCTTTCCCTCCTACCGATCCGCGCCCTAGCTCGCAAAGATCTCGCGGACGAACTAGATGAACTCGCAACACATGAAGACACGAGATTTATACTGGTTCGAGCCACCGTTGTGGTGTAATACCCTACTCCAGTGTGTGTGGTGGACTGCCTCTCCGGCTGATGATGAACAGTACAAGGGGAGGAACAGCCTCCTGAGGTTGAGGTGTTCTTGTGCTAGGTGAACTAGCGGATCAGAACTATCTCCTACTGTGGTGGCTAGCTCTACTTATATAGGCCCTAGTCCTATTCCCAAATATTGAGCTGGAAGGAAGCCAACAACGGCGGGCGAATTTGACGGGGGACAGCCAGTACAAGCTATCCTGACAAAAGTGGTCTTCGCCTGCGAAAAGCTCTGGTGGTGACGCCGTCTTGGGCTCCAAGATGACCTCCATCCTACCGTCCTTCTGGTCTTGGTCTCATTGCACCGATATGGCAACCTTTGCCTGATGCCCCGGTACTCCTCGCCTGCGCTGGCCTCCTTAGCACAAAAGAGGAAACAAGGACGCTGCGCGCGCTGGCGCCCGCCTGGCCTCGATCATCATGGCTCACGTCATGAGAGCCTCGTGAGGTTTGCCCCGCCTTGATATCTTTGCTCCTCGTGAGCCTGCCTAGCTAGGCCGCTCCTGAGGAGGTCTTGCATCGTCCGCTTCGCGAGGCTTGGCCCCCTCGCGAGGGGCTTGGATGCCTTG
The DNA here is from genome assembly GCA_021605145.1 of Aegilops bicornis. NCBI lineage: Eukaryota > Viridiplantae > Streptophyta > Magnoliopsida > Poales > Poaceae > Aegilops > Aegilops bicornis. Next base: position 439,358,645 of record CM038675.1, on the reverse strand, counting down.
TTGACGAAGATGGGCTGTACAGCCCGCTGACTTAGCCACGCCGTGGGCCGCAGGCAGGCAAGTCTGGGGACCCCCGTTCCCAGAACGCCGACAGTAGCCCCCGGGCCCAAGGTGCGCTCGGGCTTGGCTTCGCGGCGAAGCCAAGGGTCAAGTACGGAGCGCCGCGGGCCCCAAAAGCCTGCGGCCTCGGTCGACGCGTGGCGATTGATTGGACGTGGGCGTCTCCACTTCCCCACGCTGCCTCGGCAACTGCTTGACCTGGCAAAAGGCCGGTACAGGCAGTACTTGCCTTCACTGCTTCTTCCTCGCCTCGCTCTAGATCCCCTTTCTCGCTCCTCGCCACTGCTACCTCCAAATCCGCTCCAATCTCATCCTGCATCTGCGATCCATGGCGCCGCGCAAAGTCAGGACTTCCTTAGCACCGGCTTGGTATGAGCCGGCTCTTGAGGCGCCCACCGTCACGGAGAAGAGCCTTGCCTCCGTGCGCCTGCTGACAGCGGGTGAGAGCAATGAGTGGGGAGACACCGAGCTCCAGCTTGCCTCCGACGTGCCGGAGCCTGAGGAAAGCACCTTCTTCCCCTTCTTCTCGAGCAGTGTTGCCGTTGGGTTGGTTCCTCCCTTCTCCGATTTATTTTATGAAGTTCTCGACCACTACAGGCTGCAAGCGTTGCATCTCCATCCCAACTCTGTCCTCCTCCTGTCCATCTTCACCTACTACTGTGAGGCGTACCTGGGCGTGATGCCATCCGTGGCGCTCCTGCGCCATTTCTTCTTCCTCCGTGTTAGCGAGGGGCACATCTCCGGATGCGCTAATTTCGTCGCATCCGGCAAGGCCAACTCGATCTCAAGCACCGGGAAGAGGGCCGACAACATCCGATCCAAATGGGTCATGATGGACGCCAAGCGCACCGATCCGCGTCTGGTATTACCAACGGCGGCGCCCTCTTCCAACGAGGGGTGGCCCAAGGCGGAGCTTGCTGATGAGCGGGCATCGCTTGTGTTGGGGCAGATGATGACCGACTTGAAGCCGGGCAATGCGAAGGCGGCCAAGGTGACGGGGGTCATGCTCCTGAGGGAGTTCTTGATGCTGCGAGTTGCCCGCTCGGTAGCTGCCGCATCTCGTGGGAGCTTGAAGAAGAGGGAAACAAGATCCGCCTGAGGCCGAGGGCCCTGCCTGACGATGAACTCGTCGTTGTCCTGCGTCTCATAGTTGGGGACAACCAGGAGTACCCGCCAAGCGCCTTCGTTCCCCTGTTCCAAAGCATGGACCGGGAGGAATTCGTCGCCTCCAGGCCGACCTTTGACGCGCGCGGGCTGGTGCCATCGGCGCTCCCAGGGGCCCCTGCGGCACCGAAGCTGGTGGAGGTGTCCTTTGACGAGTCTCGTGGGGAGGAGAAAGAGGAGGTGGACTCGGAGAAGACTCTTGAAGAGGTGGGGGAGAATTCCCCTCTGAGCAATGCCGAGATCCTCCGTGCCCTTCCTGACGATGCCGAGGCTGACACCCGCCAGGAAGAGAGGGAGCAGCCCCTCATCACGACGAAGGGTAGGTCATCGCTGGTGCCTCGCGAAGCCGCCTCCATCCCGACTCCTCCTGGGGCTGACTCCGGCCCTGCCTCCGCACCGCCTGCCGCTACCGGAGCTCGCACGCCTGTTCCTCAGGTCCCGATGCTGTCAAGCTTCAAGCTCCCCAAGCGGAAGTATGTCGCGGTGGATCAGTAAGTGTCTCCAGCTTCGCCTTGTCCCTGTTTGTACTTGTTATTTCCTGATGCTCGCCCTCGGTCGATCAGGCCGGCGCCTTCTGCGAAGAAGAGGAAGGAGGGTACGGCGGCCGTGCCTTCCTCCGCAGAGAAAGGAGGTAGCAACGCCCATACCTCCCCAACCCGGTCGTCCTCGCAAGGCCAAGAGGAACATCGCCGTGTGGAATCAGCCCCCATGGCCCCGTTGGCTCTGGAAGTGCTAGCTTCTGGCGCGGTTGATGAGGTCCCAGCCGCTCCGGAACCCGCTATCTCCTGTGTCCCGTGACGACGCCGGCCTCCCATCGCTGCACCTCCACTCCCTGGTTCTTCTGATCCAGCTGCTGTTCTGGAACGTGCTCTTTCGGAAATGACCCAGTTGTAGGCGGATCTCCTGGGCGCGGACCCACGCCTGGTGGCCGGGTGCTTGGAGTTGGCGTCTGGCTGGCTTCACTCTGACCTGGCGGTTCGTGCGGCACTGAGATAGGCCGCTGTGGCTTCCGAGAAGGAGAAGCAAAGCACCGTCGACGCTGCCGCCGATCGTGAGATGGCGCTGAAAGACGCCAAGGCCGCCCGTGACCACTGCCAAGTGCTGGAGGACGAGTTGCAGAGCCTGCGCGACAAGCACGCCGAAGAATCGCGCGGCCGCCTGGCAAAGGAGGAGGAGGTGAAGGCCCGGGAGGACGCCGTCAAGAACCGTGATGCTGAGCTGGCAGAGTTGGGGAAGGCGCGGGCCACCGAGCGCAACCGGTTGGAAGAGTTGGAGTAGAAGGTGGAGGCGAGGGAGGCCGATCTTGATGCCAACGCGCGAGTCCTGGCTGAAGACCGCGCGGCCTTTGCCGATCTCGAGAAGAGATCTCGCAAGGCATTGAAGACGCTCTACGAGCACGCCCTGGAGAAGTCACTGGCCACCGATGAGGACGGCCCTGCCCGGTTGCTTCCTCTCTTAGTGAAGGCGCTCGAGGAAGTTGTTGACAGCGTCGGTCCTATGGCGGAGGCAGAGGCTCGCATCCTGTCTTTAGCTGCATTGACCCGCGTTTTCAGCCACTTGTACCTTCGTGATACGTCTCCAACATATCTATAATTTATGAAGCATTCATGCTATTTTATTATGTGTTTTGAATGATTATGGGCTTGATTATACACTTTTATATTACTTTTGGGACTAACCTACTAACCGGAGGCCCAACCCATATTGCTGTTTTATTGCCTGTTTCAGTATTCCGAAGAAAAGGAATATCAAACGGAGTCCAAACGGAATGAAACCTTCAGCATCGTGATTTTTTGGAAGAATATCATCCTGGAGGCTTGGAGATCAAGTCAGAACACCCTCGAGGAGCCCAGGAGATAGGGGGCGTGCCCCCCTCTACAGGGTGCGCCCCCTGTCTCGTGGACCCCTCGAGCACCTCCCGACCGACTTCATTCGCCTATATAGTCCCACGTACCCTAAAAACATCCACGGAGAAGATAGATCGGGAGTTCCGCCGCCGCAAGCCTCTGTAGCCACCAAAAACCTCTCGAGAGCCCGTTCCGGCACCCTGCCGGAGGGGGAATCCATCACCGGTGGCCATCTTCATCATCCCGGTGCTATCCATGATGAGAAGGGAGTAGTTCACCCTCGGGGCTGAGGGTATGTACCAGTAGCTATGTGTTTGATCTCTCTCTCTCTCTCTCTCTCTCTCTCTCTCTCTCTCTCTCTCTCTCGTGTTCTCTCTCGTGTTCCCTCTATGGCACAATCTTGATTTATAGCGAGCTTTGCTATTATAGTTGGATCTTATGATGTTTCTCCCCCTCTACTCTCTTGTGATGCCTCTTGAAGTTATCTTATCGGATTGAGTCTTTATTTGAGAACACTTGATGTATGTCTTGCCTTGTTTATCTGTGGTGACAATGGGATATCACGTGCCACTTGATGTATGTTTTGGTGACCAACTTGCGGGTTCCGCCCATGAACCTATGCATACGGGTTGACACACGTTTTCTTGACTCTCCGGTAGAAACTTTGGGGCACTCTTTGAAGTACTTTGTGTTGGTTGGATGAATCTGAGATTGTGTGATGCATATTGTATAATCATGCCCACGGATACTTGAGGTGACAATGGAGTATCTAGGTGACATTAGGGTTTTGGTTGATTTGTGTCTTAAGGTGTTATTCTAGTATGAACTCTTTTATAGATTGATCCGAAAGAATAACTTTGAGGTGGTTTCGTACCCTACCATAATCTCTACGTTTGTTCTCCGCTATTAGTGGCTTTGGAGTGACTCTTTGTTGCATGTTGAGGGATTGTTATATGATCAATCTATGTTATTATTGTTGAGAGAACTTGCACTAGTGAAAGTATGAACCCTAGGCCTTGTTTCCCATCATTGCAATACCGTTACGCCCACTTTTATCATTAGTTACCTTGCTGTTTTATTATTTCAGATTACAAAACCTTTATCTACCATCCATATTGCACTTGTATCACCATCTCTTAGGGAACTAGTGCACCTATACAAATTACCATTGTATTGGGTGTGTTGGGGACAAAAGAGACTCTTTGTTATTTGGTTGCAGGGTTGTTTGAGAGAGACCATCTTCATCCTACGCCTCCCACGGATTGATAAACCTTAGGTCATCCACTTGAGGGAAATTTGCTACTGTCCTACAAACATGTGCACTTGCAGGCCCAACAACGTCTACAATAAGAAGGTTGCGTAGTAGACATCAAGCAGTTTCTGGCGCCGTTGCCGGGGAAGCTAGGTAAGCGGCACTCACTCACACCCCGTCAACTAAGCTCTTTTCTGGCGTCGTTGCCAGGTAGGTGAGTGCTTGAAGGTATATCTTTAGATCTTGCAATCGAATCTTTTTGTTTCTTGTTTTATCACTAGTTTAGTTTATAAAAGAAAACTACCAAAAAATGGAATTGAGTTTGTCTCATACGCTTCGTCTTTTTAATATCTTTCTTGAGTATGATGGCAAGGAAAATAGTGCTCAAGTGCTAGAAGAAGAATTACATAGAATGCTTGGCATGAAATATGTGAATGATGAGCATGATTGCAATGTTGTTAGTATGAATTCCTTGAATATCCATGATGCTAATGATATGCAAAACCACAAGCTTGGGGAAGCTATGTTTGATGAATATGGTATGTTTAGTCTCCCAAGTTTTGTTGAGAATATTTATTATGATGAAAGCATGCCTCCTATTTATGATGATTATATTGATGAAAGTGGGTTTGGAAGAGTGTCAACTCTAGTAAGTAGTGGTCCCACTATTTTGGAGGATGTTGAATCTTATTGTGATGAATATGAAAGTGGATTTGGAAGAGTGTCAACTTTATTTAGTGATGATTCCACTATTTCGGAAGAGGTTCCAATTGATTATGAGAACAAAGTTGCTATCTATGATGATTATTGTGATGACATGTATGCTATTAGGAATAATGATAACCATGAAACTTGTCATCATGATTTTAGTTTTCAATTGGATTATGCCTCACATGATAATTATTTTGTTGAGTTTGCTCCCACTACTATTCATGAGAAGAATTTTGCTTATGTGGAGAGTAGTAAATTTTCTATGCTTGTAGATCATCAAAAGAATGCTTTAGGTGCTGGTTATATTGTCGAATTCATTCATGATGCTACTGGAAATTATTATGAGGGAGGAACATATGCTTGTAGGAATTGCAATAATATCAAGTTTCCTCTCTATGTGCTTAAAATTTTGAAGCTATGCTTTGTTTTACCTTCCTAGGCTAGTTGATTATTGTTCCCATAAGTTGTTTGCTCACAAAATCCCTATTCATAGGAAGTGGGTTAGACTTAAATGTGTTAGTCATATGCTTCATGATGCTCCCGTTATGTTTCAACTCTTATCTTTTATATGAGCATCATTGAAATCATCATGCCTAGCTAGGGGCGTTAAACGATAGCGCTTGTTGGGTGGCAACCCAATTTTATTTTAGTTTCCAGCTTTTTGGTTCTGTTTAGTAATAAATAATCCATCTAGCTTCTGTTTAGATGTGTTTTCATGTTTTAATTAGTGTTTGTGCCAAGTAGAAATTTGGGAAGACTTGGGTGAAGTGTTTATGATCACGCTATAAAAAACAGAAACTTTAGCACTCACGAGATTAGCTAAAACTTTTTACCGGAGAGTGCTATTTAGTTGATTCTTTTTGAAGATGATTACTAGACAAATTCCTCAGGTCCACCAATTTATTTTAGAATTTTTGGAGTTCCAGAAGTTTTTGTTAGTTACAGATTACTACAGACTGTTCTGTTTTTGACAGATTCTGTTTTCATTGTGTTGTTTGCTTATTTTGATGAATCTATGGCTAGTAAAATAGTTTATAAACCATAGAGAAGTTGAAATACGGTAGGTTTAACACCAATATAAATAAAGAATGAGTTCATTACAGTACCTTGAAGTGGTGTTTTGTTTTCTTTCGCTAACGGAGCTCACGAGTTTTCTGTTAAGTTTTGTGTTGTGAAGTTTTCAAGTTTTGGGTAAAGCTTTTATGGACTATGGAATAAGGAGTGGCAAGAGCCTAAGCTTGGGGATGCCCAAGGAACCCCAAGGTAATATTCAAGGACAACCAAGAGCCTAAGCTTGGGGATGCCCCGGATGGCATCCCCTCCTTCGTCTTCGTTCATCGGTAACTTTACTTGGAGCTATATTTTTATTCACCACATGATATGTGTTTTGCTTGGAGCGTCATTTTCTCTTGTTAGTATTTGCTTGCTGTTATTTAGAATAATGTTTTGCATCCTTTGTTCCAATAAAAATGTCAAGGATAGCCTTTGCCATGCTTATTTTGCTAGTTTACATGTTGCTGTTTCAAAACAGAAAGTTTACCGCTGTTGCAAAAACTCCCTAGAAAAGTCATAGCATGATATAATGTTGAAACTTTTTGCATGATGAGCTCTGATAAATTTACTACAGTGGGAATTTTATTCCATACCAAGGAGTGAGGGGCTACATGACCAGTTAGGCTCATGAGTCGTGATGCTCAGGAGTCCCCCTTGACGTGCAAACAATTTCCATACCTGGCCTCGCCGAGGCCTCGGGAGGGGCGCGCGACGCCCGGTCCGGGAAACCTGATTGGGTGGCATGCGCTTGGGCGTGACCTGAGCGCAGCCCCCGTGACCAGCCCCCTCACGCGGTTCTCCTGGGGGGAGGCGTTGTGGTGAGGCTGGACGCTGAGCTCAAGGCTCCCAGAGGTTGGTACGACCGTGGGGCCGCCCTCAGTTGTTTATCACCAGCGCGGAGCATAGTGCTTCCGCTTGTGCACGGGCATAGCGGCTCCTTGGCAGTGTCGACGGCCAGCGCGGAACATGGTGCTTCCACTTGTGCGTGGGATGGGGGCCTCCGAGGAGCCCTGGCGCAGACAACCCCGCCTACGACACGTGGCTTGCACGGCAGGGCTACGAGGTGTATCTGGGCACTCATGAGCTAGCGCGAGACTCACGAGGCCCTACCTCAAGGCGGGTTGCGCCTGGTCTTGTGTCTTGGTGACTGTATGTTCCTGCAAGGCGGTTAGGTACAAGCACTCTACGTCCTCAGGTCCCGGCCCTTGAGCGAGCTCAGCCGCCGCAGGTATGCCAGGCCGCGATGCCGTGGTCAAGGCCAGGGGGTGAGGGCTGCAGAGCCAGTAAGAGCTCCTGAGTCACGATGCTCAGGAGCCCCCCTTTTAACGTGCAAGCGAATTGCACGGGGTGAATGGACCCGCGGGGGTGGCAATCGAGCAGGTGATAACCGTAGGCAGGTTAAGCAGGGAAGGCAAATCGGCTTGGGTAAATGCAGGAAGATACATGCCACTGGGTCTGGTCCGAGTGGCTTGGGGATGATGCAGCCCGAGGGGAGCCCCCAGCAAGGTAAGCTAAAGACATAAGCAAAAGGGATACATGCCACAGGGATGGACCCATGCGGCCTGGGAATAATGCAGCCCGAGGCGCCCCACTAAACGAGCTTGGAAAATGTCACCGGTTACGTAGACGAAGTAGAGTTGGTGCGGTGATGGCGTCGGCCGAAGGAATGACTCTTCACGAGCCACTGTGGCCCCGACCTCGGGAGGCTCTGGGGGCTCGGGAGGTTCCCTGAAGACTGTCTCCATCTCTTCCAGGACGGCGTGGTACCTGGCCTCCTGAGCCATTAGGACACGCCGCATGTTGCACTGATAGGCTGATGCCACGCTCGGCAAGCCGAAGGGCATGCGAATGTAGCTGTGTGGCGGACCCTCGCAACAGCCCACACGCGAAGGCCAGAAACGCTCCTGAGATGCGGCCCTGTTGAGCCGTGGGACGTCGATGTAGACACGCAGCCCAGCATCCTTGCCTGGATGGGGAGCTGCGCCTCGTGAGCGGCTGTCGCCGCGCATGGCTCTTGCGTCTTGCAGTTCCTGAGTGGTCTTGGTGATGAACTCCTGAGTGGTGGGCACTCCTTGCCCTGTGTTCTCTGAGGGAAGCGTGTCGCGAAGCACGCCTCCAAGTGGTGCCCAAGTGCCTCCTCGTGAGGTTGGCAAGGTCCAAGGCCCTCCAGAAGAGAGCCCCCGAGCCCTGCCCGAGGAGGGCGCCGGGCGCGCCTTCCTATGCGACAGAGGGAGGCACCCCTGGAGCGGGCGCTGATCCTGACGTGGCTCCAGCTGTGATGCCACCCTCCTGAGGCTCGGCATGACGCAGCTGCTTCTTCTTGGGGATGGCCTACGGAGGGCCCTGAGTTCTGCTGTCGGGATCCTTGATTGCTGCAGCTTGGAAGGCGCGCTCGAGGGAGCACACCGCATCTCTCTCTTCACACGGGACCGTGATGATTCCGCCGCTTCCTGGCATCTTGAGGACGTTGTACCCATGGTGGGTGACTGCCATGAACTTGGCCAGGGCTGGATACCCGAGGATGGCGTTGTACGGCAGGCGGATGTGCGCGACGTCGAAGTCGATGAGCTCGGTGCGGTAGTTCTTGCGCTCCCTGAAGGTGACGGGCAGGCGGACCTGCCCTATCGGTGTGGTGGAACCGCCGATCACTCTTGAGAAAGGCTTCGTAAGCTGAAGCTGCTCATATGGCACTTGGAGGTTGTCGAATGTGTCGATGGGCAGGACTTTGAGCCATGCGCCGCTGTCGATCAGGGTCATGGTAACTTGCACATTGCTGACGACTGGGGAGCACAGCATCGGGAGGGTGCAAGCGGTGGCTGCGCACTTGAGCTGATCTGTCGAGTTGAAAGTGATGGCGCATTGGGACCACTTGAGCGGGCGCGTGGCCTCGAGCTTGGGGAGCACCGCGTTCACTTCGCGAGCGAACTGTTTGAAGATGCGCTGAGAGGCTGGGGCCTGGGTGCCGCCCAAGATGCAGGCGATTGCACGCGGCTCCTGGAAGCCCCCAGCCCCCTCGTCCTGATGGTGGTCGTTGTTCCTTCTTGGTGGCGGCAGCGGGGGAAGACCGGCGTTGCCCTGGGGGCGATCCTCACGAGGCGGGTCCCTCCAGGCGCCCTCGTGAGGATGGTCCTGCCAGCGGTCCTCACGAGGCCTGTCACGCCACTCCTACCGTGGGCCGGTCGTCCCAGCGTCCGCCTCCACGTCCTCCTCCACGGCCATAGCCCCGATTGCTGCGCTTGGGACGTCGACCGAAACATCCTTCGCGAATGGCTCTGAGCTCTTGACAGTCAATGGTGTTGTGGGTGTTCAAATTGTGGAAGGCGTAGAACGGTCGGCTGTTCTTGGACGACTCGGGCTGATCTCTGCCCTGCTTGGTGTCGGGCTCCGCGGCTAGCACTGCCGCTTCCTTACGCTTCTCGTCCTTGGCCTTGGACTTCTTCTCCTCCGTGCCCGCGGCTGGCAGCTCGAGGAGAGAGAGGCGCCCCTCCTCAACTCTTGCGCACTTGGTCGCCGGGTTGAACAGCTCCTGAGATGTGCACAGCTCCTCATGGATAGCGAGCTCTTCCTTCATCTTGACGTCACGGACGCCCGTCCCGAGAACGCAGAGATGATGGCCTCGTCCGTGACCTTGGGGATCTTGAGGCGAGTGTTGTTGAAGCACTGGATGTACTTCTGGAGGGTCACTCCCGGTTGTTGCTTGATGCGGCAAGAGGTCACCCGCGCCGGGCGAAGCGGTCGCGAGTGCCCCGGAAGTTGGTGACGGTCGCGCAAGATCTCGTCGGAGGAGATCGAGCCGTCTTTGCAGTTCAGGAGCCAGGAGCGAGCTCCATCCTTGAGAGCCATGGGAAACCAGTTCGCCATGACTTTCTCATTGCCGTTGGCCGCTTCGATGCTCAGCTCGTAGAGTTGTAGGAACTCCGCGGGGTCGGCGGTGCCGTCGTAGCAAGGAGGCAGATCCGGCTTGAACTAGCCTGGCCAGGCGACGCTACACAGCTCAGGGGTGAAGGCACGGCAGCCGGCCGTGGTTGCCGAGGCCCGCCTTGGAGGTGGAGCTTGGTCTTGATGAGGTCCGCGCGGTGCCGCTGCGGGCAGCGCGCGGTCTTGACAAAGCGGCGCGAGGAGCGTAGGTGCAGCTTCTCGCGGCCGAGGGATTTGTTGGCATCTTCTCTCTTCGTGCGCGGGCGACGGACGTGGCGGATCACGCCATGGGGCTGCGCGCCTTGGCACCAAGGCGCAGTCTTGGGGCAAAGGTGGTGGAGGCGTGCCATGAGCCACGTCGCTTGTGGCTGGCGGAGGGTGAGGCAGAGAGGGGGACGGCGTCGGGGAGCCCCCTGCGGCGCGGCCGAGCTCGGCGATGCGGTCGAGGCACTCCTCGTAGAGGTTGTCCATCGGGCGGTAGCGCAGGAGCTCGTTTGCAGCGAGGAGTGCGACCCGCGCCTCCATGGGAGCGCGGCATGCGTGAGACGAAGAACCGGCAGAGGTCAGCGATGGAGTGGCGGTGCGGCCGTCCTGCCACACCGATGTATGCAGCGAGGACGCTTGCTGCTCATTCCCCGTCGGGCCGGTGGCGGCGTTGGCGGCGGGAGACGGAGAGCGACGAGGTGGCCCGTCGACGGGAGCCGTCTGAGCAACACGGGCGGTGAGGGCAGCCCGGCGCTCAGCTCGAGCACGGCGAGCGTCCGCCATGGGGATGACGGAGCAACGGATTGATGGAAGGGAAGCTACAGCGCACCCCTACCTAGCGCACCAAATGTCGTATGTGCGGTTCCGGCAAACCCTTAAGGTTCGAACTCTGGGGTGCGCGCGAAGTCTTTCCCTCCTACCGATCCGCGCCCTAGCTCGCTAAGATCTCGCGGACGAACTCGACGAACTCGCAACATAGGAAGACACGAGATTTATACTGGTTCGGGCCACCGCCAGGTGTAATACCCTACTCCAAAGGTGTGTGGTGGATCGCCTCTGGCCGATGATGAATAAGATAAGGGGAAGAACAGCCTCCTGAGGTTGAGGTGTTCTTGTGCTAGGTGAACTGGCGGATCATAACTCTCTCCTACTGTGGTGGCTAGCTCTACTTATATAGGCCCTGGTCCTCTTTCCAAATATTGAGCAGGAAGGGAGCCAAAAACGGCGGGCGAATTTGAAGGGGGACAACCAGTACAAGCTATCCTGACAAAAGTGGTCTTCGCCTGCGAAAAGCTCTGGTGGTGACGCCGTCTTGGGCTCCACGATGACCTCTGTCCTGCCGTCCTTCTGGCCTTGGTCTCGTTGCACCGATATGGCAACCTTTGCCTGATGCCTCGGTACTCCTCGCCTGCACTGGCCTTCTTAGCACCAAAGAGGAAACAAGGACGCTGTGCGCGCTGGCGCCCACCTGGCGCCCGCCTGGCCTCGATCGTCATGGCTCACATCACGAGAGCCTCGTGAGGTTTGCCCCGTCTTAATATCCCCACTCCTCGTGAGCCTGCCTAGCTAGGCCGCTCCTGAGGAGGTCTTGCATCGTCCGCCTCGCGAGGCTTGGCCCCTCACGAGGGCCTTGGATGCCTTGTTGACGAAGATGGGTCGTACGGCCCGCTGACTTAGCCACGCCGTGGGCCGCAGGCAGGCAAGTCTGGGGACCCCCGTTCCCAGAACGCCGACACATTTATCTGCTAGACTGTTAACTTTTATGTCAACCTTCCTTTTGTTTTATAGTTGTAATTTATTTTGGTGCGATACAAAATTTGTTCTTAACGCAGTACCATCGGGTCAAGAAAACAAAGAAGCCATTTTGTATAGTGTTGGGTGTTCCCTATATTTGCACTGGTGGCGAACTTTGATGCCCACCGGCTGTAGTTAACATGGACCTCCTACGGGCCATAGAAACAATGGGCCTTCTAAGGTCCGTAGAAACAATGGGCCTTCTACGTGGCGTAGAAACAATGGGCCTTATATGGGCCGTAGACACAATGGGCCTTCTATGGGTTGTATCATCAATGGGCCTTCTACGGGCTTATGATCGGTTGGCCAAACATGGGCCAATAACAGACCACATTATGACCGTAAATGGGCTAGAGTTGAAATAGTCGGTTCATGGGCCGACCATAACGGGCCGTCATTAATCGGCCGTATTTTGATGACGCATGAAAACGGCCCAACGTATTAACGGGCCACAAACGGGCCGACTGTAACCACGGGCTGAATTTGGCCCACAAGCAGAAAATGACAGTAACGGGCCGTAAGTAAACGAATGTGGAAATGAGCCCAAGAATAAGTGGGCCCCGAGAAGGCTGAAAGATAACATGGGCTGGAAACGGCCCAACGGAATAATGGGCCGTTAATGGGTATAAAGTGATACACTGTTCATTATAGGCCAGTTTCACCACGTGTTGTTAATGGGTATAAAGTGATACATTGTTCATTACGAGCGAGTTTTACCATGGGCCGTTAATGGGCCGAGCGTAATAACGGCCTCATATGGGCCGAAAGACGTCATGGGCCATACATGGGCCGGAAGTTAAAATGGGCTGGAATTATATTGGACGGCCCAGATGACGCTACTGGGCCTAATTCGAATAGGCCTTAAACGGGCCCTGGGTTAGCGGGCTATAAATGGGCTATATGCGAACAGGCCGTTAACAGGCTTGTAGTGGGCCAGCCCGCCACCTTTTGACCAAGTAAAATGGGCCGGCCTTTTCACAGGAATGTGCCTTTGTTGGGCCGTTCCACGTGTCGACGTATCATAGGCTCTTTGGGTCCAATGAGTGGATGACATCTGTCCCAATGGTGAGTCGACACGTGTTTCCTCCAGCCAATGATGATTTTACACGTGGAAAATCCCCATTGGTCGGGGTTGTTAACGGGTTATCGGATCCAAAACAAGACCCGATAGCTTAACGGCGTACCGTTACAGTGGATGCCATGTGTCGGTCACCCTTGACGAAACCACTTCTGTGACGCGCGATTTATCGTCATGGAAGTGGACACTTCCGTGATGATAATTTTGGTAATTTCATGGAACACTTCTACGACACCACAGGTATGACTATCTTGATTCTGTCATAAATTTGTCATGGATGTACATGCATGACAGAAAACGTGACCTACTGTGACAAACACGTATCATCACGGAAGTGTATTTTTTTGTAGTGTTGGCCCTCTACTATTTGGGCGCCTGCCAAGACATCATCGAAGTACCGCTCTGGCTTGCGGTGGTCCTTGCTTTCGGGTGGGCCCTCGGTCGCCATGACGGTGGCCTTCATCCTCGCCCAGTGCATCTTGACACGGGCAAAGGCCATCCGCGCACCCTCTATGCACTCTGTGCGCTTTATGGCTTCAACTCAGGGCAGCGCGTCGATGATCGCCTCAGCAAGCCGAAGTAGCTGCTCGGGATGGGTTCGGACGGCCATAGCTGGACTATGACGTCCCTCATGGCCAAACTGGACATCCTATGCAGCTCCGCCAGTTGCTTCATCTGGTTGTTCAAAAGCATCGGGTGTCCCGGTGCGAGGAACTGTGACCAGAAGAGCTTCTCCGTCGCGCTCCCCTCCTGGGCTAGGAAGAATTGCGCGGCATTGGTGGCACTCCTCGGAAGATCCGCAAAGGCGTCTGGAGAACTCCATAGTCGAGTGAGCAAGGCATATCTCTAACCCCAAATATACTCTGCAAAAGAAAGGGCTTACCAGCCGCTATCTGTTCGGCTTGCCGAATCTCCTCCCGAGCACCCCGGGCCTCGGTCCGCGCCTCTTTGGCCTCTTGGAGGGCCTTGGCGAGATCGGCCGCTTGGGTCGTACTCCTCTCCTCCAAGGCCTCGCACTTGCCGATGGTGTCCTTGAGCTCTTGCTCCACCTCGGTCACCCTCTCCTCGTGCTGGCAGCGGGCAACCTGTTCGGTCTTTAAATCCACAACCGCTTTGTCAGTGGCCGCTTTGCTCGCCTTCGCCCACTCCTTGGCTTGGGCAAGGGCGCTCTTGAGGGTCTCAACCTCGGCCGTGCTACCTACAATCATATCCATAGCAGTGCATGAGCTTAACTCTGAATTTGTATATCACTTCAGACATATAAGAGCTCTTTTAGACATACCTTGCACCTCATCGAACCACTTGTTAATGCGGTCGATCTCATCATTAGCCAGCTTCAGCTTCTGATCGAGTTCAGAAACTTCAGCTGCTTGGGCGGTTGCCGCCAACATGGAAGCCTGCTATAACATAGAAAAGTACGCTACCTCCTGCGAATACTACTCGATCCTCTGTTCGACCTTTTTCAAAACCGAACGGAGTCTCAGGGGCTACTATCTATATACAGGTATATTTCCTCATATGAAAAGCGTCTAAGAGTATTACATCGCATACCTCGAAGCCTGCTAGCAGGCTAGTGAATGCTTCGTTCAGCCCGCTCTTAGCGTACTGAACCTTCTCAATCACCACACCCATCAGGGTGCGGTGCTCCTCCATGATGGAAGCACATCGAAGTGCCTCCACCAAAGCGTTCGGCGCCTCCGGATTAGTGGAGGTCGCCGCTGGAATCGACGCCCCCCCTCCTTTGAAGGGGGTTGCTCGCTCAATTCCGAAGCCATATGGGTCTCTAGAATAGTGTTTGGCTGGGGGCCGGACTGGTCAGTGCCCCCACCGTTGGTCTGCATGGGGGTTGCGCCCCCCATGTTCTCGGTAGCCGAGGCCTCACCCTCAAGCGCCGTATTGGCAGCCTCCCTCACCTCCCCATGGCCGGAGAAGCCCTTTGGGACAACAGCTCGGTGTCATCCATGACGGTTGGCAGAGAGGCTCGCAGAGGCGTCTCGCTCTCCACCATCTCTGGTGCCAGAGAGCTCTGCTCAGATATCGAGGGATTGGGGAGGTCGCGGGCAGGACTGAAATACACACAAACATAATATGTTATATTGAAAACATACAAGACCAGGTATTTGTAAAATGTCCTTTGATACTTACAATGTGGCCAGGGGCTTCGCCCTGGGGTGCCTCTTGGGGATGTGTTCGGCATCTGAATCCGAACCATCTGAGAGGGTTATCTTCTCCCTCTTAGACACCCACTCCTCCGGGTCTGTGGAGGCTGCCCTTTTCTTTTTCCTCTCCTTGAGGGGAGAGTCGCTTTCTGCCTCCTCCTCCTCTTCGTCTTCATCTCCCTCGTGGGAGGAGGGGACAACGGTCTCTCTGGACACTGCGTCCAAAGTGCCCTTAGGCGGAGGCCGCCCTTGGCCTCCTTGCTCTTCTTCTTGGCCTTCTTCTCCGGCGCCTGATAGGGCGCCAGAACCAACATTTTCGTAAGCTGGGGTGTGGGCAGATCTTCAGGCAGCGGTGCCGGACACTTGATCCGCTCCACCTTCGCTTTCCGGCCCTATGAGTGGGACGGAAAACTCATGATGCCTAAGAATTTATAGACCAAGTGTATGTTCGAATAACACACTTACTGGAGTGGCCGGATTCGCTCTGTCGAGGCCGATGCCTTCGGTCTTCTTCGGCCACGTCTTCTGGGCCTTGAAGAGTAGCTTCCAAATCTCTTCGGGGTTTGTGATGAAGAAGCGTTGCAGGGTCCGCGGGCCCTCTGGATTGAACTCCCACATATCGAGAGGTTGGAGTTCGCAGGGGAGGATCCGGCGGAAGAGCATCACCTGAATCACGTCAGTGAGACTGGTGTTCTTGTTTATCATGTTTTTGATGTGATTTTGCAGCGTCAGCACTTCCGCGGTCGACCCCCAGTCTAGACCCTTGTTGGTCCACGACACGAGACGCATAGGGGGTCCGAATCTGAACTCAGGAGTGGCCGCCCACCTGGCGCCGCGGGGTTCGGTGATGTAGAACCACTCATGTTGCCTGATACGTCTCCGTCGTATCTATAATTTTTGATTGTTCCATGCCAATATTATTCAACTTTCATATACTTTTTGGCAACTTTTTATATTATTTTTGGGACTAACATATTGATCCAAAGTGCCGGTGCTAGTTCATGTCTGTTGCATGTTTTTGGGTTCGCAGAATATCCATATCAAACGGAGTCCAAACGGGATAAAAATGGACGGAGCTTATTTTTGGAAAATATGGAAAATCTGGAAGGAAAATCAACGCAAACCGGTGTCCGAGGTGGGCACAAGGCAGGGGGGCGCCCCCCCCCTAGGGCGCACTCCCTACCCTCATGAGCCCACCGTAAGGCGGTTGACGCTCTTATTTTGCCGCAAGAAAGCTAATATTCGGAAAAAAAACACGGCGAAGGTTTCAGGCCAATCGGAGTTATGGATCTCCAAATATACACGAAACGGTGAAACAGAGCCAGAGCAGAACGCAGAAACAGAGAGAGAGATCCAATCTCGGAGGGGATCTCGCCCCTCCCACGCCATGGGAGCCAAGGACCAGAGGGGAAACCCTTCTCCCATCTAGGGAGGAGGTCAATGAAGAAGAAGAAGAAGGGGGGCACTCCCCCCTCGCTTCCGGTGGTGCCGGAACACCGCCGGGGGCCATCATCATCACCACGATCTTCACCAACACCGCCGTCATCTTCACCAACATCCCCATCACCTTCCCCCTTCTATATTCAGCGGTCCACTCTCCCACAACCCGCTGTACCCTTTACCTGAACATGGTGCTTTATGCTTCATATTATTATGCAATGATGTGTTGCCATCCTATGATGTCTGAGTAGATTTTCGTTGTCCTATTGGTGGTTGATGAATTGCTATGATTGATTTAATTTGCTTGTGGTTATGTTGCTATCCTTTGGTGCCCATCATATGAGCGCGCGCGTGGATCACACCATAGGGTTAGTTATATGTTGATATGAATATGTATTGGAGGGCAAGAGTGACAGAAGCTTCAACCTAGCATAGAATTTGATGCATACGGGATTGAAGGGGGACCAATATATCTTAATGCTATGGTTGGGTTTTACCTTAATGAACGTTAGTAGTTGCGGATGCTTGCTAATAGATCCAATCATAAGTGCATAGAATTCCAAGTCAGGGATGACATGCTAGTAGTGGCCTCTCCCACATAATACTTGCTATCGGTCTAGTAAAGTAGTCAATTGCTTAAGGGACAATTTCGCCACACCTACCATCACTTTTCCACACTCGCTATATTTACTTTAGTTGTGTCTTTATCTTAGCAGCCCCTAGTTTTATTTTCGTGCTCTTTACTTTCTTGCTTGCTTACCCAAAAACACCTACAAGGTACTTCTAGTTTCATACTTGTTCTAGTTAAAGCGAACGTCAAGCGTGCGTAGAGTTGTATCAGTGGTCGATAGAAATTTAGGGAATATTTGTTCTACCTTTAGCTTCTCGTTGAGTTCGACACTCTTACTTATCAAAAACTGTTGTGATCCCCTATACTTGTGGGTTATCAAGACCTTTTTCTGGCGCCGTTGCCGGGGAGTCATAGCATGGGGTGAATATTCTCGTGTGTGCTTGTTTGCTTTATCACTAAGTAATTTTTATTTGCTGTTCTTAGTTGTTCTCTATCTTTAGTTATGGATATGGAACACGAAATACCAAAAAAATAGGTGTACTTTCTGCTCATGGAGATGGGGAACCTCCTAAAACCCTCGATGCTCGTTATGTGACAGATATTATGTACTACTTAAATAATCCTGAGAAAACCCCATTCAATTATGTAATGGGAGTAACGTTGGATCAACATGAATACTTTAGGGATTATCGCTTAACACAAAAACGGAAACTATTAGGGGATCAAATTCATATATTGAAGTGGTATGCTTGGCAACTATGCGTGAGTTATGATTATACTTGTTGCTCTAGGATGAAGGCTCCACACCTTCCCTTTTCATGCAAATTTAATGATAATAAAACCTTAGCTTCTTATGCTAATGGTATATATGGTTACTATGATGTGGAACGAATAGAAGAATTTGTTGCTTTTATGGGTGCTTATGAAATTGAATCTATGTGTAAAGAGTTTGAAGATTTTGATGATACTGTTTATAGATCTGAAAATTTAGCTATCCTCAAATATTGCTATGAGAATTATGAATACAATTACGATATTAATGCACTTATTGAGAAAGTCTCCGCTGTCCAAGAAGAGATTAATATTTTGCAGGAATCTATGGAAGAAGAAATTGATGAAACTGTGAGCTCATTGGATGAAAAAGATGGGGAGGAGAGCGAAGAACAAAAGGAGGAAGAGCGGATTGATCACTCGTGCCCACCTTCTAATGAGAGTAACCCTTCAACTCATACATTGTTTAATTCCCCTTCGTGCTTACCGAAGGATGATTGCTATGATGACTATTATGATCCCATTAATTCTCTTGAAATATCCCTTTTGATGATGCTTGCTATGCTTATGGCCAAGATGCCAATATGAATTATGCTTATGGAGATGAACTTGCTATAGTTCCTTATGTTAAACATGAAAGTGTTGCTATTGCACCCACGCATGATAGTCCTATTATCTTTTTGAATTCTCCAAACTACACAAGATCGGAGAAGTTTGCACTTATTAAGGATTATATTCATGGGTTGCCTTTTACCGTTGCACATGATGATTTTGATAGATATAATATGCATGTGCTTGCTGCTCCTCCTTGCAATTATTATGAGAGAGTAAATATATCTCCACCTCTCTATGTTTCCAATACAATAAAATTGCAAGAAACTGTTTATACTATGCATTGGCCTTTACTATGTGTGCATGAATTGTTCTTTTATGACATGCCGATGCATAGGAAGAGAGTTAGACTTCGTAATTACATGATATATGTTTCTTTGTGCTCACTACTAAATTACAAATCGTTGCTAATTAAAATTGGCTTTGATATACCTTGGGATCCGGGTGGATTCACTACTTGACCACTATATGCCTAGCTTAATGGCTTTAAAGAAAGCGCTGCCAGGGAGACAACCCGGAAGTTTTAGAGAGTCATTTATTTCTGTTGAGTTCTTTTATATAGTTTAAAAACAACAAAAATAAAGAGGGGAACCCAAAACTTTTTCAAAAAAAAAAAGAAAAGCGAAAGTGAGAAAGACGAGCATTGTTGATGTGGGAGCTAGCCTTGAACTTTGTTCATGCTCACGGAAACTTTGTGAATCTTGATTACAGAAAATTTTCAATAAAAATAATTATCCCCTTGTACAATTCCATTGTATTATAAAAATAATGTGCCAAGGTTTGCCTTTAGGATGTTTACAATGCTTGTTGGTTTGTGCGGTGCAGGACAGAAACTTTGGTTGTAGTGTGTGATTTTTAATTTATTACAGGAATGTCAAATGGTTCTGATTCGTTTTGCACAGTCTTTCTGTACAAAGTTTTGTATTTTTCCAAATTTTGGCAGAATTTTTAAAGTATCAGAAGTATGGTTAATGTTCAGATTTCTACAAACTGTTCTGTTTTAGACAGATTCTGTTTTTTACGCATGGTTTGCTTGTTTTGATGAAACTATCGATTCATATCAGTGGATTAAGCCATGAAAAAGCTATATTACAGTAGACACAATGTAAAAACAAAATATTAATTGGTTTGCAACAGTACTTAGAGTAGTGATTTGCTTTATTATACTAACGGATCTTACCGAGTTTTCTGTTGGAGTGTTGTGTGGATGAAGTGTTCGATGATCGAGAAGGTCTCGATGTGAGAAGAAGGAAGAGAGGAAAGAGCTCAAGCTTGGGGATGCCCGAGGCACCCCAAGTAAATATTCAAGGAGACTCAAGCATCTAAGCTTGGGGATGTTGGGAAGGCATCCCCTCTTTCTTCAACAAATATCGGTATGTTTTCGGATTCGTTTCGTTCATGCGAGATGTGCAAGTCTTGGAGCGTCTTTTGCAATTAGGTTTTTATTTTTATTTTATGCACCATGCTGGTATGAGATGGTCCTTGGTTGATTTATAGAATGCTCTATGCACTTCACTTTTATCTTTTGAGTATGGCTTTATAAATGCTTCATGTGCTTCACTTATATCATTTGAAGTTTGGATTGCCTATTTCTCTTTACGTAGACAACCGCCATTTGTAGAATGCTCTTTTGCTTCACTTATATTTGTTAGAGCTTGGGCATATATTTTGTAGAAAGAATTAAATTCTCTTGCTTCACTTATATCTATTTAGAGAGATGACAGAACTGGTCATTCACATGGTTAGTCATAAAATCCTACATAAACTTGTAGATCGCTGAATATGATATGTTTGATTCCTTGCAATAGTTTTGCGATATAAAGATGGTGATATTAGAGTCATGCTAGTTGAGTAATTATGAAATTGAGAAATACTTGTGTTGAGGTTTGCAAGTCCCGTAGCGTGCACGTATGGTGAACTGTTATGTAACGAAGTCGGAGCATGAGGTGTTTATTGATTGCCTTCCTTATGAGTGACGGTCGGGGACGAGCGATGGTCTTTTCCTATCAATCTATCCCCTAGGAGCATGCGCGCGTAGTACTTTGTTTCGATGACTAATAGATTTTTGCAATAATTATGTGAGTTCTTTATGACTAATGTTGAGTCCATGGATTATACGCGACTCTCACCCTTCCATCATTGCTAGCATCTTCGCACTGCATTGCCCTTTCTCACCTCGAGAGTTGGTGCAAACTTCACCGGTGCATCCAAACCCCGTGATATGATATGCTCTGTCACACATAAGCCTCATTCTATCTTCCTCAAAACAGCCACCATACCTACCTATTATGGCATTTCCATAGCCATTTCGAGATATATTGCCATGCAACTTCCATCATCATCATATACATGACTTGAGCATTTATCGTGATATTGCTTTGCATGATCGTAAGATAGCTAGCATGATGTTTTCATGGCTTGTCCGTTTTTTTGATGTCATTGCTACGCTAGATCATTGCACATCCCGGTACACCGCCAGAGGCATTCATATAGAGTAATATCTTTGTTCTAGATACCGAGTTGTAATATTGAGTTGTAAGTAAATAAAAGTGTGATGATCATCATTATTAGAGCATTTCCCCAGTGAGGAAAGGATGATGGAGACTATGATTCCCCACAAGTCGGGATGAGACTCGGACTTTACCAAAAAATAAAAGAGGCCAAAGAAGCCCAAATAAAAAAGAGGCCAAAGAAGCCCACCAAAAAAAAAGAAAATAAAAAATGAGAGAAAAGAGAGAAGCGGCAATGTTACTATCCTTTTACCACACTTGTGCTTCAAAGTAGCACCATGTTCTTCATATAGAGAGTCTCTGGAGCTATCACTTTCATATACTAGTGGGAATTTTCATTATAGAACTTGGCTTGTATATTCCAACGATGGGCTTCCTCAAATGCCCTAGGTCTTCATGAGCAAGCAAGTTGGATGCACACCCACTTAGTTTCAGTTTGAGCTTTCATACACTTACAGCTCTTAGTGCATCCGTTGCATGGCAATCCCTACTCCTCACATTGATATCTATTAATGGGCATCTCCATAGCCCGTTGATATGCCTAGTTGATGTGAGACTTTCTCCTTTTTTGTCTTCTCCACATAACCCCCACCATCATATTCTATTCCACCTATAGTGCTAGATCCATAGCTCACGCTCATGTATTGCGTGAAAGTTGAAAAGGTTTGAGAACGTCAAAAGTATGAAACAATTGCTTGGCTTGTCATCGGGGTTGTGCATGATGTAAATATTTTGTGTGGTGAAGATGGAGCATAGCTAGACTATATGATTTTGTAGGGATGAGCTTTTTTGGCTATGTTACTTCAATAAGACATAATTGC